>OX380344.1:927938-1527938 GCA_947425015.1 Pterostichus niger | reverse complement strand
GTTCCTCAGTGAATAAAATGGAAGCAAAACTTAACAAACAAGAGTTTGTGCAGACTTCAACAAAGATTAGCAAAATAAATAAATTAGTTGTACGTTCTTTGACAATTAATTACTCATAGCAATGAGTAATAATTTACTATTCACGAATTGTTATGAATTCTATTGAGGTTGCTATGAAACCGCAGCGACGTCTGTGAGTAATCATTTGTTTTTCAAAACACATAACAATTTTTTTAAGTGAAGACATTTTCCTCACTAGTGATGAAAATTATTTTTTCTACAACCATTAAAAAAGTAGGCGTTTTTGAACTTATTTTTATTATGAAAGTAGCAGATTTTTGCACTAGTGTAAAAAATGCAGGGTTCGTAAATATCGTGATATTTATAATAAATATCAAAATATCTGATATATAGGATATATATCAGATAAATATCACTTTTTGGATATTTATTTTTTAATTTTAGTTTTTGTACACATTTAGAAAAACTGAAAAATTCGAAATTTCACTTTTTCGGAGGCTATATCTCAAAAACTAAACAAGATATGGAAATGCGCTCAACGGCGTTGAATTCCCCGTGTCCGAATTGACTTATAAGCACATTTTCATACAATTTTAAGCAATTTAATATTTTTAATTATTTCCTAAGGGGTACCCCTTTGGTTTTTTCAGATTTTAATTCAATTTTCCCAAAAATCCTTAATCGTAGGATTATTAAAACGAAAATTTACATACATATGTATTTTGACCCACTGAATCCAGTGGTGCAATCTACAAATGCATATGACTTCTGGTTTTCGATAAAATGTTAAAAAACCGGTTTTTGCGGTTTTTTTTGGCGGAAAATTGAAAAAAAAATAAAAATCGCTGAAACTATGTTTATAAGTTAACTGAAGCACGAGAAAATTAATACCGTTGAGCGCGTTTTCATATCACATTTAGTTTTTGAGATATAGCCTCGGAAAAGTAGAAAAACTGAAAAATTCGAAAAATTTCACTTTTCCGGAGGCTATATCTCAAAAACTAAACAAGATATGGAAATGCGCTCAACGGCGTTGAATTCCCCGTGTCCGAATTGACTTATAAGCAAATTTTCATACAATTTTATGCAATTTAATATTTTTAATTATTTATTAAGGGGTACCCCTTTGGTTTTTTCAGATTTTAATTCAATTTTCCCAAAAATCCTTAATCGTAGGATTATTAAAACGAAAATTTACATACATATGTATTTTGACCCACTGAATCCAGTGGTGCAATCTACAAATGCATATGACTTCTGGTTTTCGAGAAAATGTTAACAAACCGCTTTTTGCGATTTTTTTGGCGGAAAATTGAAAAAAAATAAAAATCGCTGAAACTATGTTTATAAGTTAACTGAAGCACGAGAAAATTAATGCCGTTGAGCGCGTTTTCATATCACATTTAGTTTTCGAGATATAGCTTCGGAAAAGTAGAAAAACTGAAAAATTCGAAAAATTTCACTTCTCCGGAGGCTATATCACAAAAACTATTTCATATTTTTATATAATGGATATATATCATTGCAAAAATATGACGATATATATCAAAATAAATATCATGATATATATCGATCGATATATATCTTCGAACCCTGAAAAAATGTGAATTATTTCTGCACTAGTGCAGAAAAGTACTTTAATATAAATAAACTCTATACAGTATACTTTCTTGAGTTTGTTTGTCATTGTCAGTTGTCATGGATACATTAAATCAGGTATCTTTCTAAAGTTTCTAAATTAATAAAAAAAATTCAGAGATGTTACAATTACTGAAATTTGTTTTATTATTTTTATCAAAATTTGGTTTATGGTTGTAGAAAAAATAGTTTACGCAACTCGTGCAGAAAGAGGTTTTTTGGAACTCACGGTCTTGCAGCATTCGCTTCGCTCATGCAGCAACGGACCACTCATTCAAAAAAACCCATCTTTCTGCACTTGATACGTAAATAACTATACTTTCCTCATTAGTGAGGGAAACAGTTATTATTGCAACTAAATTGTGTGAGGGAAATGTTATTTGACAAAGTAACCAAGGAAACGTGATGTGCATTTACTAAAAAGTGACCTAATAACTTGTATTTGTTGATTTTCTTTTTTCTAATTAGTACGTAGATAATATATTGTATGATATAAGTGTACGAAAGGCTCGTGTCTTACTTTACGCACCTGTATCATAAATAACTATTATCTACAGCTATTAAATAATACCTTCATTATGTATCTAACACCAAATTCATAAAGCTGCTCATATTACATTAGTGTAATATGAACTTTCATAATACACAACCTATTTCCAACCAATAGTAATCAAGTATTTTCTCATGTCCCAAGCACGTGACTGTTTCGTTTACTTAAATACTTCTAGATAAAGTATAGTATTTGACTTGCATATAATGATTATATTATCTACATTATGTCAAACTTATAAATAAATAAAATAAATATATCATCACGCCTTTTACCCATTACTGGGTGTGGCACTTTGCCTAAGCAGATTTCGGTAAGTGATATATTTCGTCACGTAAAGTGCGGTTACCAACCGTCAAATCACGTCCCCCAAAGATGTTAGTGTAGGGGGAACCACAGGGGTAGATCTTTAATTTGGTGAAAATTGTTTGTCGCCTGTGGGGATCGAACCAGTGTTCTCAAGATCCACAGGCCGACTTTATTCCACTGAGCCACCTACCCCATAAACTTATCTAGATCTAAAAATGTAATTTCCCAATTAGTAGTCATAGAAAAACTATAGTATTTAACTGACATGGAATGGCTATTATTTATTCGGATAACTTCATTCTCATATAGCTATCATTACCCGCTCGTTGAATAATATACCATTGAAAGTATAAAATAATTAGAATGCGATCCTGCAAATCCTGATAAAAATATAAAATAATGAAACATGAACACAGATAAATCCCAAAGCAAATCATCACACGGCAGTTGAACAGAAACTAAAACCAGTTTTATTGTAACATAATTAAAATGAAATTAAATAATCGTTAAAATTTGCATTTTTATTATCACTGCAGCAGTAAATGTTAACCATCCTCTTTCAGGGCTGTGAATCAAATAGAACGACGCCTAATTAATAGTTCAGTTCACTGTAATTGTTAAGTTGGTACAACTGCAGATAGATAAAGAATAACTAGAAATAGACGATTCAATTTTCCGCTCATTATTTCCACATTTCTAGATAGCTATGTTGATTATGCAAATATAGTATCACAATACAATTATATTTGATTCTATAGGAATTCATTTTAATTATGTACATAAAATTCATTAATTTTGTTACAAAATAATAACTATAAACATCATCTCATACAAATAAATATTATTTGTTATGTTTGAACATATCTCACGAGGTGCGTCTTTTTAGATTGAGATTTTCTTAATCATGATTAATTGTGCGTCTAAGGTTACTAACTGTACTGGCCAGCCTCTGACGATGCCCTCATAAGGTGACTTGGAGGCTGAATTTTGTGAGACTTAGCCCAAGTGTTTAGTTTATATTTTTTATTTTACTATTTAGTATTTGATGTTTTGACCACATTAAAACTACCCCTGTGGCTCCCTCTTTATGTGCCATGATTTCCGGCTGGTTACCGTATTTCTTCGCATACTTACTGAGATCTGCTACAGTAGAGGGCCACACCCAGTAATGGGTAAAAGGCGTGATGATATATTTATTTTACTATCTTTTTACAATTTACAACAGAGCTTTCAAGTTTATAAAATAAATGTAGACGTCTAGACTTAATGAAATTATAAAAGCGGACTCGCTATTTTAATGGTATCAATTTAGAAATTCGTTTTAAATTGTCAACGTAAATGTCTCTGTCCTAAAATTGAATTATGCCTAGTTGTAATTCATTTTAAAATGATTTATTTATGAAATGGTCAATACATTGTAAAAAAAATATGTTCTTCTATATACTTAAGCCCAATTATTAAAAGTATTTTAGCTAATCTTAAATTTTATATTAGTCAAATTCAACTAAACCATATTACCAATGTAGTTTGAAATATTAACATTGTCTGTCAAAATTTAAAGTGTATTTAACGACTGATTTACTTGTAAAATTGACATTTCCTTCACTCAATTTACTTGTGATAGTAACCATTTCCCTCACTAGTGATGAAAGTAAATAACTTTCCTCACTAGTGAGGAAAGTAAAACAAATTATATTATGAATATATATCTCGTGAAGAAAGTGTCATTTTTCCCTCAGGTGCTTTATACCCCAAAGGAAGAAATATTTCACTTTCATCCATTGATATACAAATAACTATTATTCTTATAGAATTGGTAGTAACATAATTTTTCTACGATTGCTATGAAAAGTTGACAATTACGCTCTCATTTAACATCGTAAAGTTGACGTTTTCTGTGGAACAATCGAAAAATATCTTTTTTTGCCTTCGACTCGCGCTGCAATTACCGTGTTCGAGTAACAAAGAATGACTTTATGCTCTTAATACACAAATAACTATTTCGAAAGATATCTTTCTTAAAATAATTTAAAATATAAATATATATCATCACGCCTTTTACTCATTACTGGGTGTGGCACTCTGCCTAAGCAGATCTCGGTAAGTGATATATTTGTTCGCATAAAGTGCGGTTACCAGTCGTCAAATCACGACCACCAAATATGTTAGTGCATGGAGAGCCACAGGGGTAGATTTAAATTGTTGAAAATGTTTGTCGGATGTGGGGATCGAACCAGGGTTCTCAAGATGCACAGGCCGACTCGATACCACTGAGCTACCTACCCCATTAAATAATTTAAGAACTGAAATTGCCATCTACTCTGATTGTCAATTGTTCCTAGGCAAAATATCTCAAACCTAAGTTCTATAAGTCTTATTCCAATACTTCAATCAAATTTCAATTAAAGTTCCATTACTACAATTCTTCTTCCATTTCAATATATGTCCTGAATAGAAACAATTCAATATACATCACGCTTCAATGCGCAGCGAATCCAACCCCAAGCAGCACCAGACATATACCAGGGTGGCGATTCTAGTAATATTAATAAATTCCCTGACTTTTCCCTGACTAAGTAAAAAAATTCCCTGACTTCTAGAATATTGACTTATTTATGAATTTATGGTTACATTTCATATACTATATCATATATTGTAATATAATTGTTTTTTTTATTAAATTTATAGTAAAAGCAAAATCAATTTGTGTTTCTAAACAGGCAAAGACACAACCTTAAATATTGCATACAGAAAAAACATAGCGCGGTAGAAACGTTAGACAAAACAAAACAGTTTTCAATTAGTAAACATCCTTCGGTTATATTTTCATAGATGGCGGTTCTCACTCTTAAGAAGCAATAAAGGGTATTTGTTGCCAATAAAGGTATACTATCTATCTAATAAAGGGTATTCTGCCAATAAAATCTAAAAATAACTAAATACATTTTGAAATAAAAGTTTGTAGTTATTTTTCTAAAATTAAATTAAAAAATTTAAAGAACAAAAAACTTTTTTCCCTGACATGGAATAAAATTCCCTGACTTTTCCAGAAATATAAAATTCCCTGACTTTTCCCGGTTTTCCAGGTTAGTCGCCATCCTGTATACACACAATACAACAACCTGCAACCATAGCCAGAGCTGATATGAGCTCCGAGCACTAGCTCTAGCTCACGTCTCACGATATGACGACACCAACCGTTTTGATGACGTCACCACAGTCACGTGACTCAACAACGAGTTGAGGGCAACGGTGAGTCTGCCGATCGGCACGTACGCAACCAAGGAATGAAAACAGACAACGCATGGAGAGGAAATGTACTTCAACTGTATTGAGTTCTTTTGGAAATGGAATAAAAATGGATATATGGACATCACAACATACTATAGTTCTGGAAATATGTCCTTGAAGACAAAACTAACAAATAAATAAAAATAAATAAATATATCATCACGCTTTTTACCCATCACTGGGTGTGGCACTCTGCCTAAGCAGATCTCGGTAAGTCATATATTTCTTCGCGTAAAGTGCGGTTACTAGCCGTCAAATCACGGCCACCAAAGATATTAGAGGAGGGGAAGCCACAGGGGTAGAATTAATTTGGTGAAAATTGTTTGTCGTCTGTGGGGATCAAACCAGGGGTCTCAAGATCCACAGCCATCTACCCCATTAACTAACAAATAATCGAGGAATATGTAATTATTGGAAAAACATTTTATCAGTATGTTAAATTTGTCATTAATTTCACTAGTGAAATTGTCGCTGTAATATTTACTGTGATTGGTTCAATTCAGCAAAATACTGTCCGTCAGTACGGTGGTGTGGATAGCGATACGGAATTCGAATCCGGAGATCCCGAGTTCGAATCTCACTCAAGCTAAAAATTATATGAACTGCTACACTGTGGTTCGGTGAGTGCGGACCCTGTAATGTAATTGGGATTAAGTTCCTGTTGTACACAGTAACATAAATTAATTAATAAATTTGGTTGGAATAAAAATTATTAGTGTAATTGTCAGCTATATTTAATTGCATTACAAATATATTTCACGTTATTATGAGTCATAAAATAGTATCTATTTACTAGCAGTAATTAAATAAATTATTAACTAACATTTCATCCATTGTTATTGTTCAAAATAAATATCGTCATTAATACTCTAAAAATACATTTTTAAACAATGAAGATATGACTAGCTTACAATCAGTTCGATAAGAGATTACAAAATAAATATATCATCACGCCTTTTATCCATTACTGGGTGTGGCACTCTTCCTAATCAGATCTCGGTAAGTGATATACCAGCCATCAAATCACGGCCCACAAAGATATTAGTAGATGGGGAACCACAGGGGTAGATTTAAATTGGTGAAAATTGTTTGCCGGCTGTGGGGATCGAACCAGGGTTCTCAAGAGGCTCCACAGGCCGACTCGATACCACTGAGCCACCTACCCCGTTACAGTGGGGTTGTATATAACGTATTTGATTTTAATTTTAATTATCTGAAAAACTTATTTTTCATGTTATTCGCCAATGGCACAACGTCTTGTATAATAATAACGCAGAGGTAAATATAAATAAATCAAACTAAACACTTGTCTAAGTCTCACAAAATTCAGCCTCCAAGTCAACTTATAAGGGCATCGTCAGAGGCTGGCCAGCACAGTTAGTAATCATAGACGCGTTTCGCTCTTATTAGAGCTCATCAGTATGGTATAACACACTCCTTCACCTAGAACAAAGTTCACGTGAAGAAGATGTATGACGAAGAACTGTGCCAGCAGAGTAAATATAAATGTTTAATATCCAATAAGATAACTTTTCTTCAATTCAACAGAGTTTTAGACTATTTATTTCCAAATTACTTTTTGTTCAAATCAGCTTAGTTTCCAAACAAATAGACTTAACAACAACAAGTTGTCGATAAAGACGAATCACCAAATATCAGTAGCCCATAATCCTCGAATCGAAAACCTGGAAAGCAGAACTGTATCCACCATCCAACCGACCAAGAAGAGAACAACCAGACTGCCTGCCGATATTCTCAATAAATTACAATTAACTGGTAAAATCCGATTTCGTTAGCATTGGCTAAAAGCTAGTGTATGGTGAACATCGAGACGAGACGAGAAGACGGGATGTTGGGATTCAATGCGTAGCGGTTTGTCCTCGACGCAAGTCAATCCTGCGTACCCGAATAATTGGAATTACCGGGATTATGAAGTGGTTGTTTCCAGAGAGGGAATCAATACGGGTTTATGTATCCTCTCGGGGATGGTTGACTACTAGTCGTTCAAATACCGAAATATATTGTTTCATTTTGCTTCAGATTTCGTAACAATAAAAATATTGGTTAATAGTTTCTCTTATTTAGTTACTTTATACAATAGGAACTAAATCCCGAACTACAAAGAGCCAATCGTAGTATTATAGTATATATAAATTAAATGTACAAAATTTTAAATTCAAAACAGTATATTAAAGTAAACATAATTTAGGCTTTATAAGGCGAGATTTCTAAAGGACAAGTGCGATAAAAGTCTTATAAAATGAGTTATTTATACAATTTTACGTACATTTGAATCGTAATGAACTGTTTACTTAACTCTGTCTCTAGGGGTTACGAGACTTATAATGTGCTAGCCCGTGTAAAAATTATAACGGGCTGTTGACATTGGTTATCATGACAACATATCTTATTTTAAACGTTTGACACTTAAATATTAAACAAAACCTGTCAGATTTTCAAAGTCTACCTTGATTGAACATTTTAGTTATTGCGTTATACTATTGCAATTAATTTGATTAAATATACATATATTGCGATTCAAATGCACATAAAACATTGTACAATGCTCGACCGTTAACTGAAATTAACAGGCTCACACAGATATCAGACTCGCTAGCGCTCGCCCGTTACCTTTCTATGCTCGCATGTAAATTTCTGTATAACGGTCTTGCAATGTAAATAACTATTATCTATTTTGTGTTTTTAATAAATTGAATAATTTTAAAAATCTGTGATATTTGAAACCGAATCAATTTAGAGAATTTTGTGTATGAAATGTTGTGGTTTCTGTTATTGGCATGTTTAGATTTTGGAGTTATATTTACAATTTGATATTCTCTGCTTGACAGTTTCAGTACGTCATCCGCTATTACCAACCGTCTAAATTAAAATGTTGTGTATTGTAATAAACGCTCTTTCGATATACAAACTAGGGTTTGAAATGACTTTCTTCTGAACGCAAAAGTATTTACTTTCTGCACCAGATACACAACTAACTATTTTCTGCAAATTTAGCATGATATAATACTGCACTTCACTTTGTCGATGACATATTGATTTGATCTTAAACAGACTTGATCAACTTTAAACAAATTTTAATTTCTTTTCAAATCCTCATTACCACGATCTACCATCTCTTCTTTCTTTACCTTTTCTCCATCAACAACCTAATACTGCGTTATACAAATATCCTCTAACTTCCCCAGCTCCAATGTTTCCCCAGATTCAATCTCTGGGGATTTCCCGTGCGTCCTTCAGCCGACTCTGAGACGCGTTCCACCACCGCCGTCTCCGATCCGCGCTGCTTCGACGGCGATCGATTCCGGCGGCGGTGGAGGCAGCAGCCGAATGTCGAGGGAAAACCAGTGAGCGGCCGAGTGAAGTACAAATTCACAGATTGAAAGTGAACCTCGAGCTTGGAGTTATAGAGATGAAATGGCCGTGATGAAGATGATGTTAAGCTGTTGATTTGGTGATGATGGATGTTGATGTGGATGCTTCCTTTCTTTTCTTATCTTTTTAGATTCGGTGTTAGAGGTGCGTGAGTGAGTTGATATGATTTGAGCAGGTGGAGCAGACGACGAATGAAAAATTGATGAAACTGGTGTACGAGAGTGAATGGATGGATGTGATTCAAGGTTTGTTGGATAATAAGATTCCGTGTGTGGAGGAATAAATTAGATTAAATGGAGAGAATTTAAATGAGGATGGTATGTCATGATAAGAATGTTTGGTGAAGATTATTTTTTTTATGAGTGCATTGAAGGTTTCAGGGGCTCGTGCTATCCTATTTTATTTTATTTTATTATTTATTATTATTATTATTTATGTTACGCTGTACAACAGGAACTTAATCCCAATTACAGTACAGGATCAGCACTCACCGAGCCGCAATGTGATAGTTATATAATTTTTAGCTTATGTGCGATTTGAAGTCGGTATCACCGGATTCGAATTTCATGTCGCTATCCACACCACCATACTGTCGGTGACTAAAGAAAAAATCGTGTGAAACGGAACACAATTTTAAAACTACTTTAAAGTAAAAAGAAATGACAAAAGTAAATATTACATTTTTCATTAGATGCCTTTTTAGGCTAGTCATTTCCACTAGTGGTTTTCAAACTTTTCAGATTTATGGTTCGTTTAGAGGTAAAATTACAAATAAATTCTTTCACGATACCTTTAATTTTGTATGATCAAAATTGAAGTTTGTAAAAGAGACGAATTGCAAAAATAAAACTATGATATCAGACATTACTAAAGAAAAAACTTCTCATTACGAATTTGTTATAATTCCTTAGGAACTTAGCACATGACCTATGACCAGGGTTCGAAGATATATATCGATCGATATATATCATGATATTTATTTTGATATTTATCGTCATATTTTTGCAATGATATATATCCATTATATAAAAATATCAAATAGTTTTTGAGATTAGCCTCCGGAAAAGTGAAATTTTTAGAATTTTTCAGTTTTTCTACTTTTCCGAGGCTATATCTCGAAAACTAAATGTGATATGAAAACGCGCTCAACGGCATTAATTTTCTCGTGCTTCAGTTAACTTATAAACATAGTTTCAGCGATTTTTATTTTTTTTCTATTTTCCGCCAAAAAAATCGCAAAAAGCGGTTTTTTAACATTTTCTCGAAAACCAGAAGTCATATGCATTTGAAGATTGCACCACTGGATTCAGTGGGTCAAAATACATATGTATGTAAATTTTCGTTTTAATAATCCTACGATTAAGGATTTTTGGGAAAATTGAATTAAAATCTGAAAAAACCAAAGGGGTACCCCTTAGGAAATAATTAAAAATATTAAATTGCTTAAAATTGTATGAAAATTTGCTTATAAGTCAATTCGGACACGGGGAATTCAACGCCGTTGAGCGCATTTCCATATCTTGTTTAGTTTTTGAGATATAGCCTCCGGAGAAGTGAAATTTTTCGAATTTTTCAGTTTTTCTAAATGTGTACAAAAACTAAAATTAAAATATAAATATCCAAAAAGTGATATTTATCTGATATATATCCTATATATCAGATATTTTGATATTTATTATAAATATCATGATATTTACGAACCCTGCCTATGACCCCACTTGGAGACAAAAACCACAAATAATTTCTTCCGCGATTTACTTAATTTTAGTTTGTTAACATAATCGAGTTACGGCATTCGAATCCAAAGATCCCGAGTTCGAATGCAACTGAAGGAAAAATATATGAATACTACATTGCGGCTCAGTGAGTCCGGACCCTGTACTGTAATTAGGATTCAGTTCCTAAATTGTATAGAGCACCGTCAATACGGTGGTGTGGATAGCGATATGGAATTCGAATCCGGAGACCCGGAGTTCGAATCTCACTCAAGCTAAAAATTATATAAAAACTACTACATTATGGCTCGGTGAGTGCGGACCCTGTACTGTAATTGGGATTAAATTCCTGTTGTACAGCGTAACATAAATAAATAAATAAAATTTAAAAAATAACTAACAATAATAATAGTTTGAAAAATAAATTGTAATATTTGTTTTGAATCTTTGGCTACCTACAAGTTTTTGTATTTATTTCTTTACAAGTAACATCCGGCGACTCCCTATCATAGTTTTCGCGATTCACATTTTGTAAGTCACTGCTTTAAAATACATATATAATGACGTAATAGTACAAACTATTTGGTATGACGTATAAAGTAAAATACGCATTTACTGTGCAAATCAACAATAGTTATTTTAACATAATGTAATAATAATAATAATAATGGCTTCATATTAAATTTATAATAAAATATAAAACAGTCTAATATGCAAGATAATGTCAGCAAGCCAATAAATTAAAAAAAAAAACTGCGCAATTTTCCTCATCAACATCATAGAGCGCGTTGCCGCCAACAGTCAACTGTTTCAGTTGTTTCCTGCGTGGTCGCCACCGCCGCCACCGCTAGCCGCCTCCGGCGGCCGCATGCGTTGAATTCATTTCACGCGTAATGTGCTTCATATTTACTCAAATACGCAGGCGCACTAACTGACAAACATGTGTTTATATGAGTGCGATATGATGACCGGTCGCACGATTTATTTCAGGAAAAAATTATGTGCTGGAAGATTTACTGCAGTCATCATTGTTGTGTTGCGGCGAATTTATGCGTGTTTTCTGCCAAATTTGACAAATATGATAACGTACGATTACTCTCACTACCATATTCATTACTTTAGATTAATATCATTAATTAATTGGTTAATTGGTATTAATTTGATCTCGAAATATGATAATTGTCAAGTGGAGGTTTTAAAATATATATATAGAAACTGTCGGTCTTTCTGTAAAATAAGAACACTTAAAAGCTTATATTGCGCATTTGTCCGTTCTAAGCTAGAATATTGTCTACAAATTTGGAATCCAATTTATAACCGATACGTAGCTAAAATTGAGTCTATTCAGCATAAATTTATGAAATATTGTTATTTTAAATTGCATGGACAATATCCTAGTTGGGACCAAGACTATTCTAATTTATTGCCTGAAGTGAACTTAATGTCATTAAGTAGCAGAAGAACTTTACAATCATCTCTCTACTTATATAAATTAATTAATAACAATATTGATGATGCATGTAGTCTTGAGCTAATATGATTTCATATTCCACGGGTCACTTCAAGAAATAAAGCACTATTTCATTGCAAAAGAGCTAGGACTAATTATGAATTGAAATCCCCTATAAGACAACTCTGTGTAGCATATAATAATATATCATGTATCATTGACATTGACATATTTGGCGATTCCTTACCTAGATTTAAGCGTTTATTAATTAATTATTTCTCTGTTTAAGTTACTTGTATATTTTCTTATATTTCGGTCTATTTCTTTTGTGACAACTCATTCTTTTATTTTTTGTTTTCTGTATAATCGACCTGTAATTGGGATCTTGTATCCTGTTGGATCGATTAATAAAATAAATAAAATAAATAAATAAATAAATAAATCATCACGCCTTTTACCTATTAGTGCACGTGGCACTTTGCCCGAAGCAAATCTCCGTAGGTGATATATTTCTACGCATAAAGTCCGGTTACCAGTCGTCGAATTCCAGCCCCCAAAGATGTTAGTGGAGGGAGAGTCACAGGGGTAGTTTTAATGTAGTGATAATTGTTTATTGGTTGTGAGAATCCCCTATATCTTATAGGGTAGATGAGGTTTTTAAATAATCCCGAGTTCGAATCGCACTCAAGCTAAAAATTATATGAACTATCAGACTGCGGCTCGGTGAGTGCGGAGCCTGTACTGTAATTGGGATTAAATTCCTGTTGTACAGCGTAATATAAATAAATAATAAATAAATATAGCATATAAATTTTAGTCAAAATAAAATGTAGGTTTGAAGCTCCACATTAAAATTACTTCTGTGCCTTCATAATCTATTAACATTTTTGAGGTCCGTGATTTGACGACTGGTAACCACACTTCACACGCAAAATATGTCACTTATCGAGATTTGATACACACTCAACAATACGTAAAAGGCGTAATGACAATTTATTTATTTAACATTTGGAGATGGCAAGCTTAAAATGAAAATAAGAATTCGAGATAAAATTGAAGCTAATTTACTTTCGAATTTTCGATCATATCTCGATTTTAGTCTCAATAAATTTCTTACATTGTCCTTATTTGCTTATATTTTAAATAACAATATTTTCATGCATTTTCCTTCTTAATTTTCTTTCAGAATGACGTATCAACCGAAGAATGAATCTTAGATCAAAATACAAACTTACATCAAAATCGTTAGAGTCAACTCCAAAATCTTCAAAACCCAAACAGACAGAAAATGCACTTATTAAAGTACAGAATTACAATAAAACTATAATAATGTAGTTATTCTTTGCCTTGAAACAAAAAAAAACCATTTTACGTTGTTCTTATTGCACAAGATAACAAAAATATTATTAATAATAACAAAGCAAACATTTGATAAGAAGATACTAACTAACCAAACAATGTACTTACTAAATTAAAACGAACAACTATCACAAAATGCACCCAAATCACAAATAAGTCTTTAACAAATCAATTATGAATAATCAGTGAATTCGCACCAGCTCACACGGCGCCTCTGTAATAACTAAACTGTAGACCAACCAACATATTACAATGAACACGTTTCTGTAGCGAGCGATAGCGCCAACGGATAGTCGGCTGATAATGAGTCATTCCTGCCGCCGAGACCACTACAACCAATAGCAGGAGTATAGTCCTGCTGTCGGCGGTACACAGCACCAAGAAACACGTGCTGTTGCTGTTACAATATATGCTTCAAATTATTAGCTCCATTTTTTGTTTACTTGACTATTGATAGTAATAAATTTTTCGTAACACATGCACAAGAAACATGTTCTTATTCAATAATTTTAGAGAAGGAAACACAGCTAGGTAGCATGTTTCTTTTCTTAGAGACTACGATTATTAGCTGTTTGCGGCGATTCCTAGGTAACTAGTTACGCAACCCATATTTGACATTTGTCCCGATAAGACAGTAATTTTTATGCACTTGTTACGAAAAGTATAATATGCTTCACGGGAGGGCGCGATTATTCCTTGTCTTCACTTCACACGCGGGAATAATCGCTTGTTTCTCTCCCTTGATGCATAACATACTATATAAAGTTTAAATAAGTCTGTTAGGGTTATATAACAATCATGTTGTAATGAATACTTCCAGGTCATGCTAGTAGTGAGAAATGATATACTTTTCTATCGTACTATCTGTTGCTGAGTGAAACAGCTTGATAGGTGTGGAACAAAACATAGTATGCGCTTGCGTACAAAACTGAGTATAAATTTAAACCCGAGTCATTCAATAATAATAATGGGGTAGGTGGCTCAGTGGTATCGAGTCGGCCTGTGGATCTTGAGAACCCTGGTTCGATCTCCACAGTCGACAAACAATGTTCACCAATTTAAATCTATCCCTGTGGCTCTCCCTGTACTAACATCTTTAGGGGCCGTGATTTGACGGCTGGTAACCGCACTTCACGCGAGGAAATATATCACTTACCGAGATCTGCTTACGGTAGAGTGCCACATCCAGTAATGGGTAAAAGGCGTGATGATATATTTATTTATTTATTTGTAATTCAATTCCGTTGGATGCATCTTCATAGCTTGTTTAGTTATTGATATATAGACTCCAGAAAAGTAATTTTTTTTATATAAATTTTACATCATCAGATTTTGTACTTCCTCGAGGCTATATCACAAAAACTAAACGAGATATGAAAATGCGTTCAATGACATTTAATTATTTGTGCTTAAGTTTATTTATAAACAAATTTTCAGCGATTTCTAAATTCTTCACAATTTTACCATAAAACAATTATTGATCAATATCTCAATAACTGAAAAACATACGCACTTGGAGAACCATTGGATTCAGTGAGTCGAAATACATATGTATGTAAATTTTTGTTACAATATTCGTACGAGAAAGACTTTTGGAACAAACAATCTGAAATTAGCCTTAAATCCAAAAAAATTAATTGCTAAAAAATTGTCCCAAAATTGCTTATAAATCAATTCGGACACAAGGAATTCAATACCGTTGAGCACATCTTTATATCTCGTTTACGTTTTGAGGATCCTGGAAAAGCTATTTTACCTCATCTGATTTTGTACTTTTCCGAGGTTATATCTCAAAAACTAAACGAGATACGAAGATAAAGGATATGACAGTGCCTGATGAAGTATTGTTTCAAACTAAACAAACATAAGACGTTAACTATGCTATTATCCAATAATATTATTTATCCAACACCCACTACTTATAAAGTCATTATTGTTGTCATTTTAGATTAGTAAAGTGGCTTATAAGTCACACGTGAGTTATAAGTCATAAGTCACGCATAAATTATGACTTGTAACTCACTGTTGAGTTTAAATATAACAAAGTTGAAAAAAGGTTGCAGCTGTAGTATTCGAAATGGAAGACGAGAATTTTATTCCCGAAATAATCATTAAGGAAGCGGAAAAAGCGGTTGTTGATATTTGACCAAAAAAGTCTAGAACTTCCTATGAAAAACACTTTCATTTATACCTTTGACATTTCTAGTTGTCATCCAGTCTTCAAACATATGAAATTCTTTTTCATAGGAACTTCTAGACTTTTTTGGTAAAATATCAACAACCACTTTTTCCGCTTCTTTAATGATTATTTCGGGAATAAAATTCTCGTCTTCCACTTCAAATACTACAGCTGCAACCTTTTTTCAACTTTGTTATTTTTAAAAATTTGAGTAACCTAGACAACAAAACAAGAAAGTATGGCTAACTAGAATATTATTTGAAATGTAGACAATTGTGACAAAATTTATATTTTAATGTCTTAATTGTAGTTGTTGGATAAAAAACACACTTGTACCATAAATAACTATTATTTATTTTAGCACGACGTAAAATTAATGTGCCATATATAACATAGTCATCTTTCGATTTTTCGCGTAAGCATTCTCTTGCAGAATTGCGATACATGACAATCTCGCAAGCCTGGAATACGATAAAATGTATACTGGCGCCTATAGGTGTTTGTTCGTTCACAGAGTAATATGTCCGTAGTTTAGAGTTTGTGTCGCCAAATGAAATTGTCTCCCGGCAATTTATTGGACCGACTACGTTTCTTCTCGCGTCTGCTCTGTCACTTTTTTCTTAATTAAAATTCTCGCGTTACCAACAAAAGAACGCGCAAAAATTAAACTTTCGAGATATTTTCATGCAGATTGCTTGGATGTTTTTGTTAGGACAAATGTTGGTGTTGTAAAAAAATACGAATTTTTTTATCGTATACTTTTATTTTATAGACTTTTACAAATTTATTTAGTAAATACTTGTATCGTCGATTCACTTTGTTTCATTTTTCTAAAACAGATAAAAAAGTAGACTTTTCCCACTACACAAAATATGCAATAGTTAATTACGCATCACTTTTATTTTATAGACTTTTACAAATTTATTTAGTAAATACTTGTATCGTCGATTCACTTTGTTTCATTTTTCTAAAACAGATAAAAAAGTAGACTTTTCCCACTACACAAAATATGCAATAGTTAATTACGCATCAAGCGTAATGTGATTCTTTTTGTAACAATAAAAATTATAGCTTACTTTCAACTATTTTTAATTTTTGTGTATTGATACATACGATATACTTTTCACGCATTAGTGCGTAAAAGATACTTTTATGAACGCTTGCATAAAAAATGACTCTTTACTGTAAAGTTTGATTGCATTTTGTTTACTTATATCGACGTAACTGTTATATTATAAAAATTATTTCGACGTGCTGAATCCAATACAAAATAGTTTTCGAGTTACAGCCTCGGGAAAGTAAAAAATCTAATTTTGAAAATTGTTTGCAAATCTTCTAGGAGCTATAACTCAAAAACTAAGCAAGCTATTGATATGCGGTTTGAACGAGTGAATTCCCCGTGTCCGAAACTACTTGTATACAAATTTGTAGATCATTTAAAGCAAATTAATTTTTTGAAATTTTTTAATTATTTTCCTTGGGATTTTTATGATTTTTATGATTTTTAAACAAATTGCTCTAAAACTATTTCTCGTACGAATAATGTACCGAAATTTTACATACATATGTATTTCGACGTGCTGAATTCAATGGTGTAATGTTTATGTCCATAAGTCTTATAGTTTTTGAGATAATGGTCAAAAACTGTACTAGGAAAAAAAATTGGCGAAAATTTTTCAAAAAATAAAAATCGCTAAAAATTTGCTTAAAGGTCAATTGAAACACGGGGAATTCAACCTTTCAGACCGCATCTCAATATCTTGCTTAGTTTTCGAGTTATAGCCTCGGAAAAGTTGAAAATCTGATTTTGAAGATTGTTTGAAAACAGCAAATCTTCTAGGGGCTATAACTCAAAAACTAAGCGAGCTATTGATATGCGGTTTGAACGAGTGAATTCCCCGTGTCCGAAACTACTTGTATACCAATTTTTAGCTCATTTAAAGCAAAATAACTTTTTTGAAAATTTGATTATGTATATGGTAGACATAAAATGAATTTATGTTTAATACTACAAACAAATACAGGACGTCATTTTCAAGTTAGTTGACATAGTAAATAGCTACAAGACTGCAAAAAATCCAAAGAATATGCCTGTTATATAAACGCTAATAGACAATTCATGGCATAATACATAATTAATGAAATGTGTAATCCGGAATGTCAGTACGTCGAGCAACGTAGCATTATTACGTATTTAGAAAGAAATACTATTTTAATATTCATGGTTAATATGCAGCTCTCAATAAATTATTCTTGTTACTACTAAATAGTAAATAGTTATATAATTTTTTTCACTCGAGCACATAGCTGTTAATTAATTTAGTTTGCAGGAAAATTCTTTTAATTTAATTAGTTTTTTCACGGGAGTTATTCACAGTATGTACTTTTGACCTTGGATACAAAAATAACTTATCGAATTTGCTGCTTTATAAAGCGAAATAGGATGACTACATATTACAATTATTTTTACTTGTAATATTGTGAAATCTCTAAAATGACACATACTGTTTATCTATATTTTCTCATTCTGTTATTTGTTGTTGTTTAGCAACGACTATTATATACTGAAATAAATTATTGCTTTTGACGTATATAAATGAAAATAGTTATTTGTGATACACACATCATTTTTTCTACGATTGCATATTAAAATTATTAAAAACATATACGTACTGAAAATAAAAATTCGTTCTGTTAACTGTCAATATGACAAGTTTATGTTTTATTTGTATCCCTGGTAACTATTGAAATAAGCGCGAATTTAACATCTTTTTCGCGCGTTGCCATTGAAGACGCGCAAAAAATATATTTTTTAATTGTTCTATAGAAAACGTCAACTTTACGATGAAAAATATGAGCGTAATTATCACACCCAGTGATGGGTAAAAGGCGTGATGATATATTTATTTATTTTATTTATTTATTATCAACTTTTCATAGCAATCGTACAATTTTTCTTCGATTGCTATGAAATGTTCACAATCGAAAAATATCTTTTTCTACGATTGCTATGAAACGTTGAAAATTACGCTCTCATTTGTCATCGTAAACTTGTTGTATATCTTTGTCGCACGTCTCTAATGGCAACGCGCGAAAAAGACGTTAAATGCGCGTGTCTCCAATAGCAACGCGCGAAAAAGATATTAAATGCGCACTTATTTCAATAGTTACCAGGGATACAAACAAAACAGAAACTTGTCATATTGACAGTTGACAGAACGAATTTATTAGAAAAAATTATGTGTGTATCACGAGCGTAAAGTGTCTTTGTTCCTCTTATACTATTGCAGCTCTCGTCTTTGGCTCGCGCTGCAATTACCGTGTTCGAGTAACAAACAATCACTTTACGCTCTTAATACACAAATAACTATTGCGTTATATTAAATAGATCAAATAATATATACCCTCTAATTTTTTTGTAATAACTTTAAAATACCCTGTATATTTTAATTACAGTGGAGAATCGTAAAATAAATAATTTTAAGTTAAACAAAGTAATAAATAAAATGATTTCTCGATTACATCACACTAGAATTATCTAAATCAGACTGGAGTGTTTCCTAGAATCAACAAGGAAATAATTTATAAAAAATGTTTAGTTTGATTGCCTTAACAAGACAAGAATGATCAGAAAGAAACACGTGTATACAGAATTAACATACTCGCTGGAGGCTGGAGGATAAACAACAACCAAAAGTCAACCGCCTGGCCAGGTAGTGTTAGGTACCACCAAATTATTCATTAACATATTAACAGACGTTTTGCGGCACATTACAAGTTATGTAACAAAATATATCGAACCGGTTTCGCTTCATAGCTGATAGCAGAATATCATGCGATATCCACTATCAAATTTCATTAGATGCTTTTTTACCAATTAAACATAATACATTGAAATTGGTAATATATTTTCCAGTGTTCATAGGAGAATTGCATAATACTGATTTTTAAGCTCGCAAAATAAGTGTTTTTTTAATACGTGTGAAAATGTCACTTTTTTTAATCGAAACAAAAAAAGTCAGTTGCGATAACACAACACAAGAAATTTGTCCACGAAATACAAACAACATTTTTCTACAACTGTAAAAAAAAGAATAATACAATAATTATTGATTTATTCAAGTAAATTGAAGGAGAACAATAAAAAATAATATGTATTTGGGACTAATGATGTGTTATAACCAATGTAACGTGACAAAAAATAATAATTTAGGAGCGTGCGCGAAATACTTATTTTGCACACTAGGGTGCAAACCAATGTGCAAAACATGCGTTGTCATAGTATAACAAATGAAGAAAAAATCACGTATTTCGCATATAGATATTAGTGAATAAAAGTGAACATTTTTTGACAGTTGTAGAAAATAGTTATTTTTGTATTAAGTTCGCAAAATGTATTTTTGTTGCACGTGAGAATGTTACTTTTAGTCGAGAGCGCAGGTCGAGACAATAAAAGTCATTCGAAATGAAGAAATTTGCCCACGAAATACAAACAACAGTTTTTCTACAACTGTAAATAAAAAATCTGATGTGGACACCACATGACTTCCTTGTACGCGTATTAAACTATAGATATTTTTTTAATTGCATATATTTGACATAAAATCTTTTATTTTTTATTTTTTGTTCTAATCCATAGCAAACTTAATTTAAAAAAAAACACAAAATATATACTATTTAAATTTAGATATCTCGCTTATGCAAAAGGCTAATTCTTAATGTGCTAGACGCAGAATTTAATTCTCTAAAACTTTTATTTGAAGCATTTATTTCAAAAATTAAAATAATACCATTTTTTTCAAAGAAAACTGTTAGCAGCTTCATGTAATGTGTCACTTCCGGTTAGTGTATTTTAACCAAAATCTATTATATTATTTCCATTGATATAGTAGTCTTATATACCAAATTTGGAAAGTTTTAAATTATATTTGAATATAGTTTTTCATGAAAATCTATTATAGGCTTCAAGTAAAGTACCACTTCCGGAAGTTATATAATGACCAAAAAGGGAGGTGCACAACTAGATGTTATAGCAGTCCTAAATATAAAATTTCAATTTTCTACGGCTTACCGTTTTTGAGTTATGCGAGATACATACGTACGTACGTACGTACATACGTACATACGTACGTACAGACGTCACGACGAAATTAGTCAAAATGGACTCAGGGAGGGCCAAAATGCGTATTTCCACTGAAATCTGAGAACCGAAAATTTTCGCGATAACAATACTTCCTTTACTTCGTACAAGGAAGTAAAAATAATATATATATATATATATATATATATATATATATATATATATATATATATATATATATATATATATATATATATATATATATATATATATATATATATATATATATATATATATATATATGTATATATATATATATATATATATCATCACGCCTTTTACCCATTACTGGGTGTGGCACTCTGCCTAAGCAGATCTGGGTAAGTGATATATTTTTTCGCGTGAAGTGCGGTTACCAGCCGTCAAATCACGGCCCCCAAAGATATTAGTGGAAGTGGAGCCATAGGGGTAGGTTTAAAATTGGTGAAAATTGTTTGTCGTCTGTGGGGATCGAACCAGGGTTCTCAAGATCCACATGCCGACTCGATACCTCTGAGCCACCTACCCCATGAAACCTGACAACAAATAATTTGGAAGCTTGCGCGAAATACTCATTTTGCGCACTAGGGTGCAAAATAATGCGCAAAATACGCGTTTTCATGATAATATAAATGATGAAAAAATCACGTACTTCGCATATTAATATTACTGAATAAAAATAGACATTTTTTGACAGTTGTAGAAAAAAAATTGTTTGCACCTTATCATATATTAAGAATTATTTACGTATAACCTAAATATTTGTAAATATTGTCTGTCATGCGTCTGCACAGTCCGTCAGTTATCTATATTGTGCAAAAGTTCGCATTGCAAATACGAAATAAATGATGATACAGTGCAGTAACTAACCACGCAACACATTCATTACAAACCGATAGCAATCACAAAAGCACAAAACATTGTTTACAGTTTTCATTCAATACTCATACAGTTTACACGCAATATGAAGTTGTCATCAGGTTTGATAAAATATCACATATCTCTAGTTTAAAATTACAATCACCGATTGTTTCACAACTGTTAAAATCTTAGAATCCCACAATTTCTTCACTGCCACAAATAACTATATAATAGATCGATTAACAAAACAAGTTTAATTGCTAACACTATTTTTACTGACGCACTTTTTTTCTCCAATAAACTATTTAATTTTTTATGTAAAATAATTAGGAAAGCCGATAATTGAACATTTCAAAAATATCATTGAAAACGCTATGGTGCATCCTGTATATCACCACCCTGTATAGTATTGCACATACTGATCGTGAATAAAAAAAATATATAGACAAGCAAAAAAAATATATAGACATTAAAAAAAATATTTTAAATTAACTTAAAAAAAGTAATTATAAAATGTAATGGGGTAGGTGGCTCAGAAGTATCGAGTCGTCCTGTGGATTTGATTCCCACAGTCGACAAACAATTTTCTCCAAATTAAATCTACCCCTGTGGCTCCCCCTCCAATAACATCTATGAGAGCCGTGGTTTGACGGCTGGTAGCCACACTTCATACGAAGAAATATATCACTTACCGAGACTTGCTACGGCAGAATGCCACACTCAGTAATGGGTAAAAGCAGGGTTCGTAAATATCATGATATTTATAATAAATATCAAAATATCTGATATATAGGATATATATCAGATAAATATCACTTTTTGGATATTTATTTTTTAATTTTAGTTTTTGTACACATTTATTATCACAATAGGAAATACAAAATAAATTACTACTCCTAAATAAAAAATTAACATAGGTAATGAAAAAAAGTAAATATACATTGAATGTATACACAAATATTATATAGTACTAAGAATAGTAAGAATATTTAAATAATCCCTTTGGTTTTTTCAGATTTTAATTAAATTTTCCCAAAAATCCTTAATCGTAGGATTATTAAAACGAAAATTTACATACATATGTATTTTGACCCACTGAATCCAGTGGTGCAATCTTCAAATGCATATGACTTCTGGTTTTCGAGAAAATGTTAAAAAACAGCTTTTTGCGATTTTTTTGGCGGAAAATAGAAAAAAATAAAAATCGCTGAAACTATGTTTATAAGTTAACTGAAGCACGAGAAAATTAATGCCGTTGAGCGCGTTTTCATATCACATTTAGTTTTTGAGATATGGCCTCGGAAAAGTAGAAAAACTGAAAAATTCGAAAAATTTCACTTTTCCGGAGGCTATATCTCAAAAACTAAACAAGATATGGAAATGCGCTCAACGACGTTGAATTCCCCGTGTCCGAATTGACTTATAAGCAAATTTTCATACAATTTTATGCAATTTAATATTTTTAATTATTTCCTAAGGGGTACCCCTTTGGTTTTTTCAGATTTTAATTCAATTTTCCCAAAAATCCTTAATCGTAGGATTATTAAAACGAAAATTTACATACATATGTATTTTGACCCACTGAATCCAGTGGTGCAATCTTCAAATGCATATGACTTCTGGTTTTCGAGAAAATGTTAAAAAACCGCTATCTGCGATTTTTTTGGCGGAAAATAGAAAAAAAAATAAAAATCGCTGAAACTATGTTTATAAGTTAACTGAAGCACGAGAAAATTAATGCCGTTGAGCGCGTTTTCATATCACATTTAGTTTTCGAGATATAGCCTCGGAAAAGTAGAAAAACTGAAAAATTCGAAAAATTTCACTTCTCCGGAGGCTATATCTCAAAAACTATTTCATATTTTTATATAATGGATATATATCATTGCAAAAATATGACGATATATATCAAAATAAATATCATGATATATATATCGATCGATATATATCTTCGAACCCTGGGTAAAAGGCGTGATGATATATTTATTTTATTTATTTATAAAACTACCCCTGTAGCTCTCCCTCCACTAACATCTTTAGGGATCATGATTTAACAGCTGGTACCTGCATTTTACGCACATGAATATATCATTTACCGAGAGCTGGTACAGCGGAGTGCCACACCCAGTGATAGGTAAAAGGCGTGATGATATATTTATTTATTTTATGAAACAAATTCTCATGAAATGCACTTCCTGCATAAAAGAAGAATTTGTCAGAACGCGCATGATAAACGTGTTTATATGCAGGACATGTTTTATACGAAGCAAGCCGATAGCCCAGACAAAAGAACAGACAATAATCACAGTTTTTGTTAAGCAATTAGTGGAACATTTTTAACAAAGTTGATGTTCTGATGTTTTAATGAAACAGTGTTAATTGCAGAGATACTGAAAGGACAGAAGGATTATTTTTGTGTATTTGCGCCATTCACTTTATTCTTTTATTATGCATGAACTTTAAAACGTCCTGCGAATTGTAAATATTTACCATTTTATTTGCATAAGAATGTCACTATTTTTCTTCGTAATTTTCTCAGCACAAAAAGGAAAAGCTACTATTTTAAATAACGATTTACTTAACATTTACACTAACAAGTAATACTACCCAACTGTCACTCACCGATTTATATGAAACTTGACACACTCTAACTCTAAAAAATACTAAACCCCTATTTTTGTTTCTTCTGGAAGTTGCTATTTAGGGGTACAAACCATCCCTGAAAGGTGGTAAAAGCAAGAATCGCCATAAATGAAATTAAATAATACCAAAATATTACGCGTTCAACATTGGTTACCCAGGGGTAACCTCGAAAATAGATTCAACGACCCCAAAAACCCCCGAGTAACTAGTTTTGAACCTAAAACTCTATTTCAGTTGAATATCGTAATTTCATACCCCCAACCCTCTTTTAACCCCTTAAAAAGTGCATATGATCAAAATGACTCCGAAAATAGATTTTGGCGATCTCAAAAACCCCTGGGTAACCAATGTTGAACGTGTAACATTTAATTTCATTTATGGCGATTCTTGCTTTTACCACCTTTCAGGGATAGTTTATACCCCTAAAAAGCAACTTTTGGATGAAAAAATAGGAGTTCAATATTTTTTAGAGTTCTATTAGTGTGCCAAGTTAAATATATGAGTGACAGTTGGGTAGTGTATTTTGTACCATTTTAATTATTCTCTGAAAAAAATTCTAAAGTTTCATGAATTGTTAAATATTACAATGAATACATAAGACATTTCTTCCCGAAGGTTTTATTTCTCGAAGACGAAGATTATAAAGCACCTGAGGGAAAAATGACATGATGGTGGATTTCGGGTGTGAGGAATAAATGATGAGGTTGAAGCGAGTATCTTGTGATAAGAATGTTGTAAGAGGACTGGCATTTTGATTAAAGTTTCAGGGGTTCGCGCTACCCCATTTTATGGGATATAGCGTGATGTTACATATGTATACATGTAATATAATATGTCACAATTTCAAACTGAGAAAATTATTTTTCCATCCCATAAACAAATGCTATCAAACGAGAAGAAAAGCCTACTATCAGGAAACAAGAAAACAAAGAAAGTCTTTGAACAGACAGTACGTAAGAACATCGCATACTAAACAAATGCAGCTTCTTCTATTTGTTCCTTGACTGCATGAAGGTCACAACAACTGAAAACGCGGATCCAAGGTCGCCTTGGACTATATATAACCCGGCGTTGAAGATAAAGATACTACTGCACGCGATATATCCTCACTGAGCTGGGAGAACGTGTTATTAAATTATTTATTAAATCCGATGATTATTGGTTTGCTTAAGGGGTGAACTGGTTTTATTTGATTATGATATGTTGTTTTTGATTTAGCCAGGATCATGTCACGAATACTATTCTTTCTTACTTTATCATTTATTTAAAAGGTACTTTTTACAAAATGTACGAGTTACTTTTTTCAAATTTTTAAGTATTTAGCAATAAGAACTTTACAATTGCAGTTATGGATGCATATCTTTTTTTGTTCAAATTATTTTTGTATTAAGTGCGCAAAATGAGTGTTTTTTTGTTACTTTTAGTCGAGACAATAAAAGTCATTCGAACGCGAATTTTGTCAACGAAATACAAACAACATTTTTTCTACAACTGTAAATAAAGAATAATACAATAATTATTGATTTATTTAATTGAAGGAAAACAGTTAACAATAATATTAATTTGATACTATTGATGTGTTGTAACTAATGAAACCTAACAACAAATAATTTGGGAGCGTACGCAAGATACTCATTTTGCGCGCAACAATACGAAACAGTGCGCAAAATATTTATTTTGTGTACTAGGGTGCAAAATAATGCGCAAAATACGCGTTGTTATGGTAATTTAAATGATGAAAAAATCACGTACTTCGCGTATTGATATTAGTGAAAAAAAATTAACATTTTTTGACAGTTGTAGAGAAAAATATTTTTGAGTTTATTTAAATGTTAATCTACATATAAAATATTACATACATACATAACATCACACTATATCCCATTAAATGGGGTAGCACGAACCCGTCAACATTCTCATCCTGACACACGATACTCGATTCGACCATATAAATAAAATATTAGTATTTTTTATTTTACTACGAATTTATCATGTATATGTTGGGAACAATAGAATCACGAGTTTATTTAAAAATGGAAGAATGAAATAAAAGCTATTTTCATAGTCTGCTACTAGTCAAATTAATATATAATAATTTTTCACTCTAATTATTCATCCAACAAGCACAGTTTTATACTAATAAAATAATTATCATTATAATCAGCAGATCTAGCATGACGTAGATCGTAGACAACCATGTAGCGCAGCTAGAGATATGGAGTGTGATAGTAATAGTAGCAAAAAAGCTATCATTGTGGAATGAAATAGGTATAACAACAATTTAAACAGTTGCATTATTTATTATAATTTAAAAATCTGAACTTACCAATTGAAACGTTATAATGAATGAAATTGAACTCACCTAAAAAAAAGAAACAAAAATTAATATAAAAATATTGCTAGTACAAACAATGATAAAATATTTTCATCTGTTTTAAATTTATAATATACAAGTAAAAATGTTTGAAATAAACTCGAATAAAAGTGCTTAAATTCTAATCAAATTTAATATTTATTCGTTTTCATTATTAGAAAACCTAATAAATTTGCAGTGTTTGAAACACAAAAGATTTGATGGGTCAGGAGGAAGAAAATGAAGGGCTAAGAATTTGATTAAACAGTTTTGTGTGACTTGCTGACGTTTCACAAAAATTTATTGTCTTGTCGAGAAGTTGCAAAACCAGAACCCGGCGAGCAAATTTTCCCAAATGTCAGCAATTCATTATACAACTTGTTTAATGAGAACTTTAGTCCTTTTACTTCGTAATTATATTTTAAATTGTTTAACAACTATATGAATTTGTAATTTGCCTTGCATTTCACATTTACAGTACGTGAAATTGTCCCAAAAGTATTTATTTTGCAAAGATTGAACAACAAAATTATAAACATGTAATCAAATTGAACAATTCAAAATATTATCTTTACATTTGTCCAAATAAAATGGACCTATTTGGACCTGAAGTTATATTTGAACACTAATTATTTTGTGATAAGTTATTGCCCGTGAAGTGCAGTTACCAGCCGTCAAGTCACCGTCTCCATAGATGTTAGTGGAAGTGGAGCGTATAAGGGTAGTTTAAATGAGGTGAAAATTGTTTGTCGGCTGTGGGAATCGAACCAGGGTTCTTAAATTCACAGGCAGATTTGATACCACTGAGCCACCTACCCGATTAGAAATTTAAATAAGATTTATTATTTTCTTAACCTAGATGTCACTAATGTCAAATTATATTCTTGTTTAGCAATTAATGGGGTAGGTGGCTCAGTGGTATCGAGTCGACCTGTGGTCCTTGAGAACCCTAGTTCGATCTCCACAGCCGACAAACACTTTTCACCAATTTAAAAATCTACCCCTGTGGTTCCCTCTTCACTAATATCTTTGGGGGCCGTGAAATTTACTTTCTCCCCTATGGAGGAAATGTATCACTTTCATTTTCCAGTTGAGGGAAGAAAATTTAATTTTCTAACACAGTCGTGGAAAACTATTAATCGAACTTTAAATAATATTGTTACAAGTTTCCTGTTAGGCAATTGAGAATAAGTTCCTGTTGCACAGCATAACGGACAAATAAATAAACTATACAACGAGAATAGGGTTGGCCATTGTCGTGAAACTTGACAATTAGGGTAAACCGCAATTAAATAGTTACTAAACGGGGGTAAGTTAGTTGTTAAAACCGGCCACACCATTAACTATCATTGATTTTCCCCCTTCCAAAATGACCCTTTCTTTATGTTGTTCAGCCTTTAGGGTTTACAAAACAAACAACAAAATAAGGGATTTACTTTCTAAACCACTAAACCACAATTGTCCTTCAACCACCATTCGGAATCTGAATCAAAAAAATAAACCATTTACAGACCAATTCAGAAACAAGATATTAAATTTTTAAAATAAATATATCATCACGCCTTTTATCCATTACTGGGTGTGGCACTCTGCCGAAGAAGATCTCGGTTAGTTGAGGAGGAGTCACAACATGGTGAAAGTTGTCAGTTGTGGGAATCGAACCTGGGTTCACAAATTCACAGTCTGAGTGAGCTAAACTATATTCTGAAGGAAGTATAAATAAGCTCTAATATAATATCGTTACCACTTAGTTTTCAAAAAGCGATTTGAATTGTTATAAATGGGGTTAAAATAAAATTTGTTAATTTATTTCAGAATTAGCTTCAATTTTTTGTATAAATTTATGTTTTGGCCAGAAATAAAACTATTGTGATAAAAATAAAATACCATTTAAATAAAAAAAATAAATAGCTACGAATCCGATAGAATTTGAGGCCAGTTCTAAAAAGAGTTTTTGCTAATCCTAAATTTGGATTAGACAATATTATTCTAATTCGATCACTTTTAAAAACCGAACGGTAACAATTTTGTTTAATTTTTTTTGAGAATTTAGTCTAGCTTAATCATGTCATGATTAGCTAAAACTCATTTACAAATTGGTCAGCATAAACTAATAAATAAAACCTCTATTTAAATCTGTGGCTAGATTTGCTAATAAAAAACTCTTAAAGTAAATAATTGATTCCTTGTCCTCATTTCTAAGAAGAGTTGAGTCTCAAGGAATGAAAGAAGAATAAGCTTCTATCTCTCCCAGGAGTGTATAAGCCTCGTTGAGATCTCGGTTGATAACGTTGACACCGTTTCAGAATTAATTATGAATGGCGGCTCTCGCCAAGAATGCGTTTTAATACCAAAAATATTTGGTAAATAATTTTATTTCTTCCCTCTGTCCAGAACACATCCAAAAAATCATAATTTCTTACTGTACAGAGTAACCGGAAAGGGTTTAATTGCAAAACTAGTACGAAAGTTGGAGACGAGCAATAGCAAGTGTTCTAATAATACTAGTTTTGCAATAACCCTGTCCTAAGTGTTACATTTTTACATTTGCGATACAAGAAATTTAATAATTATTTTATATAAATCAAAGGAGTTGTATTTGCAAATGCACATCACGTTTCTTTGGTCACCATGTCAAATGACATTTCCTTAACTCGATTTAATTGTAATAGTAACCATTTCCCTCACTAGTGAGGAGAGTTATTTATTTTCATCACTAGTGAGTGAACCGGTTACTTGTAAACAATAAATGTTTAAACTTTTTTTCTATGTAACAATTTTAAAACTAGCATACATGAATGTATGTACAAAGTACATTAATTTTAATTCTATTCCAGTGTATTTTAAATAGAGTACAGAAAAAGAAAAATAAGAGCAGATACAATTTGTCTGAAAAATTGAAGAGAATTTCATTTCCGTTCGAATGTTCAAATATCATTTCAAAGGCATCACAAATACTTGTTATTTATAAAAGCCATAGTATGCGGTTAAATGATATCAAGCAATAATCAGATTCTATTCCGGATATTTCACAATATATTTCCGTTACAATTCAACGTTATAATATTAGTCTAGTTTTTATATGAACTGAAGAATCCGCATAGCAGTATATTTTACAAGAACAATAAGAACCTTCAGACTATGTTGTACCGCATTGGTACTCGAGTACCACTAGTACTTGAGTTTATGACTTTATCTTTCCACATAAATCTCCTCATGCGTGACTTTGTATTCTTCACCTTACTATATAATCTAAACTATAAATTTTAATCGCATAAGTAAGTTGTAATATTTCTCTGTAATATTCTGTAATTTGCAGTTTATATATGTCATTTATGATAGATGCTATTTAAATGCAATTTTGACAATACGAATAAAATACACGCGAAATACTCTACTAAATGTATATAAATATAAATAAATATATCATCTCGCCTTTTACCCATCACTGAGTGTGGCACTCTGCCTAAGCAGATCTCGGCAAGTAATATATATTTCGCGTGAAGTGCCGTCAAATCACGGCCCCCAAAGATATTAGTGGTAGGGGAGCCACAGGGGTAGATTTAAAAAGGTGAAAATTGTTTGTCGGCTGTGGGGATCGAACCAGAGTTCTCAAGATCTACATGCCGACTCGATACCACTGGGCCACCTACCCCATTAATAAATAAATAAATGTATATAAAAATATGTATTTATGCTAATCTGTACAACAGAAACTTAATCATAATTACAGTGGATTTATTATATTGTTAATTGTAATTACTAATTAGGCAGCTTAATAATTAATTGTTTTTGCAAAATGCAAAAAATTCATAACTTCTCGCCAAATCATCGTAGGGACTCAATTTTTTTTCTCCTGAAAGTAAAATGAATGAAATTTATCGTCCTGGTGGTTTTTTTCGCACACGGTACAAGGAGTCAAATTTTGATATTTTTTTTCGTAGGGGGGGTGGCGGGAATGGTATGGTTTTGGCTACATATTAATTTGCATGACTTTAAAAAGAGAAACCTTAAAAATTTCCGCGGCTCAAAGATTCATCAATTTTCGACCAAATTCAACCGAGTTATGTTTGTTCGAATATTTGGCATTTTTGGTGCATTTTCAAGTGGCACATCCCTTAACATACTGTGACGTCACCCGAACCAAGGTTCGTCAGTTCGAATCCGCCTGTCGACAATGTGTGATTTGTCGTAAAATATAAAAAATATAGTTACATGTATTTATCACACTCGGGCGCTATAAGCTAGTCACTTATAAGTCTTAAATAATGTAGCATTCGACTACGAAAACCGGCAGTACGGCAGTGTAAAAACTGCGGCTCGGTGTGTCCGGTAGGCCCAGGCCCGATTTGGGCTATAGTGCCATTAGAAGAAGAAGTATTCGAGCTATACAGGGTGTTTAAACAATTAAAAACAAAGTTTTAAGAAATTTGCAAAATGACCCTTTCTTTATGTTGTTCAGCGTTTAGGGTTTACAAAACAAACAACAAAATAAGGAATTTACTTTCTAAACCACTGAACCACAATTGTCCTTCAACCACTATTCAGAATCTGAATCAAAAAAATAAACCATTTACAGACCAATTCAGAAACGAGAAATTAAATTTTACACCTTTACGTCTTTTACCCATTACTGGGTGTAACACTCTGCTGAAGCAGATCTCGATAAACGATATTATTATACTAGTAAAGTCGTCAAATCACGGCCCCTAAAGATGTTAGTGGAGGAGGAGTCACAACATAGTGAGATAAACTATATTCTGAAGGAAGTATAAGCTAGTCACTTATACGCAGGGTTCGAAGATATATATCGATCGATATATATCATGATATTTATTTTGATATATATCGTCATATTTTTGCAATGATATATATCCATTATATAAAAATATCAAATAGTTTTTGAGATATAGCCTCCGGAGAAGTGAAGTTTTTCGAACTTTTCAGTTTTTCTACTTTTACGAGGCTATATCTCGAAAACTAAATGTGATATGAAAACGCGGTCAACGGCATTAATTTTCTCGTGCTTAAGTTAACTTATAAACATAGTTTCAGCGATTTTTATTTTTTTTCAATTTTCCGCCAAAAAAATCGCAAAAAGCGGTTTTTTAACATTTTCTCGAAAACCAGAAGTCATATGCATTTGAAGATTGCACCACTGGATTCAGTGGGTCAAAATACATATGTATGTAAATTTTCGTTTTAATAATCCTACGATTAAGGATTTTTGGTAAAATTGAATTAAAATCTGAAAAAACCAAAGGGGTACCCCTTAGGAAATAATTAAAATTATTAAATTGCATAAAATTGTATGAAAATTTGCTTATAAGTCAATTCGGACACGGGGAATTCAACGCCGTTGAGCGCAGTTCCATATCTTGTTTAGTTTTTGAGATATAGCCTCCGGAAAAGTGAAATTTTTCGAATTTATCAGTTTTTCTACTTTTCCAAGGCTATATCTCAAAAACTAAATGTGATATGAAAACGCGGTCAACGGCATTAATTTTCTCGTGCTTCAGTTAACTTATAAACATAGTTTCAGCGAATTTATTTTTTTATCAATTTTCCGCCAAAAAAATCGCAAAAAGCGGTTTTTTAACATTTTCTCGAGAACCAGAAGTCATATGCATTTGAAGATTGCACCACTGGATTCAGTGGGTCAAAATACATATGTATGTAAATTTTAGTTTTAATAATCCTACGATTAAGGATTTTTGGTAAAATTGAATTAAAATCTGAAAAAACCAAAGGGAAATAATTAAAAATATTAAATTACATAAAATTGTATGAAAATTTGCTTATAAGTCAATTCGGACACGGGGAATTCAACGCCGTTGAGCGCAGTTCCATATCTTGTTTAGTTTTTGAGATATAGCCTCCGGAAAAGTGAAATTTTTCGAATTTTTCAGTTTTTCTACTTTTACGAGGCTATATCTCAAAAACTAAATGTGATATGAAAACGCGCTCAACGGCATTAATTTTCTTGTGCTTCAGTTAACTTATAAACATAGTTTCAGCGATTTTTATTTTTTTTCAATTTTCCGCCAAAAAAATCGCAAAAAGCTGTTTTTTAACATTCTCTCGAAAACCAGAAGTCATATGCATTTGAAGATTGCACCACTGGATTCAGTGGGTCAAAATACATATGTATGTAAATTTTCGTTTAAATAATCCTACGATTAAGGATTTTTGGGAAAATATTTAAACCAAAAAGAAACTACAAAAAAAAACTAATTTAGATTGGATTTGGCCAAGTGAGTCTATCTGCAACGCTATGTTCAGGAAGTTCATCAGAAGATGATGATTTGCCCCTATTTAGGATATAGGATTATTTAAATATTCTTACTATTCTTAGTACTATATAATATTTGTGTATCCATTCAATGTATATTTACTTTTTTTCATTACCTATGTTAATTTTTTATTTAGGAGTAATAATTTATTTTGTATTTCCTATTGTGATAATAAATGTGTACAAAAACTAAAATTAAAAAATAAATATCCAAAAAGTGATATTTATCTGATATATATCCTATATATCAGATATTTTGATATTTATTATAAATATCATGATATTTACGAACCCTGCTTATACGCCTTAAATAATGTAGCATTCGACTACGAAAACCGGCAGTACGGCAGTATAAAAACTGCGGCTCGGTGTGTCTGGTAGGCCCAGGACCGATTTGGGCTATAGTGCCATTAGAAGAAGAAGTATTCGAGCTATACAGGGTGTTTATACAATTAAAAACAAAGTTTTAAGAAATTTGCAAAATTACATGTACTTCAAATGAAGTAAATAGCCGGGTCGATAACTTTCCTCACATTAAAATTACTCTTGTGGCTCCCCCTGAATATATTTCGGGGCTAAATTTAATAAGAAATGCAAGTTCGATTGAACATGTTTCGATATAGCAGCGAGTGAGTTTATGATGGACATAAAACTGTATCAGAAATCAGTGACGTCGTAAAGGTTACAACGATATAAAATCCAAAGGTTTTGTTTTTGCGATGTCGTGTCAAACACTTCGCAGTAACAGCGTTGAGAATTGGTGTTTGTGATACAGGCTTTTAGCATAAAATATGCATACAGCGCTGTAGAACATCACGCACTTATGCTTGGTTTTATAGGGCACTTTTGGTAATTGATTTTCATTGAGATTTTATATTTTATAGAAGTTTTCAAACTCTACCACCACTGATTATTAAATTATAAGAAGATAGGCAAGCTTACTGCCATTATCGTAACACATTATTTACAGCTATAAAAAAATTGTCTTTTGTCTAAATTTGTAACTAAAATAACTAAACAATAATTAACTAGAAAAAAATGCGATTAACTTATGCTTTTTGAAGATTGTACTTTGACGGCTGGTAACTGCATATCACGTACAAAAATATATTTAATCCTGAAGGTTTTAACTTGTATTGTAATTAAAAACAATGACGACATGCATACCGCCATGTTTTTACTAATTTTAACATAATTTGAAATTAGGTAAATTATAATTATTACATATATATATTTATCCAAAATATTTAAACGTTTCATTAAACTGAAAGATCCAATTTTGGAATGATTCAATGGATTTTAGCTCGGATTTTAGACTTTAAATATATTTAAAAAATTCAAGATTAAAATTTCTTAATTTATTTAAGCAACGTTTCAGCACATTTTTAAAGAGATTTAAAACTTCATTTTTATTTCAGAGGTATTCACCTCATTATGATTTATTTTTAATATTATTATTATAAGGGGTAAGTGGCTCAGTGGTATCAAATCGGTCTGTGGATCTTGAGAACCTTGGTTCGATCCCCACAGCCGACAAACAACTTTCACCAAATTAAATCTACCCCTGTGGCTTCCCCTCCACTAATATCTTTGGGGGCCGTGATTTACGGCTGGTAACCGCACTTTACGCGAAGAAATATATCAATTACCGAAATTTGCTAAGGCAGAGTGCCACACCCAGTAATGGGTAAGAGGCGTGATGATATATTAATATTATTATATTTGGATGCGGTTACCAGTCGTCAAATCACGGCTCCCAAATATGTTAGTGGAGGGATAGTTTTAACGAGTTCTCAAATTTATAGGCCGACTCGATACCACTGAGCCACCTACCCCTAAATTTTTGTAATAAACATAATGCCTTTTTGTTTATCTGCACTATAATAATTTGCACCTCAAGCTGAGCCCTACGTAATAATATTTTCATGTTTACAACAATATCCACATTCTCTCACAAATGGAATTTTCCTAAAAACATCTCTCGTTTCGCAACAGCCCATAACATATTGATTTCTCATTTCAGGCTGAAAATATCCCTGAATCCGGTACTGCATCATCATCCATGGGAACCTGTTACGTATTTTTTACAATGGCTGTTTGGAAGTGTTTTACGAGCGACTTTCACTGTTACATGTCCTGCGACCCGCTGAAATGCCAAACAGCCAGCCACACTCACACACTATACAGGGTGTCACACAAACATTGCACTATTGGTATGATTCTTCTTTTACTGTCATTGCTTGTCTTATTACTGTTTTCAACCAAACACAATGTTAAATATTTGATAATTCAACCAATAAACAGTTTTATATTGACAATTTTATTTATGAAACTTATCGATAAAATCAGAAGGTATTCTGCTATTGCTTTCTGCATCTAAATCAATTAATTTGACTAATTTTATTAATCATCATTTGTGGCGCTACAGCCCAAATCGGACCTGGGTTTACCGGGCACACCGAGCCGCAGTTTTTATACTGCCGTACTGCCGGTTTTCGTAGTCAAATGCTACATTATTTAAGACGTATAAGTGACTAGCTTATAGCGCCCGAGTGTAATAAATATATGTAACTGTATTTTTATATTTTATGACAAATCACACATTGTCGATAGGTGGATTCGAACTGACGAACCTTGGTTCGGGTGACGTCACAGTATGTTAAGACGCTCGGCCACAGCGCCTGGTTTTTTACTTCCTTGTACGAAGTAGAGGAAGTATTGTAATCGCGAAAATTTTCGGTATTCAGATTTCAACGGAAATAGGTATTTTGGCCTTCCCTGAATCCATTTTGACTAATTTCGTCGTGCCGTCTGTACGTACGTACGTACGTATCTCGCATAACTCAAAAACGGTAAGTCGTAGAAAATTGAAACTTTATATTTAGGACTGCTATAACATCTAGTTGTGCACCTCCCTTTTTGGTCATTATACAACTACCGGAAGTGGTACTTTACTTGAAGCCTATAATAGATTTTCATGAAAAACTATATTCAAATATAATTTAAAACTTTCCAAATTTGGTATATAAGACTACTATATCAATGGAAATAACATAATAGATTTTGGTTAAAATAGACTAACCGGAAGTGGCACATTACATGAAGCTGCTAACAGTTTTCCTTGAAAAAAATGGTATTATTTTAATTTTAGAAGTGAATGCTGCAAATAAAAGTTTTAGAGAATTAAATTCTGCGTCTATCACATTAAGAATTTTTAAATTAGCTTTTTGCATAAACGAGATATCTAAATTTAAATATTATATATTTTTAGATTTAAAAAAAATATGTTTACTATGGATATGAGCAATGTAAAAAATATCTATAGTTTAATACGCCTACAAGGAAGTCATATGGTGTCCACATCAGATTTTTTTTTATGAATGCACAAATAAATGTTAAATGTTGTCAAAAACTAATATTTATATTTTAAACTTGATTTTATCAGTAAGTAAATAATTAGATGTAGAATTTAATTTTCTACAATTATTATTTGAAAGTTTTCTTAAATTGCAATGTATTTCGCTTGTATTGTTGAGACACCCTGTATGACATGTTCACATGTGCGCTAATCCGGCGCGATAGAAGATAGACGGACTGAAGTGTAGAACTTGGAACGAAGAAGCAAAGCTTGTTACGTGGGATGGATTACATCATTAAAAGTGATGTGTTACTGTTTTAGTACCGCTGGATGTAAATAAGAAACGCTACTCTTTATAGGTGTTGACAGCTAGTTATGTTTGATTAAACTTAGTCAAGTACCAAATAAATTGTAATCCCCAACTATAAGATAAATTGGAATGAATGCCACGATAATACATTTTTGGAAATAAATAAATATATCATCACGCCTTTTATCCATTACTGGATGTGTCACTCTGCCGTAGCAAATCTCAGTAAGTGATATATTTATGTGCGTTAAGTGCGATTACCAGCCGTCAAACTACGGCCCTAAAGATGATACCTCACACATGTAGAAATAAATAAATTTAAAAAATATATCATCACGCCTTTTACCCATTACTGGATGCGGCATACAGCCGTAGCAAATCTCGGTAAGTGATATATTAATGTACATTAAGTGCGATTACCAGCTGTCAAAGTACGGCCCGAAATATGTTACCCCACACATGTAGAAGTAAATAAATTAAAAAAATATATCATCACACCTTTCACCCATTACTGGATGTGGCACTTTGTCGTAGCAGATCTCAGTAAGGGATATATTTATGTGCATTAAGTGCGATTACCAGCTGTCAAAGTACGGCCCGAAATGTGTTACCCCACACAAGTAGAAATAAATAAATTTAAAAAATATATCATCACGCCTTTTACCCATTACTGGATGTGGCACTTTGTCGTAGCAGATCTCAGTAAGGGATATATTTATGTGCATTAAATGCGATTACCAGCCGTCAAACTACGGCCCGAAAATGTGTTACCCCACACAAGTAGAAATAAATAAATTTAAAAAATATATCATCACGCCTTTTACCCATTACTGGATGTGGCACACAGCCATAGAAGATCTCGGCAAGTGATATATTTATGTGCATGAAGTGCGATGACCAGCCGTGAAAGTACGGCAGTAAAGGTGTTACCCCACAGAGGTAGAAATAAATAAATTTAAAAAATATATCATCACGCCTTGAACCCATTACTGAACGTGGCACTTTGTCGTAGCAGATCTCAGTAAGTGATATATTTATGTGCGTTAAGTGCGAATACCAGCCGTCAAAGTACGGCCCGAAATATGTTACCCCACACAAGTAGAAATAAATAAATTTAAAAAATATATCATCACGCCTTTTACCCATTACTGGATGTGGCACTCTGCCGTAAGCAGATCTCAGTAACTGATATATTTATTTGCGTGAAGTGCGACTACCACCTGTCAAATTACGACCCTCAAAGATATTAGAGGAGGGAGCCACAGGGGTAGTTTTAATGTGGTGAAAAATATTTGTCGGCTGTGCAAATCCAATCCACAGGCCTTACCTCCCCATATTAGTCCATCAGTACGGTGGTGTGGATAGCAATATGGAATTCGAATCCGGAGATCTCGAGTTCGAATCTCACTCAAGCTAAAAATTATATGAACTATCACACTGCGGCTCGGTGAGTGCGGATCCTGTACTGTAATTGGGATTAAGTTCCTGTTGTACAGTGTAACATAAATAAATAAATAAATAATTAAAAACTGATGCACATACTACGACAGATTACTTCTACTCAAATCCGAATCAGTAAATCTATTACTAGGAATAAAGTGCAAATAAAAACCATTCAAATAAATAAAAACTCAGATTCAGAAATTATAAGTTAAATCTGATCAAAATGGCAAAAGAAATACGCCTATACAAAAGTGCAGGAAAAATTACAATTTTTAAATGAAAGACAGACTAAAGTTCTGAAAAATTGTTCCTTATACTCCAATTTCTTGATCTTATAAATAACTTGAGTCCCTATAAATTTCCTAGCTCCATTAGCATTTAAACACGCGTCCGCACATCGCTCCTGCATTATTTATTGCGAACAAATAAACAGAAGTTCCATCATTAATTACCTTTTAAAATCATTAAAAACCTAGTCACTATAAATCGATGCGTTATAATCTGCTATATTTCAGCGAGCTCAAATTGAATTAATGTGAACGCAGTATATCATGTGAAAAAAAAATCAAGCAAGTTGCTTGTTGACAAGTTGCAAGTACACTCGAACAGAACATTATTATTGTTTATTAATGTCGATGGATATCATATCACATTATTATTTATTGTTATTTTTCCTGTACTTTTCATACAATTTTTTCATGAAATCTTTATCTGACAAATAGATTTTCTATTGAGGCTCAAATGCTTGTATGAAGGAAATCATTCAAGATTTCATTGGTAAATAATATTTATTTATTTATGTTACGCTGTACAACAGGAACTTAATCCCAATTACAGTACATGATCCGCACTCACCGCCCCGCAGTGTGATAGTTCATATAATTTTTAGCTTGAGTGCGATTCGAACTCGGAATCTTTGGATTCGAATTCCATAATGCTATCCACACCACCACCGTACTGACGGACAATATTACTAGATGTTTATTCTATGGGGTAGGTGGCTCAGTGGTATCGAGTCGGCCTGTGGATCTTGAGAACCCTGGTTTGATCCCCACAGCCGACAAACAATTTTCACCAATTTAAATCTACCCTAGTGGCTCCACCTCCACTAACATCTTTTGGGGGTGTGATTTGACGGCTGGTAACCGTACTTCACAAGGAGAAATATATCACTTACCGAAATCTGCTACCACATAAATATCGTCAGAAACGTCCAAAATCTAATGCTTAGATGGCCGCAGAAAGGTGCGTCTTGTGGAAGATTACGGTCCTCTTATATTTAATTTAAGTTTATAATTTTTATGCTTATGAATCAGGTAATTATTACGTATTACAATCCTTAAAAAAAATGATGTGGACACCACATGACTTCCTTGTACGCGTATTAAACTATAGATATTTTTTTAATTGCACATATTTGACATTAAATCTTTTATTTTTTGTCCTAATCCATAGCAAACTTAATTTTTTTTTAAATAAAAAAATATATAATATTTAAATTTAGATATCTCGTTTATTCAAAAAGCTAATTTAAAAATTCTTAATGTGCTAGACGCAGAATTTAATTCTCTAAAACTTTTATTTGCAGCATTTATTTCTAAAATTAAAATAATACAATTTTTTTTCAAGGAAAACTGTTAGCAGCTTCATGTAATGTGCCACTTCCGGTTAGTGTATTTTAACCAAAATCTATTATGTTATTTCCATTGATATAGTAGTCTTATATACCAAATTTGGAAAGTTTTAAATTTATTTGAATATAGTTTTTCATGAAAATCTATTATAGGCTTCAAGAAAAGTACCACTTCCAGTAGTTGTATAATGACCAAAAAGGGAGGTGCACAACTAGATGTTATAGCAGTCCTAAATATAAAGTTTCAATTTTCTACGACTTACCGTTTTTGAGTTATGCGAGATACGTACGTACGTACGTACAGACGGCACGACGAAATTAGTCAAAATGGATTCAGGGAGGGCCAAAATACCTATTTCCGTTGAAATCTGAGAACCGAAAATTTTCGCGATTACAATACTGTGTGGTTGGCACTTGGTGAAACATTTTAAATTATAAAATTAATTGAAATATACCAAGTGTTTTAATTTTATAATAAATATATCATCACACCTTTTACCCATTAGTGAATGTGGCACTGTGTCGGAGCAGATCTTGGTAAGTAATATATGATTTTTTCATCTTATGCATAAATTAATTTAGTAAAAAAAATCAGTAACTTGGTTCTCAGAATTCTGAAGCAAAAAACTGATAAAACAATATTAAAATATATACAGTTTAAAATAACCAGACTTAGATGACATCAACCACTACATTATAATCTTTAAAAGACCTGTTAATCCATTTTATATAGCCAACAAATCAGTTAATTTTCAAACCATAAAAAACCATCATCCTCAAATTTAATTAATAACTCCGCCCGCCTTTTAATTATTAATCGTTTCTCGCTGCGCTATCACCACCAAAAACAAAAAAACAAAAAGGGGTAGAATTAGGCTTCTCCCCGCCCCCAGTCACGCAATTCCGCCCCTAAGTTACGCGGTTATTGTCTCAGGACATCATACAGCTGGCGCGTCGTGTTTCCGGCGAATAACGCATTTCCGGTCAGCAGGTATACTTCTTTGTCCTGTTTGTTGTAATTTAAGAAACTTGTTGTTGGCTTGGTAATTATGTACTTATTGGTGTTTACTAAAGAAAGAGCTGGCATGTTATTTATGTAAATAAACTGCCGCCATGCTTACAGCAACAGTTGTTGGAAATAATTAGAGATCATTTTTGAAAGTATGCAGTAGGTGGCTCAGTGGTATCGAGTCGGCCTGTGGATCTTGAGAACCCTGGTTCGATCCCCACAGCCGACAAACAATTTTCACCAATTTAAATCTACCCCTGTGGCTCCCCCTCTACTAACATCTTTGGGGGCCGTGAGTTGACGGTCAGGTCACGCGCATAAATATATCATTTACCGAGATCTGCTTAGGCAGAGTGCCACACCCAGTAATGGGTAAAAGGCGTGATGATATATTTATTTATTTTATTTTTGTAAGTTTTTAAAAATTTCACTGTTGAATTGAAAACTAACAATATAAAGAAAAATATTATACAGGGTGTAGCAAAATTGAAGGATATATAGTAGATGATCGTCAGCCTATGACTTACTAATTTAACCGTAATAACAAATTACAAAAATACAATTTTGTGTAGTACATAAATACATAACATCACGCTATATCCTATTAAATGTGGTAGCACGTATCCCTGAAACATTCATAGAGCATCCACTAAAAGATACATAAAAAAATAACTTCTCATTCTGACACACGATACTCGTTTCGACCACATTAACACTTCCATTTAATATAAGATAGTTGAAGTTTCTTCCGGTTGCACCGGATATAGAATATTAAATTTTATTTCATTCATTTATAATAATTATTACAGGAGAATTTTTTTAAAAATATACAGTAAACATTTTTGAAACAGATAGTAATATTTCAAACCAACAAAATAATATTTATTTCAATGCTAGTGATTGCACGAAAACTATATAATTACAATAGATAGTACAAACGCGAACCGCGACGTCCAGAGTAACAAGTTTAGACGGCGCCGTGACGTCACTCGAGATCGCAGTTCGGCGATCAGCAACAAAATTTCTCTAGTCTACCCACTTAAATTTCGTTTGAATATAATCAAGTTACATTCAGTTTAAATGCGGGTTTGTATACTTCACTATTTTTTCTCTCAATAATAATGCAACTATATAGGACTTACATATAAATGACGGGAATGTTCATTAGTAATTAAGAAATAAAATAAACTCGTAATTAATATCTCTTTATTTGCTACTTGATTTAATATATTAAAAAGTTATTTATTTCAATAATGACAGACAAAAATACTAACTCTTAATTGGTAATTAATTTTTGTTTTTTCATTGCAATTTAGAAAAAAATTGCTAATAAATATTTTTGTCATTTTTCCGGTTGCAAATAGAGTAAAATTATAAATATTGGTGTCAATAATTCTCTACAATAAACTAGTTAACTTTTTTGATGTAAAATAATTAGGGGGGCTACTGAACATTTCAAAAATAATTAAACATTTCAAACATTGGCAAAATGTAATTACGAAAACGGAAGGACAAATAAAACAAAATCAAAAATAAACGCCAAATGGGGTAGGTGGCTCACAAGTAACACTACCCAACTGTCACTCACCGATTTAAATGAAACTTGGCACACTAACAGAACTCTAAAAAATATTGAACCCCTATTTTTTCTCTTCGGGAAGTTGCTTTTTAAGGGTACAAACCACTCCTGAAAGGTGGTAAAAACAAGAATCGCCATAAATGAAATTAAATATTACGCGTTTAACATTGGTTACCCAGGGGTTTTTGAGATCGCCAAAATCTATTTTCGGGGTCATTTTAAGCATATTCACTTCTTTAAGGGGTTAAAAAGGGGATAGGGGGATGAAATTACGATATTCAACTGAAATAGAATTTTAGGTTCAAAACTAGTTACTCAAGGGTTTTTGGGGTCGCTGAATCTATTTTCGAGGTTACCCCTCCCTGGGTAACCAATGTTGAACGCGTAATATTTAATTTCATTTATGGCTTTTACCACCTTTCAGGGGTGGTTTGTACCCCTAAAAAGCAACTTCCAGAAGAGAAAATAAAATAGGGGTTCAATATTTGTTAGAGTTGTATTAGTGTGCCAAGTTTCATTTAAATCGGTGAGTGACAGTTGGGTAGTGTTACTTGTTAGTGTAAACTGTCTTAAATAAAATGACGTCACAAATTCAGCATCAGGGGAGCCATTGATAAGGAAGGGATGTTTGTAAATAAAGTTCATAAATCAATCAACTAACATTCTAAAAGTTGACAATTATATTTGTTCCTATAATAATTAGAATTACATTTTTATGTTGAAGTTTAAAAGCATATTGTTATTATTCCCTCAATAAAATGTTTTTATTAAACACGAAAAGACTGTTTTAAAATGACCCATTGACCTGAAACGTCTTCGTAATAGTCACATTTTGGTTAATTTTGCCTCGCACCCAAAAAAGGTTGTCAACTTGAGACCTTATGAACTCTGACACTACAAGTATTATTTAACCAACTATGCCATGGTGGCCTTTGATTCAAATCTAATTCTATTCCAATTTACCCCTCGATTATTGATTGAAATTAATTAAGTACTTATTTTAAAAATACTAATTAAATACGCAATAAAATATAAACTAAACACTTGGCTAAGTCTCACAAAATTCAGCCTCCAAGTCATCTTATGAGGGCATCGTCAGAGGCTGTTTAGTTTATATTTTATTAAACCTAGTTTCACCAAGTGTATGGATGACAATTAATTAAGTTTTTGTTGTTAAATACGCAATATTTATTTAAATAATTAGCAATTTCTGAAGTATTCTCTAACGTTATATTTTGATATAATTCGATGTAAATTAATTCTGCGAATTGTGTTCATGCGATTGTCTTTTCATTAGTGGCAACATCTTGCCGACTACTGCCTGGGACTGTACCTACTTGTAAAGTACGTTGTAATTTAACCACAAATTGTAGGTGTATAGTGGCACTAAAGTCCTGACAGGAGAAATTAATGTTCTTATCGTTTAGCGATTCTTAGAATTTTGAAGCATGAATACATTAACATGCACAGCTTAAGTATCTACCTATGTTTTATCTCTTTATTCGTCTCGTCTTCTAAATATATTTTAAGTGTTTTTAACAAACAGGAATATTGCAAAACTGCTACAAGATGAAAGTATTGTAATTTGCAACGATTTGCAAAAAAAAGTTGAGGTTGAAACCAGCGGCAGACTATTTTCTAAACGCATCAAATAATTTCGCGGTCGAAGTGCAGACAACATTTATTACTAATTTAATTTTGAAGTAACCAAGAAGACTTTTTAGAAAAAATAACAATTTATTTGCTTATTTATTTATTTTATTTATGTTACTCTGTACAACAGGAACTGAACCCCAATTACAGTACAGGGTCCGGACTCACCGAGCCGCAGTATGGTAGTTCATATAATTTTTCATTTGAGTACGATTCGAACTCGGGATCTTCGGATTCAAATTCCATAATACCACCGTACGGACGGATAAATACCGGCAACATTTTGTAATCGTGTTTTTGATTGGTTCAGAACAACCCGCCAAAGTAGCTGACAGCCCAGTAGTGACTTTTTGTCATGCTATTTAAAAATGGGGTAGGTGGCTCAGTGGTATCGAGTTGGCCTGTGGATCTTGAGAACCCTGCTACGATCCCCACAGCCGACATAACAATTTTCACTAATTTAAATCTACCCTTCCACTAATATCTTTGGGGGCCGTGATTTGACGGCTGGTAACCACACTTCACGCGAAAAAATATATCACTTACCGAGATCTACTTCGGCAAAGTGCACATCCAGTAATGGGTAAAAGGAATGATGATATATTTATTTATGTTCGACTGCATCATATTACCTTGTTTTACGACACTGTTTACTGTCCATAATCGGGTACTTTATTGGACTAGTACGATAAACATGCAAAATTGGACTGCTGTCAATGTCACATTAAAACAAAATTCAAAAGAAATATTTAAACACCATTTTCTGTATGTATTATATGTGTCTTCATACAATTGTTAGATATTCTCTTGCATTACATGCAAGATCTTTTATTTCTTTTGGAACGTCTTCAATGTCTTCATCCATCTCAACACTTTTTCACTTTGACAATTTGATAAATAAAGCAACAAATGCATAACAACGAAGCACACTTTGAGATGCAATTAAATGTTTTAAATATAGGTATTGACATAATCATATTTTAAGAGAAAATATTCTCCATGCAGTCGAACATAAAACATTGTATGCAACTCGTACATAATCGGACTTTATAGACTCGCCTTATTTATTAGCCTCGCTCGCTGCGCTCGCTCTGCCATCAAATTCGGCTCGTCCAATAAAGACCTAAATTATGTACTTGTTACATAAACTACTATTATTTACAAATAATTTAATTTCGTATGTAAATATCAATTTTGTGATTTCCTTTTACATTAATAATTTCTGCTTCTCCTTTAATCGTTAATCAATCGTATATAGAATAGCTTTCTTTATAATATATCCGACTGAATAGTTTTTTTAATTCCTGAAGATCATACAAGAGAAAATAATATCCGTTTTAAAAAATTAAATACCTACAAAATACTGAAAATACTTATTAAAATAATACGTAGTGAATGAAAACCATATAGTATTGAATAACGCGAAAAGCAATAATATTTGATGTGTAATAAATGAAGCGAGCTATAAAGCAATAAAATCTAAAGTTGTATGCTAACATTGGGTTGTAGCCAAAGGCCACAGATTTAAACATTTCTACTTTTCACTTGGTGTTTTATTTTCTCTGCAATGCAACTATGCAGAACAGAAACCAGCCAAATTTATTGTTTTCAAAAATATGGACCGGAGAGAGTACATACTGCACGCGATTTAACTCATAATCATAAAATTCTTTTGTTTATGAACTATTTCCTTATGATACTCATCACCAAAACTAAGTAAATTCCAGTTTAAAACTACTATGTATTAGTACAGATAGTTAAATACTTAAGTATATCAAAAACATTTTTCAAGTATTAACAATGAGCGCATCGTTATATTTGCGTCAGTACGGTGGTGTGCATAGCGATACGGAATTCTAATCCGGAGATCCAGAATTAGAATCTCACTCAAGCTAAAAAAAAATTATATGAACTACCACACTACGGCTCGGTGAGTTCGGAGCTTGTACTGTAATTGGGATTAAGTTCCTGTTGTACAGCGTAACATAAATAAATAATTAAATAAATAAATAAATAATTAAATAAATAAATAAATAAATAATTTGATGAAAACATTATTTCCCAGTGGTGGTAATAACCGTAGTAGTTGATCCACCTTAAATTCAAATAAAAAAAAAATAATAATAATTAAATAAATAAATAAATAATTAAATAAATAAATAAATAATTAAATAAATAAATAAATAATTAAAGAAATAAATAAATAATTAAATAAATAAATAAATAAGTAAATAAATAGTTCAATAAATAAATAAATAATTAAATAAATAAATAAATAAATAATTCGTCAACGGCCATGGCTCAACTCGTTGGAACTGACTCTTAAGATCTAAAACGCAGGATCAGGGCGTAATGGCGGCATATAAAAATAAAAAAAATAAATAAATATCTCGTTCAGTTCAACCTCGAGCAAAAATACAAAATCTGGTAAAAAAAATTAACTTTTCCAGGATTTATATTTTAAAAAGTAAACAAAATATGAAAATACACTTAACGGCAATAAATTCCTCGTGTTCGAATTGACTTATAAGCAAATTTTTAGCAAGAGATTTAATTGGACTGTGTAATATTGCAACGAAAATTTACATACATATATATTTTGACTTGCTGAATCCAATGGTGTCATCCGCAAGTGCATATGTATTTTAGTTTTTGAGATATTGTTCAAAAAATGTATTCTAATAAAAGATTGGTGAAAATTTTTCGTAATATAAAAATTGTTAAGTTAATTGATGCGTGAGAAATTCAACGCCGCTGAACGTATCTTCATATCTTGTTTAGTTTTTGAGATATAGCCTCGAGAAAGTACAAAATCCAAATTTAGAGAATATAAAAAGTATAAAATAAACACTTGGCTATGTTTCACAAAATTTAGCCTCCAAGTCACCTTATGAGGGCATTTTGTGAAACATAGCCAAATGTTTATTTTATACTTTTTATTAAACCTTGTTTCACCAAGTGTTGGATGACAATTAATTTTGTCTTTGTTGTTATTTAGAGAATATATCGGTTCCACGAGATATCTAACGCCGATGAGAGAAACTTCATATCTCTTTTAGTATTAAAGTTAAAGCAATTTTTGACTTAAAATATCACAACTTCAATTTGATTAAAGTGAATTTCGCTATATCATGATGGTTTATCTAAAAAAATATGGAAATTGCTACTTAAAAATAACTCTTACAAACGTATTAATACATTTTGATATGTCTTGTTTATATTTGAAATATATATGACTGTGTAAAGTTATTTTTAAAGTAGAGCAGTTAAAAATAAACGCTGATAAATCAATTTCCATTCAAGTACTGAAACTACAAAACAATGAAAAACATTCCAAGTTAATTTATCAAAAGAACTTCAGTTTAAATCGATCGTATGACACATGAAACAAATCACACGTCTATCTTATCTTAGTGTTAAATTAAACCATTTACATTATCAGAATCAATCAATCACGTAAATAATTTGTATGGACAATAGAAACATCCGAACTATCAAACAAAAAGAAACAGTTGCAAATGCAGCTGCAAAAGAATAGCTACTTCAGCTGGTCTTTGACAGATGTGAGCTGAAAAAGGAAGACGAAAGATCAAACACTGAAGGAGATTTTCTTTAAAGCTTTGGTGAAAGACGTTAAACGGACTTTGTCAATAAACTGATACTCAATGGATAAAATGAACTCGATTTAAAAGCTAATCTATAAATGGGACGAAGATTTTTCTAAAAGTTATTCAGTTGGAATAAAACCGAAAAGGGGGATGATTTTAATGGACATGGAACAAAAATGACAATTTAAATAAATAAATATCATCACGCCTTTTATCCATTACTGAATGTGGCACTCTGCCAAAGCAGATCTCGGTAAATGATATATTTCTTCGCGTGAAGTGCGGTTACCAGCCGTCAAATCACAGCCTTTAAAGATATTAGTGGAGGGGGAGCCACAGGGGTAGATTTATATAAAATAAATAAATATCATCACGCCTTTTATCCATTACTGGGTTTGGCACTCTGCCTAAGCAGATCTCGGTAAGTGATATATTTGTTCGCGTGAAGTGCGGTTATCAGCCGTCAAATCACGGCCTCCCAAATATGTTAGTGGAGGGGGAGCCACAGGAGTAAATTTATATAAAATAAATAAATAAATATATCATCACGCCTTTTACCCATCACTGGGTGTGGCACTCTGCCTACGCAGATCTCGATAAGTGATATATTTGTTCGCGTGAAGTGCGGATACCGGCCGTCAAATCACGGCCCTCAAATATGTTAGTGGAGAGGGAGCCACAGGGGTAGATTTAAATTGGTGAAAATTGTTTGTCGGCTGTGGGGATCGAACCAAGATTCTCAAGATCCACAGGCCGACCCGATACCACAGGGTGGCGATTCAAGTAACATTAATAAATTCCCTGACTTTTCCCTGATTAAGTAAAAAAATTCTAGAATATTCACTTATTTATGAATTTATGGTTACATTTCATATATTATATCATATATTGTAATATAATTGTTTTTTTTTTATTAAATTTATAGTAAAAGCAAAATCAATTTGTGTTTCTAAACAGGCAAAGACACAACCTTAAATATTGCATACAGAAAAAACATAGCGCGGTAGAAACGTTAGACAAAACAAAACAGTTTTCAATTAGTGAACATCCTTCGGTTATATTTTCATAGATGGCGGTTCTCTTAAGAAGCAATAAAGGGTATTTGTTGCCAATAAAGGTATACTATCTATCTAATAAAGGGTATTCTGTCAATAAAATCTAAAAATAACTAAATACATTTTGAAATAAAAGTTTGTAGTTATTTTTTAAAAATTAAATTAAAAAATTTAAAGAACAAATAACTTCTTTCCCTGACATGGAATAAAATTCCCTGACTTTTCCCTGACTTTTCCAGAAATATAAAATTCCCTGACTTTTCCCGGTTTTCCCGGTTTTCCAGGTTAGTCGCCACCCTGTACCACTGAGCCACCTACCCCATTTAAATAAATATAATATATTCTAATACTAGTGAGGAAAGGATTTAATTGCTATACGAGTATGAAAGTTGGAGCACTTTCCCACGTGTGTTACATACTATTTTTTCAACATTAAACGTGCAAATTACATGTTTACGTTTGCGATACAAGAAATTTAATAATAATTTTTGTATATAAATCAAAAGAGTTGCATTTCTAAATAAACACAATAAATTCTGAACGTAGTTGACATTTTTTCCTTAGTATAAAATCTGCGAAACTATAATCTACGAATAGATAAAATTCTATGGTTCTAGAAACTTCGTTGAATTCGGTTGGAAATATATATTAACATTTTTATCAAATAACAAGAAATTTACGATGAGTATAATTGGAGAAATATCGTTTATTTGAAGTTCTATAATTCTAGGTTCAATTTCCAAAGAATGAGCATTGCGACCAACAATCACATTTCATGTTGCAATTCTTCCAGTTGTAAGAGGAAGATAAACATTTGAACAGTGGCCAAGTGACATAGCCGTCTTGAATCCCGGAACTTGTGAGTGCCGATATTAAAATCGCAGTGCCATTTTGCAACACTGTTAACGTCGAGGAAACTGTCAATGGCACGGTTAATCCATTGACGTTATGTTGAATTAGAGAAGGTTAATAAAGAAGTATGTTGAACTGACCGCACGACTTTCAATCGACGATGAAAGCTTTTCAGCTAATGTTCGACTTATAACAGATAGATTATACAGGGAGTTTTTCTTATCAGTAAACACAGGGATATATCATTACCATAGTTACAGTTAAAAAGTTTGACAGCAATACATTAGAGCGTTTATTTTAAAAGTAAACATAGGGAAAATCATATTTTCTGCAATGCATTGAAGTGTAATAGTCTATAGTCTAAAAGAAACATTTTAAGATTAAACAAATTAAATGAATTTGAATTACTTTAAATTACATTAACTAAACGTTAGGTATAAATTTAGAACCTCAAAACAATCCAAAAGTTTTTTTGTGTAGAGGTTTGTTCGCAAATTATTCGTTTAAGAGCTCGTACATACAAATAATGAGAATTTTGGGTTGAACCAGTTCAAAAATCGAAAATTATTAAAATGTGGTTCTATATAATTCAGACCACGAGAAACGAATGGAGCAAGGCGCATCTTCATATCTTTTTTAGTTTTTGAGTTACAGCGATTTTTGACTTTTTTTAAGCTCAACTTTGAAAGCCCATAACTCAAAAACTAAAAGAGATATTGAAATGCGGTTTGAACGAGTGAATTTCTCGTGCGCTACTTAACTTGTATAGGTATTTTGAAAATTTTTCAATTTTTCAATTTTTTTCAAAATTTTTCTTTCTCAATATTTCAAAAACTTGAAAAGATAATGAAAATCTGAAAACACCAGTGAATTTCTGGCGTGAAAATACATAAGTATGTAAATTTTCACAATAAAATTCGCACGGATAAATTTTTTATTACAAAAAAACGAAAAATGGCCAAAAATCGCAAAAATCTTAAGGCTAACCCCTTAAGAAATCTTCAAAAAACGGCCATTTTCGATTTTTTGTAATAAAAAATGTATCCGTTCGAATTTTCTTCTGAAAATTTGCATACCTATGTATTTTCACGCGAGGAATTCCCTGGTGTTTTCATATTTACATTATCTCTTCAACTTTTTGAAATATCGACAGCAGAAAATTTCGAAAAAAAATTTAAAATTTTTCAAAATTTTCAAAATACATGTACAAGTTAAGTAGCGCACGAGAAATACACTCGTTCAAACCGCATTTCAATATCTCTTTTAGTTTTTGAGTTATGGGCTTTCAACATTGAGCTTAAAAAAAAGTCAAAAATCGCTGTAAAATTAACAAAAAGTTAAATTCCCATGCATGCAGCTGAGCATCGAAAGCGATTGGTCAAGCCCCAGTAGATGAAAGAGAGAAGGAAACAATTCCAGTTTAGTATAAATGATGGTGCTGTCCTTTGTTCCAGCAGGTCCGGTTTCCCGGATCAGATCAATTTGCAAATTAGTTCCGGATTACACTTAGCAGATGCAGCATATCGTATTCCGGACGTAATATCCAGATATTACACATCATATGGAATTGGTCTCTAATGTACGATCAGAAGATAAAACAAGTGTTTCGGGAACCTACGGCGATGTTATCCACATTTGGAATTGTAGTTATGCCACTAGTTATCGTATAATTATTCAATTATCTAGATATGGTGTTAGTAGCCATGAATATGGAGCGGTTCGATTTCGAATTGCAGTTTGTAACTTGTAATCTGTTTTTTTGTTAATAGTTGAAATAATTATGCTTATACATTTTGGTAGGTGGCTCAGTAGTATCGAGTCGACTTGTGGATTTGAGAATCTGGGTTCGAATCCTACAACCGATAAATAATTTTCTTCATATTTAAAAACTAGACTCCACTAACATCTTTGAGGGCGGTGGTTGGACGATTGGTAACTGCAATTTACGTGCATAAATATATCAATTACCGGGATCTGCTACGACAGAATACCACACTCAATTATGGGTAAAAAGCGTAGATATATACTTTTTTATTGTTTAAAAAATTATCCCTGTGGCTCTCCTTCAACTAACATATTTGGAGGCCATGATTTGACGGCTAGTAACCACATTTCACACGCAGTGCCACACCCAATGATATATACAAGGTGTTTCTATACCTGCACGAAACTTTAATGACATATATAATTTGATATACTGATTATAGAATAAAAATATATTTTTTTTCATTTCACAAAAATTAGGGTATTACATTCCTACCGAACATTTTTAATACATTTAATTTAAAAATAAAAATATGGCATTACTCCAGTACCTACATAATAAGTAATTAATAAATGATTATTTGTAAGCAGTGTTTATACTTTTATTTCATTAGTAACATAATTATAAATAATTAAATGTACTATTAAACCAGTGACACTAAAAATGTGCGTTAGGAATGAAATACCCTAATTTGTGCGAATTTCAAAAAAATCGTTTTGTTCTATTATCAATATATCAAATTATATATGTTATTAAAGTTTCGTGCAGAGGTATAGAAACACCCTGTATATATATGACCCGGTTTATATCAGGTAGTCCATCGATCTGTATTTTTTTTACTCGATTATTTTAAACGTTATCGAAACTTTTTTTAAACAAAGTTTTAAATTAAAATGACCGCAAAATATAAAGTTTCATATCATTGCGCGAAAATGTAACACCCAGTAGAAAAGCTTATACTGCAGATATGTGGGCATTTTAAATTAAAATAAACTTTGTTTAATAAAAAACTGCAGTAATATTTAAAATAATCAAGTAAAAACATAAATACAGACGGATAGATCACCTTCTTTACTTCATATCATAATAATACCGTTCAAATGAAAATTAAAATATTAATTAATTAATTAATTAATTAGTTCTTCTGTACAACAGGAACTTAAATAAAATAAATAAATATATCATCACGCCTTTTACCCATCACTGGGTGTGGCACTCTGCCTAAGCAGATCTCGGTAAGTGATATATTTTTTCGCGTGAAGTGCGGTTACCAGCCGTCAAATCACGGCCTCCAAGGATATTAGTGGTGGAGGTGCCACAGGGGTAGATTTTTTAAATTGGTGAAAATTGTTTGTCGTCTGTGGGGATCGAACCAGGGTTCTCAAGATCCACAGGCCGACTCGATACCACTGAGCCACCTACCCCTTTATAGTAGCTTATACTGATATAATCGTATTTTGGATATAAGTTGAAGTAAAATCTTGGGAATATATTCCCTAACTAAACATATCATATCTACAAAGCCTCGTATCAGCCATTCTAAGACAGCATGTACCATCAGCATCAGGTCGTCTCTGACATCAAGTAACATGACGTCATCTCGAGAACAAAAAACTGTTTACGTATTCCGAACAGAAGTGATACGGGCGCTAAGGTTTCACCGAGTCCCGCAGACGCGGGAAACAACAACGGGTCATAGGTTTGCCCGGTTGCTGTTGGAAGAAAGAACTGCGCAAGAATCCCCTCGATATGAATAGTGTAACCCTGGAGTTCACGACACGACAGCTGCTAGGGTACGCAGCAGATGGTTTGTTTGTAAGAACGTGGGGTTTGGTTGTAGGTTTCTTGCGGGATGTGCTTTACTTCAAAGCTTAAATGGTTATTTGTTAATCGTTAATTTTTAGCAGAATTGATTGAATTATTAGATGCGGCAGGTAACCGAGGCTCGGTGAATTTTCGATGTGTGTCGTCAAAGTATGGAATGCTGTACTAAACTCAAACACCAAAAATAAGCTCTTCCTCTCAACAAAAAAAATATAGAGAGATTTAGAAACTACAATAAATAATGCGTTAAACTAAATAAAAAGTGAAAAAAGTCTATTTCTGGAATAATCCTGATGTGGTAGATGGTTCACTGGTATCGAGTCGGCTTGTGGATCTTTAGAACCCTGGTGCCATCCCCACAGCCGACAAACAATTTTCACCAAATTAAATCTACCCCTGTGGCTCCCCTTCCACTAATATCTTTGGGGGACGTGATTTGATGGCTGGTAACCGCACTTCACGCGAAGAAATATATCACTTACCGAGATTTGCTACGGTAGAGTGCCACACCCAGTAATGGGTAAAAGGCGTGATGATATATTTTATTTATTTATTTATCACTAGTCCAGAAACTGCTATAGTTTCTGGACGTGTAATACACAAGATTTTTCGCGCCGACGTTTTGTAAATTTAATAAAAACACTTTATTTAATAAACATAAAACATAATTCATTTCTTTGTATTTAAATCTACCCCTATGGCTCCCCCTCCACAAATATCTTTGAGGGTCGTGATTTGATGGCTGGTAACCGCACTTCACGCGAAGAAATATATCACTTACCGAGATCTGCTACGGCAGAGTGCCACAACCAGTAATGAGTAAAAGGCGTGATGATATATTATATTTAAATCTACCCCTGTGGCTTTCCCCACACTAATATCTTTGGGAGCAGTAATTTTACGGCTGGTAACTGCACTTCAAGCGCATAAATATATTAGTTAGCGGGATATGGTACGGCAGAGTGCCACTCCCAGTAATGGGTAAAAGGCGTGATGATATATTTATTTATTATATTTAAATCTACCCCTGTGTCCCTCCCTCCTAATATCTTTGAGGGAAGTAATTTTACGACTGGTAACTGCACTTCAAGCGCATAAATATATTAGTTACCGGGATATGGTACGGCAGAGTGCCACAACCAGCAATGGGTAAAAGGCGTGATGATATATTTATTATTTTTATCTAGTAATTCTCCAAATCACATTAGCAGGTAACGAAGTAAAAGTACAATTTATAATCTCTGAAGTATAATTTAATAATTGAATAACGAATTACAAACACAAACGCTTCTGACATGATCCACATTTCATTGTGCTGCAGTCGTGTTACTATCGCATAGTTAGCTTTGCATAATAGAACCTGTTATTACACAGTAACGCTACAAGTAGATTTAATTGATATCCAATCGTAGTCGCCTGCTGGTCAACTGTTTAACGATTATGTAGCAGCCTCTACGATTGGTTGCGCAAAACCATCGATAAAAATTCACAGAACAGGTGTTTCATAACCAATTAGATATTATTACATTTAATATTATGTACTTCCTACTTTTGTTAATTATTCTAAATATGCCTTTACTTTAAAACGTATGTCTTAGATTAATTAGGCAACTTAATAATAAGTTATAATAAGAGTTAAAGTTAAAATAAAAAACTGCCCCTATGACAATATTTTTTTAACTTGAAAAGAAAATTTTCTAATTTGTATTGCAGCTGTTTCTGTGGTAAATTTCATCTGATATCAATATCAAATAATATTACATTATTAAACCAAAAAATTATAGGGTGACCATGTATACAAATAAAAATGTAATATAAAAATAATATAAAAATGTGTAATAAAAATCTGTACTGTAATGAGTGGCATTAAATCTATATTTAATAAATAAATGTTCCGCGTAATGGCCGCGCGGGTTGAGGGCCTGATTCACAACCGTAAGGATGTGGGTTCGGATCCCGCCGGTGACGACCATTTTACAAAGGACACACATCGGTATATGACCGTAGTAGTTGGTCTGATATATATAAAAAAAAATAATAATAAATAATAATATTTGAATAGAAAAATAAATAAATATATCATCACGCCTTTTACCCATTACTAGGTGTGGCACTCTGCCGAAGCAGATCTCAGTAAGTGATATCTTTCTTCGCGTGAAGTGCGGTTACCAGCCATCAAACCACGGCCCCCAAAGATATTAATGGAGGAAAAGGCACAGGGGTAGTTTTTAATTTGGTGAAAATTGTTTGTCGGCTGTGGGGACCGAACCAGGGTTCTCAAGATCCACAGGCCGACTCTATACCACTGAGCCACCTACCCCATAAAAATAAATAAAGTTTTATAATAGTTCTCGCGTTCTAGAAATGTGTCTATATAAAAATACACCCTGTATATATACCCCCGGACTAATTGCTTTTCAAAACAAAACCCCAGAATCATACTTCTAACTGCACATGAAATTGTCATCATGCTAGGATCACAGATGGCATGGATTTTCCGGTTTCCGCCGCCGCCAGTTGCCGGGGGCAGCAGTCGAAACCTCATTGATGCTTAAACAATTATCTCGATTGTTCACGGTTTTATTGATACGCACCGATTAGCAGGAGTCAGTCTCCATCGTTTTGTAGATGCCAAATATCCTTAGTCAAAAATGGCGGGAATCAAACTAAGCTTATTTTTTACTTGTAACTAAATATATCAACACGTCTTGTACCCATTACTAGGTATGAAACTCTGCTGTAGCAGATCTCAGCAAGAGATAATTTTTTACAGTTACCAGCCGTCAATTGATAAGCCAGTTGCACCAACTGTTCGGCTATATTGTAGCTAACATTACCAAAGTGCTTAAGTTCGAATCCCACTCAAGCAAACACTACGACTCGGTAACTCCGGACCCAATACTCTAATTAGGGGTTAAATTTCAGTTTTACAGAGTAGCATAAATAAATTCTAAACTCAATAGTATTGAGACAACCTGTAGATTTGAAAACCCGGGTTCGATTCCCACAACCGACAAATAACTTGTGCCCCTCTCCCTCACTAATATCTGTGAGGGAGCGTGGTTTGACAACTGGTACCCGCACTTATAAATTAAATTAAATATATATTTAAGAGCATGAATTGCGAGCGGTACAGTGCCACATCCAGTAACGGGTAAAAGACGTGATGCTATATTTGAATATCGAATATTTGACAAGGCAATATGACATGTAATTTTAATTTGCTTTTATTAATTTAAATCAAGTTTGAAATTATGTTTTTGTTTGTTTATCTGTCCATGAATGATGTATAAATAAATAATCTAATAAGTAATGTAATGTTGAATCCTAGATAAAATATAAAACTTTGTTCATTAAGCTTCATATGTAATAAAATTCCTACAATATGTAGTTGAATAATAACGTTTATAAGATAGTAAAAATTGTAAATGTTATCTAAATGACTGATTTTAATTGTTCATAACTTTAATAATTTTAAACGTACCAAACAACATAAATTTACATAATGACTTGTTGATATTCAAGTATTCAACAAGATTATATTTTAACTGTTTATTAAATTATTATTAAATACCTGAAGCTTGTTGCTTCATTCTAATATTTTATTCATTATGTTAAAATTACTACTACAATGTAAAATGTAAATCATCTATGTATGTTTACAAGATAATAGACGAGAATAAATTAGTTTCTCTACAACTGACAGAAACAATAAACTTTGACACACTCAACATAATACGCGAAATAGTATATTACCACACGGATATTAATTATCATGGCAGCGTACGGTAAAGGTACTTTAATTTCGTCATTGTATTTATATTGATATTGAATATAATAGTATATTATGTAATAAGGTTTATAAACGTCTCTTTAGTTACAATACGCGAAATAGAATATTACCACACGGTTATTAATTATCATAGCAGAATACGATAAAGTTACTTTAATTTCGTCATTGTATTTATATTGATATCGAATATAATAGTATATTATGTAACAAGTTTTATAAACGTCTATTTAGTTACAATTCGCAAAATAGTATATTACCGCACTGCTATTAATTATCATAGCAGCGTACGGTAAAGTTACTTTAATTTCGTCATTATATTTATATTGATATCGAATATAATAATATATTATATAAAAAGTTATATAAACGTCTCTTTAGTTACAATTCGCGAAATAGTATATTAACGCACGGCTATTAATTACCATAGCTGCGTACGGTAAAGGTACTTTAATTTCGTTATTGTATTTATATATATATGGTATCGAATATAATAGTATATTATGTAACAAGTTTTATAAATATATCTTTAGTTACAATACGCGAAATAGTATATTACCGCACGGCTATTAATTATCATAGCAGCGTACGGTAAAGGTACTTTAATTTCGTCATTATATTTATATTGATATCGATTATAATAGTATATTATGTAACAAGTTTTATAAACGTCTATTTAGTTACAATTCGCAAAATAGTATATTACCGCACGGCTATTAATTATCATAGCAGTGTATGGTAAAGGTACTTTAATTTCGTTATTGTATTTATATATATGTATCGAATATAATAGTATATTATGTAACAAGTTTTATAACCGTCTTATTAGTTACAATACGCGAAATAGTATATTACCGCACGGTTATTAATTATCATAGCAACGTACGGAAAAGTTACTTTAATTTCGTTATTGTATTTATATTGATATCTAATATAATAGTTTATTATGTAACAAGTTTTATAAACGTCTCTTTAGTTACGAGTGTATAAAAAACGAGTATTTAAAGAGTTTATAAAACGAGTCACATATTATACTTTTTCTACGATTGCAAATTAAAACAACAACAAAATGTCATCAATCATCAATCATCAAACATTCACAATTTAACACATCATCTTCATTTCAGCTACATTCACATTCTCTCTCATTTATTCGTCAAACAACGAATCTATACAGATAAGAAAGGCAAGTACTGTTTTTCTGCGCTTATTTTTGTAAGTGAATTCCAGGCAATTGCAGTTAGATACTCTATTTGTACGAACTGAAAACGAATGAAAAAAATATGAACGAAAGGAAATGCTATAACTAAAAAATAAAGAACAGTATCGTTATAAACGTAGTACGTTATAATGTGAATCAAATTATTCATTATCATTGTTAATATTCTATTCTATCGATTATTCAAAAGTCGTGCCTTCTCTATTCAGTTGCTATTCATTTGGAAATTGTAATTCGCAGCAAGTCTAAATAAATAATAAATTATTTGTTTAAAGCAAATATGTAAATAAATACTTAGACCGACTAATTAAACAAACATGGCAAACTAATTAATACAAACTGTATAATTTAATAGTGAAGCTTGTACTAAATTAAAACAAATGATAGCGGTATCAACCATATACTGTTTGAAACCATTTGTGTTGAAAATAATAAGTGGTTGAATATTCATCACTTTTTATGCAGGAATGGACTAGCCCTATTTGGCCCAGATGGCGTCCGTAAATTCTGCTCCCATTTTAATTTCAAATAAAATTGTAACTATATTTTTTGATTGCACAAAATGTACTAAGAGCAAAAGTTGAATTATAGTAAAAAATGGATCTAAAAATATCAACATTTTTGCATATTAAATGCGGTAGAACGAACCCTGGTAACATCCACTCATCAGATTTATTAAAGACACATTCTCATCTTCATTTATTTATTCCTCACTCTCTGAATCTTTCAACACGCATCAAATTTTCAATCACATCCATCCATTCGCTCCTATACGCCTGTTACAATAATCTTTCATTTAAGTCCACTCCTCTAACTATATATCTATATACAGGGTGTTTCAGGACTAGTGTAACAAACTTTAACAGCTTATTCCTGAGGTCATTTTGAGCCAAAAATGTCATATGAACATACGTCCTATTCCTTCTAGTTACCAAAATACAAGAGGTTGAAGTTCTATAAATAACACGAAATTTTCAATCAAGATACTTTCGGAAAACAAGAATTTTATTGAAAAGTCATACCTTATTTGACATAATTAATTTTATTTATTAATATTAACATGCATACGAATTCAAGGCGCTCATTTTGAACACTTGCTGTCATTTTTTAAAAATTTGTTATCTTATTTCATATTATGTTAACCTATTCCATGTTTGGTTATGTTGTTCTGTGTCTATTTAATTGTGTCATTTTATGTTTTGTTCTCTAAATCGTATTCGTTAATATTAATAAAGAAAATTAATTAAGACAAATAGGGTATGACTTTTCAATAAAACTCTTGTTTTCCGAAAGTATCTTGGTTACAAAAATTTGAAAATTTCGTGTTATATATACAACTTCAACCTCTTGTATTTTGGTAACTAGAAGGAATAGGACCTATGTTCATATGACATTTTTGGTTCAAAATGACCTCAGGAATAAGCTGTTAAAGTTTGTTACACTAGTCCTGAAACACCCTGTAGATAGACCGTCAGTACGGTGGTGTGGATAGCAATACGGAATTCGAATTCGGAGATCCCGAGTTCGAATCGCACTCAAGCTAAAAATTATATAAACTATCACACTGCGGCTCGGTGAATGCGGACCCTGTACTGTAATTGGGATTAAATTCCTGTTGTACAGCGAAACATAAATAAATAAATAAATAAATAAATAGATAAGAGAGGAATGAAGCGTCAACCCGCGTTTGTTTTTAACAGCTCAATATTTTAAAATGTTCTAGTTTTAGTAGTACGCATTAAAATAATAATTATTTGTTATGAATATTGTCTCATTTCTAACAATAACTATTTGAATTCTGAAATTAATGTAGTGTGAAATAAAATTTGTAAAAAGTTGTGTCAGCCATTTTGGCTACTGTTAACGTTTAACATGTTGTTAGCTCATATCTCGCTATACGGCCGCTCTTTATACGGCATTTCGCTATAACGGCCCTTTTCAATTAAGGCACATTTTCGATTTTGCCTAAAATGTTTCGCTATTACGGCAACAAAAACTTTACCCCATTGAATTTGTATGAATTTGTATTGATTCCTTATACGGCTTTTCGCTTTGCGGCCAAGTTTCGTGGAACGTATCTAGGCCGTAAAGCGAGGTATGGGTGTACAATTAACAAAGTTTTATGCAAATGAACATGTGTCTTTTCAATTCTAGTAAAATGTAATAGGGAATCGAGCAAGATTCACTGAAACTATCTATTATTGTTTTATTTTGAAATTTTCAACCACGGATTTGAAACGATTCAATTTCAGGATTCAGTGAAAATCCTGAAAAGTCTATTTAAACAACGAATACTGAAATTTTTCACTCAACAAATATTTGTAGATCAAAATGAGATAGTATAAACAAAAATTCTTTCTAACTCCCAAAAACGGTAGCAGAAATATAACATTTACAAAAATTTCGCACTGAAAATGAGTATCTAATGTCATACTTTTCGCATGACAGTATAAAAATAAATAAATAAATAAATATATCATCACGCATTTTATCCATTACTAGGTGTGGCACTCTGCCTAAGCAGATCTCGGTAAGTGATATATTTATTCGCGTGAAGTGCAGTTACCAGCCATCAAATCACGGCCCTCAAAGATATTAGTAGAGGGGGAGCCACAGGGGTAGATTTAAATTGGTGAAAATTGTTTGTCGGCTGTGAGGATCTAACCAGAGTTCTCAAGATCCACTGAGCCACCTACCCCATAAAATAAAATTATTAAGACCTGAGAAAACCAACAAAAATGTGACAAAATCCACAATGAATTTTCTATTATTTATTAACTACATTTCCCAATGAAAAGGTAAATTTTCTATTAGGATAATTAAACCCGATCTTTGTGTGTGTATATTTGTCCATTTGCGCGCAATGCAATGAACACGTAATTTGAGCGCAAGCGACCGACCGCAACCATCAATCAAGGCTCTGAATTTAATCCAAGTACCACATGACCTACAGCGACTCCTGGGCGAGGGGAAGAGGGTGTATATCACAAGGGGTACTTTACTATGCACATGGTTTGATTATTTGCAATTCGCAGAATGTGAACGTTATTATATTAACTGGTTCCAGGAATTTTGTGCTCATCTATTATATAAAGCAAAATATTGGAACTGAATTGGTGATAGTTAGAGGAAAATATTGGTTGATTTATTTGATATTCATTGATATACAGGGTGTTTTTATATTTCTGAATAAAAGTTTAAGGGTATTTTTTTATAATTTTTCCGAAATTCACAAAACAATTTTCACCATATTAAAACTACCCCTGTGGCTCTCCTTCCAATTAACATCTTTGGGTACCGTGATTTGACGGCTGGTAACCGCATTTCATGAGAAGAAATATATCATTCCCCGAGATCTGCTACAGCGCAGTCCCACACTTAGTAATGGATAATAAGTGTGATTTATTTATTTTATTTATTAAATAAATTTGAATGTTTATTAATTCTTCAAATATATTTATTAGCAACAAATAATTCGCATATTTTAGCAGACATTTAACAGCGAGCGATAATACTATTTTAACGACTGTTACTAATAGCAACATAAAATATTGGACAAAAAAGATGTATTTCGTAGACAGAATTAAAATAAATATAAAATATATCATCACACCTTTTACCCATTACTGGGTGTGGCACTCTGCTGTAACAGATTTCGGTAATTAATATATTTCTTCGCATGAAGTGCGGTTACCAGCCGTCAAATCACGGCCCCCAAAGATGTTAATTTCACCAACTTAAAACTACCCCTGTAGCTCTCCCTCCATTAACATCTTTGGGTACCGTGATTTTACGACTGGTAACCGTATTTCATGAGAAGAAATATATCACTCGCCGAGATCTGCTACAGCATAGTCCTACACCTAGTAATATATAATATGCGTGAATTGTAAATTTTAATGTTTATTAATTCTTAGAATATTTTTATTAACAACAAATAATTCGCATATTTTAGCAGACATTTAAAAGCGAGCGATAATACTATTTTAACGACTGTTATTAATAGCAACATAAAATAGAATAATATTGGACAAAAAATTAAATTAAATATATATAAAATATACCTTCACACCTTTTATCCATTACTGGGTATGGCACTCTGCCGGAGCAGATCTCAGTAAGTGATATATTTCTTGGCGTGAAGTACGATTATCAGCCGTAAAAACACGGCCTCAAAACATGTTATGGAAAGGTAAGCCACAGGGGTAGTTTTAATGTGGTGAAAATTGTCGTCCTGGTTCTCAAATCTACAGGTCGACTCAAAACCACTGATCTACCCACTCTATATAATACATACAGGGTGTTTCAGGACTAGTGTAACAAACTTTAACAGCTTATTCCTGAGGTCATTTTGAGCCAAAAATGTCATATGAACATAGGTCCTATTCCTTCTAGTTACCAAAATACAAGAGGTTGAAGTTATATAAATAACACGACATTTTCAAATTTTTGTAATCAAGATACTTTCGGAAAACAAAAATGCGCGCAAATAGGGGATGGGAAAGTTGGGTTCTATTTGGATATCTGTCTTGTCTGTACAACAATTTTTAATTAAGACAAATAAGGTATGACTTTTCAATAAAATTCTTATTTTTCGAAAGTATCTTGATTACAAAAATTTATTTTGATATATATCGTCATATTTTTGCAATGATATATATCCATTATATAAAAATATCAAATAGTTTTTGAGATATAGCCTCCGGAGAAGTGAAGTTTTTCGAATTTTTCAGTTTTTCTACATTTCCGAGGCTATATCTCGAAAACTAAATGTGATATGAAAACGCGCTCAACGGCATTAATTTTCTCGTGCTTCAGTTAACTTATAAACATAATTTCAGCGATTTTTATTTTTTTTCAATTTTCCGCCAAAAAAATCGCAAAAAGCGGTTTTTTAACATTTTCTCGAAAACCAGAAGTCATATGCATTTGAAGATTGCACCACTGGATTCAGTGGGTCAAAATACATATGTATGTAAATATTCGTTTTAATAATCCTACGATTAAGGATTTTTGGTAAAATTGAATTAAAATCCCTTAGGAAATAATTAAAAATATTAAATTGCATAAAATTGTATGAAAATTTGCTTACAAGTCAATTCGGACACGGGGAATTCAACGCCGTTTAGTTTTTGAGATATAGCCTCCGGAAAAGTGAAATTTTTCGAATTTTTCAGTTTTTCTAAATGTGTACAAAAACTAAAATTAAAAAATAAATATCCAAAAAGTGATATTTATCTGATATATGTCCTATATATCAGATATTTTGATATTTATTATAAATATCATGATATTTACGAACCCTGTTATTTATAGAACTTCCATCTCTTGTATTTTGGTAACTAGAAGGAATAGGATCTATGTTCATATGACATTTTTGGCTCAAAATGACCTCAGGAATAAGCTGTTAAAGTTTGTTACACTAGTCCTGAAACACCCTGTATATGCTTATAAAATAAATAAAATTTATGCAAATTTATTAATTTTTTCGCGTGAAGTGTGATTACCTGGCGTATGCTAGTGGAGGAGGAGCCACAGGGATAGATTTTTTAATTTGGTGAAAATTATTTTTGAAGATTTAAACATTAAAATCATAAAGGACATATGTTGAAATTTGAAAACCCTCTAGAGAATATCCATTTACCAAAGTTAGCGTAACTTTGGAATTAACTAGCTCTTTTGCAATCACCCTAAAGATGATAAATAAACCATCGCATAAATCAATAAATCAATAAGTTAATCCCATTAAATCTCAATCTCAGACTATATAGCTACAATCAGCTCATCTCTATCCTCTATGACGATTCTGAAGTATCAGTGAATTCAGTCAGCAACATATATTTAAAAAACAGTGCTGCCCACTCGTTTATTATTAACAGAATTTGATAGTAAACAAGTTTTTTGCTCGTGCGAACCTGACGCGATTCCCACCTGACTTTAAAAGGTCACTTTTTATCATAGACAATCTCTCCGTATTGTAAAACCAGCGATTCTTAACCGGGAGTCCGTGAAAAGTTCGTCAAATAATTCGCGAATCTATCATTTTTATTTATCGGTCTAGTATGGATTATATATATTTAGGTCGCAAAAGATTGTTTGTTTGCATCGAAGAAAAGTTCGATGCGTGAGGTAGACAATATTCTAAGCACAACAAAGTATTTTGCGGTTAAGATGCACACAAAACTTTTCACGCAATTATGTTAAAAACTTGTAAATTTATTACAATAGTATGTTATGCATCAAGGGATAATCGCGCCCTCCCGTGAAGCATATTATACTTTTCGTAACAAGTGCACAAAAATTACTGTCTTATCGCGACAAATGTCAAATATGGGTTGCGTAACTAGTTACCTAGGAAACGCCGCAAACAGCTAATAATCGCAGTCTCTAGGGAGAGAAACATCTCTCTAGGGAGAGAAACATCTCTCTAGGGGAGAAAAGCAGTGTTTCTCTCTCTAAAATTAGGGAATAAAAACGTGTTTCTCGTGCATGTGTTACGAAAATTTAATTTCGCAATGATGGTTATTATAAATATGTGTAACCAAGGAGATGTTTTCAATACCAATTTATTTGTTTATTTTGGCGGCATTTTGTCATCGTGTTTTTGATTGGTTTGGAACAGCCCGCCAAAGTAGCTGACAGCCCAGTTATGAATTTTTGTCGTGCAGTTTAAAAAAGATGAATTCCGAGGGCTAAATTGTGCACGTAAATGTCAACTTTGTTTGATAGTTGCGTAAAAATGTTTTTCTTGGAGTACGCTTGCAAAATTTGATAGTTTAATTCTTTACAATTTTAAGGACAAATAATTTTGGTATTGTGGTAAGAATATTGGCGATCAGGAGTATACAGAAAGTCTAAATTGTATTCCTAATAATTTCCGAACTTCCAATAGAAACAGGGGGCCCGCGAATATTTTTTAAAAGTGTTTGTGTGTCGTGGGAAAAGTTGAACATTTCTTCGTCGTACCATAGCAACTATCTATACTTTATAAATGGCAAGTTTGGCTAGTCAAAATTAGAAGAATCAAAATGAATTTCAAATATTAAATAAATATATCATCACGCCTTTTACCCATTACTGGCTGTGGCACTCTGCCTAAGCAGATCTCGGTAAGTGATATATTACTTCGCGTGAAGTGCGGTTACCAGCCGTAAAATCACGGCCCCCAAAGATGTTAGTGGAGGAGGAGCCACAGGGGTAGATTTAAATTAGTGAAAATTGTTTGTCGCCTGTGAGGATCGAACCAGGGTTCTTAAGATCCACGGGCCGACTCGATACCACTGAGCCACCTACCCCATCAAATATTTACAAATTTTAATTTCGTTATTGGGTTGACCTTTAGTTTTAGTCAGTAAGTGTTGTTCTGGTATTAGTTGTATCAACCTGCATCGGTAAGAAGCACTTACTGCCCTTAATACTTTATTAACTACAATTTTGGTAGTCCTCAATAATAAAAAAGTTTGAAGCCACTGTTGTAGACCACGCATTTTGTCGATGATAAAACAATTTACTGCTGAGACTAGTTTTTGTTCGTAATTTGATATTTACATTTCTGGTCTCCTGATACCTTTCATGAAATTTTCCTGTATGTTATAATGAATTTTTTATGTGGATTAATTACCCATAATTTAATTAAGTTTAAACTAGGCAATTATTAGTGCAACTTATAATAAATTATTTATTTATTTTTACCGATATTATTTTATATATTTACTTTTTAAAATGTAATTCAAATCTGGTTGTTATTTTTTTTAACGTACTTTTAAAACAAATGTTTTGTCATCCACAAACATTTAAGAGAGGGTGGATATTAAATGACGGCTGGTAACAGCAAAATATATCACTTACCACACTCAAAAACCAGTAAAACAGCGATATACTTATTTTAAATATTATTTACAGAGGTACAATTCAGTCGGAATTTGAACCCAGGACTATTAATTAAAATTAATATTACATTTTAATTTAATAATTTGCTTTTTTTAAATATGCACATTTTATGTTCATTTTCCATAAGTGAAAAATATAGTTATTTATACAACTAGTGTGGAAAGTGTAACTTTATTACAGTACAAGATACTTTTTACAAATTTTTGTAATGACATTTCAAACGTCAAAAATATTTATTTTTATTTAAGGTTACAATTCAATGTTTTATTACATGCTGTGCAAAATCACTTTTCGCGCTGAAAATTAGTACATAATATGTCACTTTTCGCACGATCATATATACACAAAATTATAGTAGTAGACAATTGCTCTCAAGAAACAAAATTAATTACATTTACGATAACAACAAACAATCGAATTTTGATTTGTCTGTTATTTAATTGAAGCGTTTATATTTGTAGTTTTCCAAGACAAATGTTCAAGTAGTAATCGATACTTTAACCAAACCAAAACATTTAAATGACATCTCTACAGCTAAAAGTCATGTTACAACCTATTGACTGGAGTATTATCAACCGCACATGTATCTAGTACCTACATAAAGTTAAAATCACATTACCTGCATGACTTGCCAGCAGCATGTTAATCCTAATTAATCCCAAAATGGTCACTAATCACTAGTACACTAAGTCGCTAAATTATCATCATGATTTAGTTTACATCATCACATCACCCACGAAAACAAATGCGTCACAAGTACGTCACAGACAAGCGAACATCGACAAGAGCAGACGTCAATTGTCAACTGCGTAGTAGGTGTAAATCCATACGAAATGTGATTGTTTTCACACAGAAACACAACTGGTGGTGTAACAACTGCGTAAATACTTCTCACTGTCTCACAACACTCACTAAACGTGAAGCCGGGAGTTAAAAGCTCTAGAACAGTCCGCGGCCGGCATGAGATCGCCGGATGTTTACGAACATTGCCGAACGTAACCGAGGATTCAAACATCTTCGGCGCCGGCGCGAGGACGCTTCTTACAGCGTCGAAATATTAATTGAGCGTGGCGTTCAATTTATTGGATTGATGGTGAAAGCTTTCACAGATGGAAAAATTAAATTCTACTTTCTATCAACGTATGCGTAACTAAATTATATTTCTATATACCAGATACCTCTCGGTAACAAACAAAATATATAAAGTAAACATTTTTTGCAATATAAAAATTGTTTAAAGCACGAGGAATTCAAGCACGTCTTCATATCTCGTTTAGTTCTTGAGATATAGCCTCGGGACAGTACAAAATCTGATAACAGAAAATGATAAATTTAATGGGGTAGATGGCTCAGTGGTATCGAGTCGGCCTGTGGATCTTGAGAACCCTGGTACGATCCCCACAACCGACAAACAATTTTCACCAATTTAAATCTACCCCTGTGCCCTCCCCTCCACTAATATCTTGGAGGGCCGTGATTTAACGGCTGATAACTGAATTTCCCGCGAACAAATATATCACTTACCGAGATCTGCTTAGGCAGAGTGCCACACCCAGTAGTGGGTAAAAAGCGTGATGATATATTTATTTTATTTATTTATTTTTCTAAATTTAATTTTTCCGAGGCTATATTGCAAAACTAATCACGATAAGAAAATGAGATCAATGACATTGAATTCCTCGAGTCCCAATTGACCTACAAGCAAATTTTTAACGATTTTTTGAAATTTTTTTCAAGCTCTCTTTTCTAAAATACGAATTTACGTACATGTACATTTTCACCTGCTAAATCCAATGGTACTCGTAAAAACTCCAAGTTAAAAGTCTTCTAGTTTTGGAGATATTGTTATAAACTGTTTTATGAGAAAATATTGGTGAAAATTCGACATTTTCGGAGACTAAATCTTCAAAATTAAACAAGATGGGTTCAATGGAATTAAACTCTTCATGTTCTAATTGAGTTATAGGCAATTTTTGTAGCAAAATCTAAGAGATTAATTTTTTCGTAAAATTTCATATTTAGTTTAAGATTAAATAATAACAAAATATTACGCGTTCAACATTCGTTACCCAGGGGTAACCTCGACAATAATTCAGCGACCCCAAAAACCACCGAGTAACTAGTTTTGAACCTAAACCTCTATTTCAGTTGAATACCGTAATTTCATGCCCCCAACCCCTTTTTAACTCCTTAAAAAAGTGCATATGATCAAAATGACCCCGAAAATAGATTTTGGTGATCTCAAAAACCCCCGGGTAACCAATGTTGAACGCGTAATATTTTTTTATTATTTAATTTCATTTATGGGGTAGGTGGCTCAGTGGTATCGAGTCGGCCTGTGAATCTTGAGAACCCTGGTTCGATCTCCTCAGCCGACAAACAATTTTCACCAATTTAAATTTACCCCTGTGGCTTCCCCTCCACTAATATCTTTGTGGGCCGTAATTTGACGGCTGGTAACCGCACTTCACGCGAAGAAATATATCACTTGCCAAGATCTGCTTAGGTAGAGTGCCACACCCAGTAATGGGTAAAAGGCGTGATGATATATTTATTTATTTATTTTATTTCATTTATGGCGATTCTTGCTTTTACCACCTTTGAGAGATGATTAGTACCCCTAAAAAGCAACTGAATATTTTTTAGATTTCTATTAGTGTGCCAAGTTTCATTTAAATCGGTGACAGTTGGGTAGTGTAATGGGTAAAAGGCGTAATGATATATTTATAATTTTTTTGATGAATAATTTAAATATTTAATTTATTATCACCTGCATATATTCTAAATAATATAGTGTTATTACTCAATATAATTCAAATTTAAATAAATAATTTCAAGTTACAAAAAAAGTAGAAATTTCCGCCCGCATAGATAAAAATACTAGTCATAAATTTCCTGTAGAAACAACCATCGCCCAGCTTGTGCATCAACGCTCTTCTAAAATCTTCACATATTTCAATCGCGCGATTTACCTCTAGCGATAAAATATCGTTTATTTTATCACGAACGAATATTTTTCATTCTCAAAAAAAAAACAAGTGAGCACACAACAGTCTGAATGCTCAGCGGACTGGATTAAAGCCGAGATAACACCGAAACACCTGTTGTCGAAGCCGTAAACGGATATATTAATTAACCGCAAGCACAAATGCGTAAAAGTACGAATGCTCTGCGAACAGATATAGAAACAGAGTCTGCAATACGACTCCATTTATGACGTGATTAATTACTGAAATAATTAATGTTCAGTTTTCACGCATCACTGCAGGAATTTCAGGATTATGGTGCAGGGAATTGTGATGGTATCACAAATTAAGAGGTGTTAGCTTCGCTTATGTATATTTATTTAAATTATTCATGCACGCACGAGAATTCTTCAAAAATGTAAAGGGACTATTTACTGCGCGGGAGAATTGCCACGTCGTCACCGCAGTCATATACCGGGTGTTCCAAAAACAGGTTCACCCCAAAATTCGATCACGAAATACAAACAACCTTTCTTCTACAACTGTCAATAATTAATTTTCGTAACACATGCACAAGAAACACGTTCTTATTCCCTAATTTTAGAGAGAGGAACACTGCTTATCTTCCCTGAGAAGAGAAACATTATGTTTATATTATGCAAATAAATAATGCTATAAATTCATTTTATAATCGTTTAGGCTATTGTTTACAGATAAATGGGGGTAGATTTGAACAGTTATTGAATTAAAATTCCTATTTAAACTAAATAAAATTTTCTTTTTTGGTAGTTGTGATTTGACAACTTACTGGTTACTGTACTTAACGGCTTAAAATGTATAGGTTATTAGGATCTGCTATTGCAGAACTGCCATGGCCAAGAATGACCAGAATTTTGACATATAAACATGCAGATGTGAATTTCTGGTTGAAAAAGTTCAAAAAGTTAAAATTTTTATTATATGGTTCTATATAGTTCAGAGCACGAGAAATACACTCGTTCAAACCGCATTTCAATATCTCTTTTAGTTTTTGAGTTACAGCGATTTTTTACTTTTTTTAAAGCTCAACTTGAAAGCCCATAACTCAAAAACTAAAAGAGATATTGAAATGCGGTTTGAACGAGTGTATTTCTCGTACGATACTTAACTTGTAAATATATTTTAAAAATTTTGAAAATTTTTCAATTTTTTTCGAAATTTTCTTTTGTCGATATTTCAAAAAGTTGAAGAGATAATGTAAATATGAAACCACCAGTGAATTCCTCGCGTGAAAATACATAGGTATGCAAATTTTCAGAAGAAAATTCGAACGGATACATTTTTTATTACAAAAAATCAAAAATGGCTGTTTTTTGAAGATTTCTTAAGGGGTTAGCCTTAAGATTTTTACGATTTTTGGCCATTTTTGTTTTTTTGTAATAAAAAATGTATCCGTGCGAATTTTATTGTGAAAATTTGCATACTTATGTATTTTCACGCCAGAAATTCACTAGTGTTTTCAAATTTTCATTATTTTTTCAAGTTTTTGAAATATTGAGGAAGAAAAATTTTGAAAAAAATTTAAAAATTGAAAATTTTTCAAAATACCTGTACAAGTTAAGTAGCGCACGAGAAATACACTCGTTCAAACCGCATTTCAATATCTCTTTTAGTTTTTGAGTTATGAGCTTTCAAAGTTGAGCTTTAAAAAAAGTCAAAAATCGCTGTAACTCAAAAACTAAAAAAGATATGAAGATGTGCCTTGCGCCATTTGATTTCTCGTGGTCTGAATTATATAGAACCACATTTTAATAATTTTCGATTTTTGAACTGGTTCAACCCAAAATTCTCATTTGTATGTACGAGCTCTTAAACGAAGAATTTGTGAACAAACCTCTACACAAAAGAACTTTTGGATTGTTTTGAGGTTCTAAATTTATACCTAACATTTAGTTAATGTAATTTAAAGTAATTCAAATTCATTTAATTTATTTAAACTTAAAATGTTTCTTTTAGACTATAGACTATTACACTTCAATGCATTGCTGAAAATATTATTTTCCCTATGTTTACTTTTAAAATAAACGCTCTAATGTATTGCTGTCAAACTTTTTAACTGTAACTATGGTAATGATATATCCCTATGTTTACTGACAAGAAAAACTCCCGGTATTTGTTATTATAGTTTAAAAGAAACTGCAAATGTTATTCTTTCTGAATATTTGTAGATTACAGGATTTATCATTCCATTTCAAGAACCATTCGACTAGAAGTCTGTCAAATTGAACAGCTGAATAACAAATGATCTTTGATGCATCAATATCAGAAATCAGAAACTTTATCTTGACTGTCTAAGAATAAAAACATACTTTTAACGATGGAAAAATAAAAATACTACCAAGAACTTCTCGTATTAATATAAATAATATGTAAAATCACTTACCATGCAAGTACTGTGGGGGCGGCGGGGGCGGCTGCTCTGCTACAAGTGGTGGCGGCGCCGGATGATGATGGTGCGGCGGTGGAGGAGGCGGTGGTCCATAAGTCGGTGGAGCAGAGAACGCACTCGGGCAGCCATGACGACGGCCTCCAGGTGACACGGGCCCGTGAGGGTGTGTGTGCCCGTGGGGGTGGCTGCCTGGAGGCTGCATGGACGACAGAGCGCCCAGCGGGGTGTATGATTTACAGGGTTGTTCGACAGGGGCCTGGGAATGGGAGAAAAGGGGCGTATTAATGGAAAATAAACATAGTTTTTTAATGGATACATTAGATTAGCATTCTTGATGTCTTGATATGTTTAAAAAAAAATAAGATGGCCAAAGAGTAGTATTTATTTTTGACTTAAAACTTTCAAAAACTGCGGAACTCAAAAACTAGAGTTAACAAACAATATTGGCTCTTAATATGAACGTCACTAAAAGGTTTTATGAAATGTTAACATTTTTAATGTCACTAGTTATTTCTAATAATTATTGCAACACTACTAATAAGCATTTATCTAATGTTATATAATGCATAAATTACCTATTGTAGTGTTTATGATTAAAATGTAGTTACTAATATACACGGTGTTTCACAACTTAGAGCAAAAAATTAAAGGGTATATTCTGTACGACGTGCTGATCATGAAACAAAAAGATTTTTTTTTAAATCGCAAAACTATTTTCCATGTTTCCCAGTCCAAATTTTTTCGTTGCCACTGCCACTGAGTGGATGATTATGTTAAAGTTATTAATTAAATAAAATTCTATTATAAATAACTGCTAATAATTGAATTGTGTAATTATTCTTTCGTAGTTGATACCTACTTCATTGTTTGTGTTTAATAGGAAAGCGAATCCAGTGCAGTACTACAAAAAATGTTTTAGGTTAACAACCCTTAATTTTTCGAATTAAAATTATTTTTTTTTTGTTTCATGATCAGCACGTAGTACAGAATATACCCTTTAATTTTTTGCTCTAAGTTGTGAAACACCTTGTATTAGCAATAACGCTTAAACCAGTGGCACTAAAAATGTTTACTTCTTTAATTTGCGAATTAAAAAAAAAAGTTTCATAATCAGTACAGTGAATACTATATGAGGTTAAAATAAGTGCCATAAGTTGTGAAACACCCTGTAGAAATTAATAATTTAATAAATCTTTAGATACTAGTTTTTTATACACTCGTTTCAGTTTTTACTACACAGTGTGTAACTGCAATTGTGTTAAATGTATTTTTAAACAAGCGCAGGAGATGCTGCCTTCATTTCTTATAGATTCGTTGTTAGAGAAGTGGGCGTAAGTGAAGATTTACGAAACAAGTGTACAAGAGCAAATGGATGGATGTTTGTTGCGTGATGATGGATTTTGGTTGTGAGGAAGGAAAGAGTTCGTATGGAGGAAGTGTTAATGTGGTCGAATCGAGTATCGTGTGTCAGGATAACAATGTTGACGGGTTCGTGCTACTCCATTTAATGGGATATAGCGTGATGTTATACAGGGTGTAACATGAAAACCTGGCCATAGGCGTTTAACATGGGAAATCAGTTTTTCCTTGCGCAAAAGTGGCCAATTGATTTTAGACAAAAATGCTTCAAATAAAAGTTGTAGAGCTTGAAATTATGGATCTAAATCAGTTTTCAGATTTTATTTTGCACATTTTGTAAGCGAAATAATTGCATTAATATTTTATAAGAATTTCTACTTTATAGTGATAGCCATGGAATTGAGACAAAATGATAAACAAATGTATGACGTTTTAACTGTCAGAAAAGTTTAGTTTGATATGGATTTGTGATTGACAAAGGTGATTTAGATCCATAATTTCAAGCTCTACAACTTTTATTTGAAGCATTTTTGTCTAAAATGAATTGGCCACTTTTGCGCAAGGAAAAACTGATTTCCCATGTTAAACGCCTATGGCCAGGTTTTCATGTTACACCCGGTATATATATATATATATATATATATATATATATATATATATATATATATATATATATATGTATGTATGTAACTAAAGAGACGTTTATAAAAGTGTATCCAACCTCGTTCACATTAACAGCCTTTGATCATTTCATCACAAAATTGTCTACAATTAATTTAAACCTTTGGCCAAAACTTGTGAAACATACCTACTATTACAGCAAGTCTGCATCCTTAAAACACAAAAAGAAAAAAAAATGTGACTTACATGTTCATTAGCAGAATGCAAGAGCGTCTCCGTGGCAACAGCCGTGGCAGCTGTCTGCGTATGACTTGTCGCGGAAATCCTGTACTGCATCCCAGCGATACTACAGAACCCCTCATGGTGAGTACTCCTCGTAGTACTGTTCACATAAACCCCAGTAATCGTCACATCAGTATCTTGATTTAATATCACTGCCACTTTCTTATTCGGGGAAGCTCGTACTTCGATCACTTTTCTATCTTGGCTATCTTCCTTCTTAAGATCTGGTGAATAACAATGTCTTTTTCTATCGACTTCAGACATAACTGAAGCATCCGAGTCATCAGTTTCAGTTGTATCGTCTGATTTGGGTGATCTGAAGGGTCGTTTTTCGACTGAGTAACTAGCGGCAAGAATAGCAGAAGCATTAAGACTAGCCATTCTTTTTCTAACAACCATATCTTTTAAGTCCATTATTAGTTCTGTCCGATTTCGTCGTTTTCTAACCGGTTTCTTCTTTTCTTTATCTTCAGGTTTCTTTTCTTTATCTTCAGGTTTCTTTTCTTTTTCTTGTTGTTTTTGTTTGTAACTAGGAGGAGGTGTTAGAAGTTTTCGTGGTTTTGGGGGTTCCACAGAACTGTCGTTGCTAATTTCTTCACAACTTGAAGATGATGAAGTTTCGTCGTGCATTTCCCAGTGTTTGCCGACGCCACGAAGACCTGGGACTGAACGAAGGGTTCGGGTGCTTGCTTCTATTGGTTCTTCGGATGGGGGTTCATGATGTTCTGGATCTGAATTGTTAGAATTTGAGTTTGAGTTGGAATCTTTCGGTGGAGGAGATCGTTTTATGACGTCGTATAAAGCTCCTCGACTTTCGTTTTCGTAGAGGCAATGAACTTTTGCTAAAGCGTTTAAAGATGCTACTCTATGTCGTTTAGGACCAGTCCACCAGCTGTATAATTTTAATTTTCTTCCTTTTTGTTCGGTATCAGTGCTGGCGCTTCTTTTTCGTTCTTTGGTAATTTTACACATTTTCTTTTTCAACAACAGCATTTTCTTTTTTTGTTGAATGTTCTTAGCGGTTTTTGGTTTTATTTTTCTGATGATTTTAGTAGGTTTCTTGTCAGTGTCTGATGAAGGTTCGATTTTAACTTTAACGGTTTTTTTGGGTTTGGGTTTTGGAGGTTCGTCTGGTTTTTTAGTTTGTTCGGATTTTGCTGTTGATGTGGAAGAAATTGATTGGTTGTCACGTATAAGGTTTAGGGTCAGTTCGTCAGATGTCGTCGAGTCGTCTGTGTTTGTGTTTTGTTCGTCATCGGCAGGTTTTGTTTTTTTGTCGTCAGGTTCTTTCTCTTCTGTCGGAACTTTTAGTGGCTCTTCTTTCACTTCTACTGGAAGGTTTTCTTCTAGGTTTGTTACTTTCTTTCTAGGTTTCACGACTTTTTTAACTACTTTTTTAGTAGTTGATGGTTCTTCTTTTTCGTCTTTAGGTTCTGTTTTTACTGTACTTTGATTTTGATCAGTTTTCTTTGGTTTTCGTTTAACAATTTTTGATTTTTTAACAATTGCACTATTGCTTGTTTTGATTTTTAACGAATCTCGTTTCTTTCGTGAAGTCCCTTTTAAGATAGATTTATTGGCTTCTTTTAATAGCTTTGCTATTGTTTCTTTGCTGTTTATTTCCTCAATATCAATTTTCTTAATTTGTTTTTTATCTTCCTTTTTCTCCGTTTCTACAGATTTATCTTCTTTCTTTACTGGTTTCTTTTCAGGTTCAATTACTTCCGTTTTTTCTTTTGGGGTAATTTCTGCTTTAATTTTATCAATTACATTTGAATCAGTTGGTTCAATTTTGATGGGAGAAGTGACACGTTTTGTTGTTTCCTTTTTGACGGCAGTTTTCTTTTCCGTTTGAACAGATTTGGTCATTTTGGTCGTAACTTTTTTCTTCGGTTTAGGTTTATCAACAACTGGTGGTTTCTTTTTGGTGGAAGTAGATGTTGTTTCCTTCGTGGCTTCATTTGTTAAGACCGATGGCAGTGTTTGCTTCACAGCCGCATCTGAATCATTTGATTTTTTACTTAATTTAGAATTTAGTTGTTTCTTGGCAGTAGGTTTAGTGGGTTGTTCATTTTGATTACTCTGTTCTTCGGGCGTGGACTTTTTAATCTTTTTAGTTTTGGGCGTCGCCACGTCACTGTTCTCGGACTTGTCGGGAGGCTTCACTTCTGCTTGTTTTACACTAGTATTTGTCTTTGTTAAGGCAGCTGCTTTCGCTTTGATCACTTTCTTGGCGGGTTTCTTTACGACTTTCACACTTTTATTTACAGGAACCTTTGATGGTGTTGCTTTTTTCTTTACAATTTTAAGATCTTTTTTTCCGACGTTGCCTTTTTTAGCGATGACGGCGATCTTTTTAACAGGTGTTTTGTTCTTCGCGGCTGGTGTTTTTGCGTCGTCACTTTTTTCCGGGGACTTCTTCTTCTTGGGAGGAGAAGGAGTTCCCATCTTCCTGGTTTTCTTGGCGACTTTGCTGGAGCCAGCAGGCGCGCGCGTGTTGGTTTTTTGCATGGTTAAGTTTATTCGAACATTTTAAACCTACTCTAATTGTTGCGTTTGATATATTAAAATGTGAACACTTAATTGGTTTAAGTATTAAGCTACCTATATTGAAAATTTTTGTTGATTGAACACATTTCAATGATCACTACGCACACTCTACGGCGTTATGTTATGAATTAAATCCTAAGTGAACTATGACTGAGGTGAGTTTCTACATTATGTCTTCTTGATTAACGCGATGATCTGGAACAAAAAGAAAACATACATCCTAGAGGTATACTACAACATGTACATAAACATACATTTCTCTCTCTTATGAAGCTGCACATTTTCACAAGTTCATTTTTATACTGGCATCTTCATATGAGAGTCAAATGCATTAAAGTCAAATAGAAATAACAAAGAATCATAGAATTCTGGAATGATGGTAACCTATACAATTATTATGATAAATAAAATGTCCTTCATTTATAGATCGATAGTTGAATTTCATAGACCAGTTGGCCTAGATTCTCATGGATTGTAGTGCCACAGGAAAAAGATCAAACCAGTGCTACTACAAATGTTTACCATCCCTAATTTTGCGAGCTTTAAAAAAATATTTTTCACAAAGAATCAAATCCCTCAAAGTTTTTTTCCCATTTTGTAACACCCTGTATCTCTGTATGTCACAATATTTTTTGATTACATATTTATTAGAATGAATAAAAATTCCTCTCATGAAATAATATATTTAATTTAATAAATTTATTACAATGTTTTCATTTATGCAAAGTTGACAATTACGCTCTCATTTTTTGTGGAATAATAAAAAAAATAACGTTGTTGCCACTGGAAACGCGCGTAAAAAATATTAGATACGTGCTTATTTCAATAGTTACCAGAGACACAAACAAAACAGGAACTTGTCATATAGACAAAGCGTGATGATATATAATTTGAAATCTTTTCCTGCCTGTAAATCTCTAGATTATTGATGCATTTTGGATTTTAATCTATTACGAATTTGTATCTAGTACACGGTAAAATAGATACAAAAATATATGTTTTCAATATTTTTGGCGGGGCTCGCTTCTATCGCAATTTTGGAGACCCTTCATTTTGGGCTGATATTTTTATTTCCTAATTTAATGGGTGAAAGGCGTGATGATATATTTTTCTACTTCCGTCAGGAAATAGACCTTTTATTTCAATTATTTGAGTTAGGTAATGAACTGCATTATTTAACTAGTGAAATAATGAGGTAACATAGCAACAGATATCATGGTAGACGAATTCTAATGTGTTATTCATTTATTTTTTGAATTTATAACTGTCATTAATATGGCAAAATTTCATAATTTCAAAAACGCTCTATCGTATTTATTAGAACGGAAGTAAAAAAAATATTGTATGCAACACGTAAGAAAACTCGGTTATTACCTTACTTATGTGTTTACATAACTCGGCTACGCCTCGTTCTGCAAATTTCACATGCGTAAGGTAATAACCTTCATTTCCTTACTAGTTTCATAAATAGCTATTATTTATTTATTTCTATATCTCCTAACTCAAATGCTAGAACCAAAGTTTAAAGTAACGTAAGATTTATAAATTGAATGATGTTTAAAAGTTTCAACATACACTGCTCAAAATTGTACAGGAATATATTTAAAATTAAATATAAAATTAAAACTATAAATTATAATCAAACAGGGTTCGTAAATATCATGATATTTATAATAAATATTAAAATATATGATATATAGGATATATATCAGATAAATATCACTTTTTGGATATTTATTTTTTAATTTTAGTTTTTGTACACATTTAGAAAAACTGAAAAATTCGATAAATTTCACTTTTCAGAAGGCTATATCTCAAAAACTAAACAAGATATGGAAATGCGCTCAACGGCGTTGAATTCCCCGTGTCCGAATTGACTTGTAAGCAAATTTTCATACAATTTTATGCAATTTAATATTTTTAATTATTTCCTAAGGGGTACCCCTTTGGTTTTTTCAGATTTTAATTAAATTTTACCAAAAATCCTTAATCGTAGGATTATTAAAACGAAAATTTACATACATATGTATTTTGACCCACCGAATCCAGTGGTGCATTCTTCAAATGCATATGACTTCTGGTTTTCGAGAAAATGTTAAAAAACCGCTTTTTGCGATTTTTTTGGCGGAAAATAGAAAAAAAATAAAAATCGCTGAAACTATGTTTATAAGTTAACTGAAGCACGAGAAAATTAATGCCGTTGAGCGCGTTTTCATATCACATTTAGTTTTCGAGATATAGCCTCGGAAAAGTAGAAAAACTGAAAAATTCGAAAAATTTCATTTTTCCGGAGGCTATATCTCAAAAAGTAAACAAGATATGGATATGCGCTCAACGGCGTTGAATTCCCCGTGTCCGAATTGACTTATAAGCAAATTTTCATACAATTTTATGCAATTTAATATTTTAAATTATTTCCTAAGGGGTACCCCTTTGGTTTTTTCAGATTTTAATTAAATTTTACCAAAAATCCTTAATCGTAGGAGTATTAAAACGAAAATTTACATACATATGTATTTTGACCCATTGAATCCAGTGGTGCAATCTTCAAATGAATATGACTTCTGGTTTTCGAGAAAATGTTAAAAAACCGCTTTTTGCGATTTTTTTGACGGAAAATTGAAAAAAAATAAAAATCGCTGAAACTATGTTTATAAGTTAACTGAAGCACGAGAAAATTAATGCCGTTGAGCGCGTTTTCATATCACATTTAGTTTTTGAGATATAGCCTCGGAAAAGTAGAAAAACTGAAAAATTCGAAAAATTTCATTTTTCCGGAGGCTATATCTCAAAAACTATTTGATATTTTTATATAATGGATATATATCATTGCAAAAATATGACGATATATATCAAAATAAATATCATGATATATATCGATCGATATATATCTTCGAACCCTGTAATCAAATAAGTTATTATTTTTCTTAGAAATATTTGAATATAATTTATAGTTGTAATTCTATAAATAAGAATGGAGAAGATTGGGGGAGAACTTCGACCAAGGGGCAACTATTTAAATAACATACTATATTTAAAATTGTTTTATTATTGTAATATAACATTAAAATACTGATATAATTAACTTTCTTTAAATTAAGGCTTTTTATTATGTATTTAGAAATGGTAATAAAAGTTTAATAAATAAATAAATTTTATAAATATATATTCCAAAAGCCTTTGATTTATTTAATATTAAGTTTTAATTGTACATTCAATTTTTAAAATATCCCTGTACCATTTTATGTAGTGTATTTAAAATATCTCTATTTTTAACCGAATAAACAACAAAAAATAATTTTCGAATTTCTTAAAATCAGAACAATATTCTTTTAACTAAGTAGATCAAACGTCCAATCAAATCCTATAACCATCAATAACTCTACAAATAACATATTTGGCTTAATAAATACCAATAGCATAATAAATTCTCTAATTGTAAACACATGTAATTATTTGTCTGACATAAATCTCAATTGCGCGCCGCAGGTCAGCGTCTGGGGCACTCCTGGTGACCCGTACACCAGCTAAACACTTGGGTGAATCATCACTTGCGGTGATTTGAACACGAACAGTTGACATTGTTAGCGTGTAGCGCAGCAGGATATTTAGAGGGCGGCATGTCGGGTGACCAGTCGGGAGTACTTCCGGTGAGACAATGCGGGTATAAAATGGAGGAAGGAAATCAAATAATAAACAAGAGAGTTTTTAGAGTGGTAATTTCGATGATGGAGAACAACACAAACAGTAGGAGGCAGCCAAGAAAATTGCGCGGGGAGACAATTACTATTATTTGATCGCATATAGGGATGAGGGTTGAAATTTGAAGAAAAATTTAAGTTTCCGAGTCTATATCTTAAAAATTAAACACGATATGAAAATGCGTTTAATGGCATTGAATTCCTCGTGTTTGAATTGACTTATAAGCATTTTTACTTCCTTGTACGAAGTAAAGGAAGTATTGTAATCGCGAAAATTTTCGGTTCTCAGATTTCAACGGAAATAGGTGTTTTGGCCCTCCCTGAATCCATTTTGACTAATTTCGTCATGCCGTCTGTACGTACGTATGTACGTACGTACGTATCTCGCATAACTCAAAAACGGTAAGCCGTAGAAAATTGAAACTTTATATTTAGGACTGTTATAACATCTAGTTGTGCACCTCCCTTTTTGGTCATTATACAACTACCGGAAGTGGTACTTTACTTGAAGCCTATAATAGATTTTTATGAAAAACTATATTCAAATATAATTTAAAACTTTCCAAATTTGGTATATAAGACTACTATATCAATGGAAATAACATAATAGATTTTGGTTAAAATAGACTAACCGGAAGTGGCACATTACATGAAGCTGCTAACAGTTTTTCTTGAAAAAAATGGTATTATTTTAATTTTAGAAATGAATGCTGCAACTAAAAGTTTTAGAGAATTAAATTCTGCGTCTAGCACATTAAGAATTTTTTAATTAGCTTTTTGCATAAACGAGATATCTAAATTTAAATATTATATATTTTTGATTTTTTTTTTAAATTAAGTTTGCTATGGATTAGAACAAAAAATAAAAGATTTAATGTCAAATATGTGCAATTAACAAAATATCTATAGTTTAATACGTGTACAAGGAAGTCATGTGGTGTCCACATCAGATATTTTTATAGCAAAATATGGGGTAGGTGGCTCAGTGGTATCGAGTCGGCCTGTGGATCTTGAGAACCCTGATTCGATCCCCACAGCCGACAAACAATTAAATCTACCCCTGTGGCTCCCCCTCTACTAACATCTTTGGGGGTCGTGATTTGACGGTCAGTTCACGCGCATAAATATATCACTTACCGAGATCTGCTTAGGCAGAGTGCCACATCCAGTAATGGGTAAAAGGCGTGATAAATAAATAAATAAAAATATATCATCACTCCTTTTATCCATTACTGGGTGTGGCATCCGCCGAAGCAGATCTCGGTAAGTGATATATTTTTTTGCGTGAAGTGCGATTTACCAGCCGTTAAATCACGGTCCTCAAAGATGTTAGTGGAGAGGAAGCCACAGAGGTAGATTTAAATTGGTGAAAATTGTTTGTCGGCTGTGGGGATCGAACCAGGGTTCTCAAGATCCACAGGCCGACTCGATACCACTGAGCAAAAGGCGTGATGATATATTTATTTATTAAATATCAATGGGGTAGGTGTCTCAGTGGTATCGAGTCGGTCTGTGGATCTTGAGAACCCTGGTTTGATCTCCACAGCCGACAAACAATTTTCACCAAATTAAATCTACCCCTGTGGCTACTCCTCCACTAACATCTTTGGGAGCCGTGATTTGACGGCTGGTAGCCGCATTTCACGCGAAGAAATATATCACTTACCGAGATCTGTTCCGACAGAGTGCCACATCCAGTAATGGGTAAAAGGCGTGATGATATATTTATTTATTTTATTTATTTTTAGCTAAATCTGAGCGATTAAATTTTTTGAAAATTTCTTAACCCTTTAAGATTGTAAAAATTTCATAGATATTTAGAAAAATGTATTTTATATTGGGATGAGGTTAAAATTTGAAGAAAAATTTAACTTTCCGAGTTAAAAACTAAGCACAATATAAAAATGCACTTAGCGGCATTGAATTCCTCGTGTTCGAATTGACTTATAACCATTTTTTGTTAGCAAAATCTGAGGGATTTAATTTTTTGAAAATTTCTTAACCTTAAACCTCTTTTTTCGTTGTTTTGCATGAATTTTTATAATTTAGATTTAAAATAATAAATAAGTACATATTTATAAATTGTTCATTGAAAAAAAAATATTCTGTATGCGTTTCAACGCGCGGTACGGTGGGTTACGTTAACGTTAAGTTTTTTTCGATTTTAGACCAATTTCAGACGGTTTGCTCTAAAAAAAAATCTCGCAGGAATATTGTAACGAAAATTTACATACATATGTATTTTAACCTGCTGAATTCAATGGTGTAATCTCCAAGTGCATATGTCTTCTAGTTTTGAAGATATTTTTCAAAATATGGTTTCGGATAAAAGTATGGTGAAAATTTTTCGAAATATAAAAATAGCTAAAAATTTGTTTATAAGTTAATTGAAGCACGAGAAATTCAACGCCGTTAAGTGCATCTTCATATCTCGTTTAGTTTTTAAGATTTAGCTTCGAGGAAGTACAAAATCTGAGGAAAATTTGAGAAGCAATTAACTTTTCTGGAGTATAATTTTAAACAGTAGATACAAACAAAATGAAATTAACATAATATTTTGTATAGACTTTATATCGATTTTTGATTGTGATATTGTTCTCGCTCTCGTCTCTCGTACTCTATCCTCGTAGTATAAATATACCATTTACTAAAATCTGCTACGGCAGAATGTCATATCCAGTAATAGGTAAAAGGCGTGATGATATATTTATTTTATTTATTTTTCAAACTTAATCTCCGGCCTTACAAAACAAAAGACCTAACTCCAAGTTTCCAAATCCACCATTCCATGGCCATCTAAGCCCACACTACAAACTACAATCATGTCTTATTCCCAATGACATCTGTTTTCGGCACGCGTGTATTTCAATCGACCTGGGCATCAGGTCCGCTTACACAGCCTCCGCCGCCTCCACCGCCGCCACCGCTCGCCCGGTGTTCGTCGGTGACAAACAGCCGCTACTGCGGCAGCGACAGCCGTCCAATCCGATCTGGAGGCCTGTGAAGTGTCCGAGAAGAGGTAGACTCCGTTGCATGAGAAACTGACACTAGCTTTGGCTTTTTGATAATGTGAATACTTTTGAGGATCGAGTTACGCTATAGTTATTTGAGTTTTAAGGGCAGTATCAGTTTAGAATTTTGCACGATTAATTAAAATTATATTGAGATTCTTAATTGTCAAAGTTGTCGTTTTTAAAATATGTTTAGTTGATGTGTTGCAAAAGTGGTAAGGGCATTTTCTGCTCGAATATTTTTATATGACTATTTTTATGGGGTAAGTGGCTCAGTGGTATCAAGTCGGCCTGTGGATCTTAAGAACTTTGATTCGATCCCCACAACCGAGAAACAATTTTCATCAATTTAAATCTACCCCTGTGGCTCCCCCTCCACTAATATCTTTGGGGACCGTGATTTAACGGTCAGTTCACGCGCATAAATATATCACTTACCGAGATCTGCTTAGACAGAGTGCCACACCCAGTAATAGGTAAAAGGCGTGATGATATACAGGGTGTTTCACAACTTAATTAAAGGGTATATTATGTACGACGTGCTGATCATGAAACCAAAAAGTTGTTTTTTTTTAATTCGAAAAATTAAGGGTTGTTAACCTAAAACATTTTTTGTAGTACTGCACTGGATTCGCTTTCCTATTAAACACAAACAATGAACTAGGTATCAACTACGAAACAATAATTACACAATTCAATTATTAGCAGTTATTTATAATAGAATTTTAATAACTTTAACATAATCATCCACCCGTGGCAGTGGCAACGAAAAATTTTGGACTGGGAAATATGGAAAATAGTTTTGCGATTTAAAAAATTTTTTTTTTGTTTACAGAATATACCCTTTAATTTTTTACTCTAAGTTGTGAAACATCCAGTATTTATTTATTTATATTTGTGTATTAAGAGCGTGAAGTAATTCATTGTTACTCGAGCACAGTAATTGCAGTGAGAGCTGCAATAGTGCAAGTGGAATAAAGACACTTTACGCTCGTGATACACACATAATTTTTTCTTCGATTGCATCTTAAATTATTTAAAAACGTATATGTACAGAAAATAAATTCGTTCTGTCAACTGTCCATATGACAAGTTTCTGTTTTGTTTGTATCCCTGGTAACTATTGAAATAAACGCGCATTTAATGTCTTTTTCGAGCGCGTATTTAACATCTTCCATTGGAGACGCGCGACAAAGATATTTTTCGATTGTTCCACAGAAAACGTCAACTTTACGATGACAAATGAGAGTAGAAACAATATTTTTTCTACAACCATTTAAAAACTGTTTAAAAATAATTTTTAAACAATCATAAATGGTACTTTTCTCTTTGTTACTATTGGAGACAATTGAGAAAATAGTAAACAAACGCTTGTAGTTCGGGAAACAACAACTTTCCGTTGTCAAATAACTGCTGAAATAGCATACTTTCCATCATCGTGTTTCTGACAATATTACTAACTTGTACACCTCTTCCGAAACAGAGCGTATCCCGCCATCCACACCGACAAGAGAAACAAAGACAGAAATATCGGAAGGCTTGGCGTCGAAGTCGAAGCCTTGCGCTGGGAGGTATTTTACGAAATTCACTAAAGTGTGTTTTTGTTCGGATGGCTCCGGCGAGAAGAAAGGTTGGACAACGGACACGGGTCACGAGCACGGGCACGAGCCTTCGACAGGTGAGTGTGATGGAGCACCCGAGCTAGTCAATCACGTGATGTGAAAGAAGCACGAGGATGAAAGAGACAGGCCACGTGACGATGAGAGGATAAGGTGGAATATTGCTCAAACAAATTAAGTTTACTGGAATAAACTATTGATATTTAATAAATAAATATATCATCACGCCTTTTACCCATTATTGAGTGTGGCACTCTGCCTAAGCAAATCTAGGTAAGTGATATATTTTTTCGCGTGAAAAGCGGTTACCAGTCGTCAAATCACGGCCCTCAAAGATGTTAGTGGAGAGGGAGCCACAGAGGTAGATTTAAATTGGTGAAAATTGTTTGTCGGCTGTGGGGATCGAACCAGGGTTCTCAAGATCCACAGGCCGACTCGATACCACTGAGCCACCTACCCCATTGATATTTAATAAATAAATATATCATCACGCCTTTTGCTCAGTGGTAGGGTTGTGCCGTAGTCAATTGACTAAAAATATTTGACAGCCAAATAAAACGGTCAAATAATCTAAATGACATCTGTTGTTAAATAGAAATAGCTACTTACTATTATTACATGAATATATCTAGTTTGGTATTCTGGATTCTGGAGAATTTGCTTACTTTACTTTACAAATAAAATAAATACATATTATTTCATTTCATTACGTCTTTTACTTTATTTTCCCCTCTATTTTGAATTTGATGTGGTTTTGTTTATTAGTTGTTGTTGGTTTTTCATTTTCAGTAATATTGGATGTAGTAAACAGTACTATATAAATAAATTACAATTTGAATTGTGATTTATAGTAAATGTTTCTTGGTCAAATAGTCGGTCAATTGACCGAAAAACATTTGACTGGTCAAATGCACAACCCTACTCAGTGGTATCGAGTCGGCCTGTGGATCTTGAGAATCTTGGTTCGATCCCCACAGCCGACAAACAATTTTCACCAATTTAAATTTACCTCTGTGGCTCCCTCTCCACTAACATCTTTGAGGGCCGTGATTTGACGGCTGGTAAACCGCACTTCACGCAAAAAAATATATCACTTACCGAGATCTGCTTCGGCAGAATGCCACACCCAGTAATAGATAAAAGGAGTGATGATATATTTATATTTATTTATTTATTTATCACGCCTTTTACTCATTACTGGATGTGGCACTCTGCCTAAGCAGATCTCGGTAAGTGATATATTTATGCGCGTGAACTGACCGACAAATCATGGCCCCCAAAGATATTAGTGAAGGGGGAGTCACAGGGGTAGATTTAATTGTTTGTCGGCTGTGGGGATCAAACCAGGGTTCTCATGATCCACAGGCCGACTCGATACAACTGAGCCACCTACCCCATTTAATACCATGGAAAAATAGTTTTTCCGTGAGTTTTACTTGCCAAATTATTGCTATGAAAAGTTGACAATTACGCTCTTATTTGTCAACGTAAAGTTGATGTTTTCTGTGAAGTTATCGAAAAATTGGAAACGCGCGACAAAGATATTAAATACGCGTTTACTTTAATAGTTACCAGGTACACAAACAAAACAGGAACTTGTCATATTGACAGTTGACAGAACGAATTTATTTTCAGTATGTATATGTTTTTTCGTAACACATGCACAAGAAACACGTTCTTATTCCCTAATTTTAGAGAGAGAAACACTGGTTTTCTCTCCTAGGGAGAGAAACGTTGTTTCTCTCCCTAGATAGATGTTTCTCGCCCTAGAGACTACGATTATTAGTTGTTTTCGGCGTTTCCTAGGTAACTAGTTACGCAACCCATATTTGATATTTGTCTCGATAAGACAGTAATTTTTGTGCATTTGTTACGAGAAGTATAATATGCTTCACACAAGGCAATAATCGCTTGTTTCCCTCCCTTGATGCATAACATACTATTTTATCATCAATCAATCAGGCAATCGTAGAAACAATTGTGTTTCACGGTCTTTACCCGGTTCGAGTAACAAAAATCACTTTACGTTCTTAATACCCACAAGTATTAATAATAATGTTTTAAAGCATAAAATTCTACCAATGAAAATGTAGTATTTACAATTTTAAAGAATTTTAAAAATAGTTGAAAACGTGGAACTTTATAAACTTTTCGTTCATGAACAATATATAATTAACCCAGCTCAACAATTTGAAAATATATTAAACTTTTTCATCCGAAAATCTTAAACCAAACATATTACTTAGTATTAAGACGATTAGTATCCCTATCCCCAAATAATCCAGTCCTTATAATCCAGTCCTACAAGATAACAAGTAATTATGACATACTTACACCGAATTACGAGCCGAGTAATAACAAAACCTAGTTAGCTGCACACATTACCACATATACATCAACTGTGATGATTCCCCATTACCGGAGGTTGTGTATATCATCACAGTCACACAGTTCTGACGGATTCTGTCTGTTTGTGCTGCCCGCGGAAAATCAGGTCATTTGGCCATGTCTGCCGGCCTGCCTCGCTGTGTAGTGATGATATGGAGGTGTGAAATGAAATGGAGTTTGTGTCCGGACTAAATGAAATTATGGAATTCAATTGGTTGCTTGTTTGTTTTAGGATGAATTATTTTTGATTGAATTTATTCATGTTAATATTATAAATATATAATTACGCTTTTTACTCAATGGAGTATGCGTGTTGTGATTTGTAGGCGTTGTTAAAACAAATTTTAAAATAAGTAAACTATTTTTTTTATATAATTTTTCATTGAAATGTCTGACGAAATACAGCGTAAATAATATAATCTAACCTGACCTAATAATATTGAATGTATATAGTATGTTATGCATCAAGGGAGGGAAACAAACGATTATTCCCGCGTGTGAAGTTGGCAAACCGAGAAGTACGCGAGGGTCGAAGACACAAGGGATAATCGCGCCCTCCCGTGAAGCATATTATACTTTTCGTAACAAGTGCACAAAAATTACTGTCTTATCGGGACAAATGTCAAATATGGGTTGCGTAACTACTTACCTAGGAAACACCGCAAACAGCTAATAATCGTAGTAGGGAGATAAACATTCTACCTAGGGAGGGAAACATCCTACCTAGGGAGAGAAACATAATGTTTCTCTGCCTAGGGGAGAAAAGCAGTGTTTCTCTCTCTAAAATTAAGGAATAAGAACGTGTTTCTTGTGCATGTGTTACGAAAAATAAAATAAATAAAAATAAATATTTTAAGGTTGTTTTACGTTAATTTTGTCCTCCTGTAGAGATAAAATCGAACTTTTAATCACTAAAGAAGAAAGTAAATTATTCTTCCCTAGGGAAGAAAAAGAAAGCTAACTGATATCAGATCTTACAAGTAACACTACCCAACTATCATTCATCGATTTAAATGAAACTTGACACACTAATAGAACTCGAAAAAATATTGAACCCCTATTTTTTTTTCTTCCGGGAGTTGCTTTTTAGGGGTACAAACTACCCCTAAGACCAAGAATCACCATAAATGAAATTAAATAATACCAAAATATTACGCGTTTGCCAACAGTCGAATCACGGCCCTCAAGGATGTTAGTGGAGGGAGAGCCCCAGGGGTAGTTTTAACGTGGTAAAAATTGTTTTCCGGCTGTGGGAATCGAACCTGGGTTCTTAAATCCACTTATTTATTTATGTTACGCTGTACAACAGGAACTTAATCCCAATTACAGTACAGGGTCTGGACTCAGCGAGCTGCAGTGTGTTAGTTCATTTTTAGCTTGAGTAGGATTCGAACTCGAAGTCTTTGGATTCGAATGCCGTAACGCTAACCACACATAGTTACCAAGTAAAGTATCTTGTTACGTAAGTAACTATTGTAAATTACTGATTGATAAGTAATTACTTAACGAGGTGTTAAGTAAATTCGTTCATGGTCGCACAGTAATTATCAAAATATGCTTTAGCAATTAAACAATTTTAAAATGTCAAAATAATTAATAAGTAATTCTAAATTTTAATTTCATTATTGCATCAATCGTAAAATAAATAAATATATTATCACGCCTTTTACCCACAAATGAATGTGGCACTCTGCCGTAGCAGATCTTAGTAAATAATACATTTCTTTGCGTGAAGTGCCGTCAAATTCATTCAAACTTTTGACAGTAATATTACATATATAAATAAAAATATTTCTTCATGCCTTATATCCATTACTGGGTCTGGCATTCTGCCGTAACAGATCTTGGTAAGTGATATATTTCTTAGCGTGAAGTACGATTACCAGCCGTAAAAACACACAAAAAATGTTAGGGAATGGAAAGCCACAGGGGTAGTTTTAATATGGCGAAAATTGTCGTCCGGGATCTCAAATCTACAGGCCGACTCGATACCAATGATCCACCTACTCCATATATTACATATATGTTATGAAATAAATAAAATTTATGCGAATTTATTAATTTAAATATATCTAGGTGGCTCAGTGGTATCGAGTCGGCCTGTGGTCCTTGAGAACCCTGGTTCGTTCCCCACAGTCGACAAACAATTTGCACCAATTTAAATCTATCCCTGTGGCTCTCCCTCTATACTAACATCTTTGGGAGCCGTAATTTGACGGCTGGTAACCTCACTTCACACGAAGAAATATATTACTTACCGAGATCACATCCAGTAATGGGTAAAAGGCGTGATGATATATTTATTTTATTTTATTTATTTACTTCTCTTCTTTTATCTATAATATCTGAGGTTTTATTTTCTGCAGAAAAGGTGTCTTTTTTTTTGTGTTGTACTGATTATTTCGTTCAGTACATTATAAACCAATCAGAATGCTTCATTTGCATTAACATGATATTTATTTATATAATGAAAGTAAAATTATTATGTCCTTAAATACAAATAAAATCAAGCATTAAAAAAGTAACAAATAGTGTTTCACTTGATTTGTTTTTAATTCGTTGGGAAACGTGTCAATTTGTTCTGGAGGTCACTCAGATAAAATTAAACGCAAAAAAATATATTTTTAAATATTTTGCATTCAAAATAAGCACATTAAAACTGTGAATTTTTGACAGACTTATTTATGGGTACAGATTATACAAATATTTATTCTTAATCTCATATTATCATGGTCATTAAATCAATCTTTTCTGCATCTACTCAAAACAAATTCACGTGTACTGGGCAAAGCTTGCTTCGCTCACATTTTAAACAAACAAATGCACCACAGACACAATATATTTTTGACAAAATATGTATCAATAACAACAAAGACAAAATTAATTGTCATCCATACACTTGGTGAAACTAAGTTTAATAAAAAATATTAAATAAACACTTGGCTAAGTCTCACAAAATTCAGCCTCCAAGTCACCTTATGAGGGCATCGTCAGAGGCTGGCCAGCACAGTTAGTAACCATAGACGCGTGTCGCTCTTATTAGAGCTCATCAGTATGGTATAACTCACTTCTTCACTTACAAGTTCACGTGAAGAAGCTGGTGACGAAGAACTGTGCCAGCAGAGAATAAGATCTCTAACAAACGGTAAGATGACATGAAAATTTGTATCATTTAATACTTCATATTTCACAAAGATACATAGTGACAAACCGGGTTCGATTTCCACAGCCGACAAACAATTTTCACATTAAAATTACATTTGTGGTGGCCGTGAATTGACGGCATAAATATATCACTTAGCAAGATCTGCTACGACAGTGTACCACACCCAGTAGAAGGTAAAATGATAAAATAAAATAAATAAATATATCATCACACCTTTTACCCATTACTGGATGTGGCACTCTGCCTAAACAGATCTCGGTAAGTGATATATTGTTTCGCGTGAAGTGCGGTTACCGGCCGTCAAATCACGCCCCCCAAAGTTGTTAGTGGTGGGAGAGCCACAGGGGTAGATTTAAATTGGTGAAAATTATTTGTTGGCTGTGAGGATCGAACCAGGGTTCTCAAGATCCACAGGCCGACTCGATACCACTGAGCCACCTACCCCATAAAAATGAGTGATGATATATTTCTTAATTTATTATTATTTTCGTCAAATTATTCTCAACCAGCTAGCTATCTAAACTAGCTATTCTTTCTTCAAGTAACAACATAATAATATAGTGATTTTTACGCAGAATAAAACAGCCCCGATGATGAGACATATCCACAGCATAGCATTGCGCGATGCGATGCTTTCAGTCATGAAAGCTACGAAGCTAATAGAGCCGGGCTCTGTACTGATGCATGTACGCACCAACGCCGCCTGAGCCAGATAACTATATACGTTGAGTAATTAATTATCGATGATAAATGCCCTCGTACTCATCCGAGTCATTCATAACGAGGTGGATTGGATTTGGTGATGGCTGAATTTCAACTGGAGATGGTGATAATAACGTGAGGGATGAATTAATGTTTATGGATTTTTTAAAAGACTTTAATGTCAAGTTATAAGGTACTGAAGTTTTGTTTCAGATTGAAATTGGTGGTAGTAGAACAATTTATAAAAAACTTTTATGAATTTCTAAATTAAAAATAAATAAATATATCGTCTCGCTTTTTACCCATTACTGATCTGAGTGTGGTACTTGCCCGTAGCAGACATTAATAAGTGATATATTTATTCGAGTGAAATGCGGTTATCAGTCGTCAAATCACAGGTCCCAAAGATAGTAGTGGACAGAGAGCAACAGTGTAAGTTTTAATGTGGTGAAAATTGTTTGTCAGTTGTGAAAATCGTGAGTGAGGGAAACTAAATTGAAAAAGGGAAATGTCATTTTCACAAGTAATATTGAAAAAATATTTTTTCCGAAAACTGTCATATAAAGTTAAAATTTACATGACAACTATCAACACGCGAAATGAGTGTTTTTTGTCTAGAGAACGCAAAAGATTTTTGCATGCAGGATGCAATTTTTTGATAGAAGAAAGGCTCACAATTTAATAAAATTTGTCACTTTTTGCTTAGAAACAATACTTCTATTCTTTAACAAAATTTATATTTAATGTTCCAATTGAGCAATTATTCATATATATATCCGGCTTGAGGAAGCTAACTGGTGTACTGGAATAGTTTCTTGAAAAATGCAATGCGAATCCCAATAAATCGCAGAAAAAAATTAGAACGTTTGTTTGGTTTCTATAACCAACCAGCTGTCAATTGTTGGTCAGAGAATACCAGATTTGATAGCAATTATATTACATACATTGTTGTCATGGAGACATTAGATGTCATATTAATTAATCCTAAACGTCAACATTTTCTCATTACATTATTACTAATTTTGGGACATAGTTTTCGAAAAAACGTTGTTTGATACTCGATTGCGAAATGCTTTTGCATTCGAGAATGCAAAAGTAACATTTCGCAATCTAGAATCAAAAATAACTATTTTTAAAACCGAACCTTGGAAAAATAGAATGGCTTACTAAGTTTTTCCGATCTAGAAGCACTATTTTTACTGGAGGTTTTAAAAATTCAAAATATACACTAGCATCATTTTAAATTTAGAGGAATAATTGACTGAGGGAAAATTAGTTTATATAGTGTTTCTGTATTCAGCTCAAACTAAAAAAGATTTCTGCAATTCTGGACTAGATAATAAACCTTTCTAAAAATCATAAATATGTATTGCAAAAAATATCTATTTAAAACAAATATCAAGGCGTACAAAAACTTGAATTTAAAAACACTTAATCAAAAAAGTAGTACAGTAATTTAGCTAGGAAACAAAGACGTGTAAAACAAATTCGGGTTACTTCCAAATTATAGAAGTTAGCGTTATTAAGTAATCCATAAAGAGTAGAATTTACGACATATATGCAGCGTAAGTAGGAATATCCAGTGACAGAAGTGCCTCAATAGCACATGGATCGTTTTGTAAAATACCACACACATGGAGCAGACAAGCTTTGGAGAGGTTTTACGTCCATATCACGGTTTAAAGTGGTCATAATCGATTTAATTTTGGAGGATAATTCAATCGTGGCGCAAAAAATGAACCGCATGGCAGTCGGAAGCATGAGAACACGGTTTCGGAAGAGAAAATCAACTGGGCTCTGACCCGAAATTCCAAGAACGTTGACCCTTCAAATTACTCATTTCAACATCTGACAGAATTTAAAAAACACTCAAACGCCAAAACTTTACAAATCCTAATGTAAATAAATGGCTTCTTTACTAATAAAAGAAAGTTGGTTGTTGTGTCAAGTATTTTTGGAGTGTGTTCCACTTTTGGAATGCAACAGCTGAACATCTCTTTCAAACAAATATTGCAAATGCACACGTACAAGTCTTGTGAGAATATCAAGGACTTGTTTCGATAAATTGTCAAAGTATTTTGAAGGTTTAGTTGATTTATTCATCTATACGTGCTGGTAATAAAGCTGCGCGAGAAAGGAACAACACTATCCTCTGTGATCGATCCCCTCAGAGGGACAAGCACCCCAGAACCCTACTTGTCAAAGTTACTTGCGAATTCACTCAAAATCATTCTACCTTGGACAGAATGTACCCACGGTAACTTGTAAATATATCCCCAGGAACAAAGAAAACATACTATCCTTAAAGGCTACCATGATTAAAAATGCTAGGAAATATAGTATTTACCTTTTATTAATCAAACATGTAGAATAAGCAGCACATACAGTACACTATATTCTCTCACGTCCACAAATAACACACACGAACACAATATATTTATCAACTTAGCACATATCACTGCAGTTTATTTAAATTATTGACGACACATTAATTAACAGAAATTGTTATAATTAGATTGCTACTATACGAAAACATTCCCCGCCCTAAAATAAGACCGACCGTGAGTTAGCCACCATTTTACAGCTGTGTTGAAAGAACGTGTCGCATGGAAAGTGCTGGTCTCTGGTGGACTAATCGCGAAGCAGCTGTTTGCTCGGCACCACGGTTGGTAAAGTCAATACCGTCTTTTTAGTTCGTTGGACTGACAACATCAATTTATGTTTTAAAATTCTTTTTTATGCACCATTCCTCTCTACTCTCATAATATGCCAAGATAAAATTAATTTTTAATCATTTCTACATTATTTTCATCATTCGTACAAAATTTAAAGCGTATCTATTAACATTCTTTGAGCGTGACAAAAAAGAGGAAATCAAAAAAATACTAAACGGAAATATACAATTACATTGTCATTGTGCATTAACCATACCCGTGACTTTTCTTAGTCAGAAAATGAAAAACAATTAGAATCTTTGAAATTATATAAACAACAAACAACTATTTGCACGTTCAAGGGCGAAACAAAATTTAAAACGCAAAATACAAACAGTCTTGATGCGATAAGAATTCGTAATATTTTGATAAAATTCTGAATCATTTCGTCAACGCATATAAACAAATTTTTATGTAGGTATTACGAAATGATTCACATATATGGACTAACACGAATTTTTCCCAAACACGTTTGAAATAAGTCAGATGAATACTTGAATAATAAAACGTGAGAAATTATTTTAAATGATTTAACAACTATCACTCGAGTGAGAAATATAGTTGAACCTATTGTGTCTCAATTTTTAATGAGTAGTTAGCTGATATTAAGTAATTTTTCTTAACTGATCTGTTACTTCATACGATCAGCAACAATGTCTTCGAAATAATACTATCGTTTATATACCTATATTAATATACACAACAAGAGTAGGTAATTTTTATTTAAGTAAATACTTTTTTTTTAATTAATAGCTTACTAGTTATTAAAAACATAAGAATTAAGTTTTAGATATTAAACTTAGATCGTAGATATTTATAAATAATTTTAAAAAACATGAGCATTCGCCGGGATTTGAATCTAGAACCCATTATATTACAAGAAAAATCATGAATACTTTGTCGAATATTTGTAGCTTAAGTGGTAGAGCAGTCATCTAGCCTGTGAAAGGTTCTGGGTTTAAATCCCGGCGAATGCTCATAATTGTTCAAAATTATTTCTAGATATTAAAAACGAATAATGGGGTAGGTGGCTCAGTGGTATCGAGTCGGCCTGTGGATTTTGAGAACCCTGGTTCAATCCCCACAGCCGACAAACAATTTTCACCAATTTAAATCTACCCTTGTGGCTCCCCTTCCACTAATATCTCTGAGGGCCGCGATTTGACGGCTGGTAACCGCACTTCCCGCGAAGAAATATACCACTTACCGAAATCTGATCCGGCAGAGTGCCACATCCAGTAATGGATAAAAGGCGTGATGGTATATTTATTTATGTATTTTAAAAACGGATATCGAGTCAGCCTGTGGATTTGAGAACCCGGGTTCGGTTCCTACTGTCGACAAACAATTTTCTCCACATTAAATCTACCCCTGTGGCTCCCCCTTTACTAACATTTTTGGGGGCCTTGATTTGACGGCTGATAACCGCACTTCACGCGAAGAAATATATCACTTACTGCGATCTGTTATGGGAGAGTGCCACACCCAGTAATGGGTAAAAGGCGTGATGATATATTTATTTTAAAAACGGATATCTAGTCAGCCTGTGAATTTGAGTACCCGGGTTCGATTCCCACAGCCGACAAACATTTTCCCCACATTTAAATTTTCCCTTGCGACTCCCTCTCCACTAACATCTTGGGAGGCCGTAATTTGACGGCTGGTAACAGCACCTCACCCGAAGAAATATATTTTTACCGAGATCTGTTATGGAAGATTGCCACTTCCAGTAATGGGTAAATTCACAGCCCCTAAATAGATTAGTGGAGGGAGAGCTACAGGGGTATTAAAAATTGTTTGTCGTCTATGGGAATCGAACCTTGATTCTCAAATCCACAGGCCGATTCGATACCACTGAGTCTTCTATATACTAGCCAGTAATGCCCGTCAGTACGGTGGTGTGGATAGCGATACGGAATTCGAATCCGGAGATCTTGAATTCGAATCTCACTTAAGCTAAAAATTATATAAACTATCACACTGCAGCTCAATGAGAGCGAACCCTGTACTGTAATTGGGATTAAGTTCCTGTTGTACAGCGTAACATAAATAAATAATTATGACCATCATTTATAAATAACTATAAAGACAGAAGATGAAATGTTCTAAACAGATATAAGAACAGCAACTTTCAATTTTACTTCCATATACAACTTAATACATCTGCTACAAAAAATCAAACAACAAAAAACAATTTTCTCCAGCCATTGACCGATTACTTGTTGACGACTTTTTCTATTTTCTAGTAGAGTTATAAGTTGTGAGTTCATTTACGTTTACGGCTTTACGTTCTTGTAATTTGTTGAGAAAGTTGTCTCACTATGACGTAACGGACCTACGCATATTTATCTAACGCAAACTTGTCGAATAAATGATTTTTCTTAATCTAGAGCACATTCTTACATTCTCCTTGCTTTTGCTTTCATCTTAAGACTTGAGATCAGATTAGAAAGAGTTCCTTAGCTAATCAATATATTCAGTCAGCAGGTTTATAGGCTCTAGTCGCTCTAGGATATCACGGATATCAGGAGAAACATTTATTTTTCGAAAACTGTCATATAAAGTTAAAATTTACATGACAACTATCAACACGCGAATTGAGTGTTTTTTGTCTACAGAACGCAAAAGACTTTGATAGAAGAAAGGCTCACAATTTAATAAAATTTGTCACTTTATTTTTTTGCTTAGAAACAATACTTCTATTCCTTAAAATTTATATTTAATGTTCCAATTGAGTAATTATTCATATATATCCCGCTTGAGGAAGCTAACTGGTGTACTGGAATAGTTTCTTGAGAATAGCAATGCGAATCCCAATAAATCACAGAAAAAAATTAGAACGTTTGTTTGGTTTCTATTGCCAACCAGCTGTCCCAAAAGCCCCAAAGATATTAGTGGACAAAGAGCAATAGAGTTAATTTTAATGTGGTGAAAATTGTTTGTCAGCTGTGAAAATATATTTTCGAAAACTGTCATATAAAGTTAAAATTTACAGGACAACTATCAACATGCGAAAAGAGTGTTTTTTGCAGGGTTCGTAAATATCATGATATTTATAATAAATATCAAAATATCTGATATATAGGATATATATCAGATAAATATCACTTTTTGGATATTTATTTTTTAATTTTAGTTTTTGTACACATTTATTATCACAATAGAAAATACAAAATAAATTATTACTCCTAAATAAAAAATTAACATAGGTAATGAAAAAAAGTAAATATACATTGAATGGATACACAAAAAATATTATATAGTACTAAGAATAGTAAGAATATTTAAATAATCCTATATCCTAAATAGGGGCAAATCATCATCTTCTGATGAACTTCCTGAACATAGCGTTGCAGATAGACTCACTTGGCCAAATCCAATCTAAATAGTTTTTTTTTTGTAGTTTCTTTTTGGTTTAAATATTTAAACATAAAAACTAATCTTTGTCGTTACCGAGACGATTACGTAATTGAGATTGGACAATGCCAAGTGGAGAAATATCGTTCCAGCCCTGCTGTGGCTGCTACAGCAGTGTGTAACTGTTCACATAGTTCAATAAATGTACTTTTATTTGGCCACTCAGACAGATACACTTTTCCACCATATAAAAGGATTTGTATTTCTAAAATGAGTACCAAATAAAAATTTTGGAAATGGTTCAGACTTTGCCATTAATGACATCACAAATGACACACAATTTGGATTTATGTCGTTGATGTGAAGTTAGTCAAAAGCTAGTAAAGTAAGAATTATCTTTAGAATATAATTTTAACATAATTTATGAAAGTAATAATGAGAGGTATACTGTATTTATTATAGACTATTTGATATTTTTATATAATGGATATATATCTTCGAACCCTGTCTATAAGTTAACTGAGGCACGAGAAAATTAATGCCGTTGAGCGCGTTTTCATATCACATTTACTTTTTGAGATATAGCCTCGTAAAAGTAGAAAAACTGAAACATTCGAAAAATTTTACTTTTCCGGAGGCTATATCTCAAAAACTAAACAAGATATGGAAATGCGCTCAACGGCGTTGAATTCCCCGTGTCCGAATTGACTTATAAGCAAATTTTCACACAATTTTAAGCAATTTAATATTTTTAATTATTTCCTAAGGGGTACCCCTTTGGTTTTTTCAGATTTTAATTCAATTTTCCCAAAAATCCTTAATCGTAGGATTATTAAAACGAAAATTTACATACATATGTATTTTGACCCACTGAATCCAGTGGTGCAATCTACAAATGCATATGACTTCTGGTTTTCGAGAAAATGTTAAAAAACCACTCTTTGCGATTTTTTTGGCGGAAAATTGAAAAAAAATAAAAATCGCTGAAACTATGTTTATAAGTTAACTGAAGCACGAGAAAATTAATGCCGTTGAGTGCGTTTTCATATCACATTTAGTTTTTGAGATATAGCCTCGGAAAAGTAGAAAAATTGAAAAATACGAAAAATTTCACTTTTCCGGAGGCTATATCACAAAAACTATTTGATATTTTTATATAATGGATATATATCATTGCAAAAATATGACGATATATATCAAAATAAATATCATGATATATATCGATCGATATATATCTTCGAACCCTGGTTTTTTGTCTACAGAACGCAAAAGACTTTTGCATGCAATTTTTCGATAGAAGAAAGGCTCACAATTTAATAAAATTTGTCACTTTATTTTTTTGCTTAGAAACAATACTTCTATTATTTAACAAAATTTATATTTAATGTTCCAATTGAGCAATTATTCATATTTATCCCGCTTGAGGAAGCTAACTGGTGTACTGGAATAGTTTCTTGAGAAATGCAATGCGAATCTCAATAAATCGCAGAAAAAAATTAGAACGTTTGTTTAGTTTCTATTGCCAATTAGCTGTCAATTGCTGGTCAGAGAATACCAGATTTGATAGCAATTATATTACATACATTGTTGTCATGGAGACATTAGATGTCACATTAATTAATCCTAAACGTCAAAATTTTCTCATTACTTTATTACTAATTTTGAGACATAATTTTCGAAAAAACGTTGTTTCACACTCGATTGCGAAATGCTTTTGCATTCTCGAATGCAAAAGTAACATTTCACAATCTAGAATCAAAAATAACTATTTCCATGCACCTAAAGACGATCATTAATTATATAAACCATTAAGAATTAATTCAAAATATATTCCATTTACAAGAAAATATATGAAGCTGTAGAATTTTAAATATAATTGTCCTGACATTCACAAAGTGAATGTACTCATAATAGTCGCACTAAATATAATTTAAGTTCTTATTTATACCGTTGAACATGTGCACACAATTTAGCGAGTCTGATTAGGAAAAAAATAAATTTTCTAATTAGTTTCAAATGATTTATGACCGTTTAAAAAGGCCAGTTGCTTTCATGAAAAAATTAAAACTAATTTTGTAAAAAATACCGTAATAGTTATTTATGATACAAGTGCGGGAAGTAAGGCTTTTATGCATGAGTTGTAAAGCCCTTTCCACACTCGTGTCATACAATACTTTAATTTATGAACTAATTGGAAAAAATCAACAAATACAATTTATTAGATAACCTTTTTTAGTTTTATAAATAAAATCACACCTTTTACCTATTACTGAGTGTGGCACTCTGCCTAAGCAGATCTCGGTAAGTGATATATTTTTTCGAGTAAAGTGCGGTTACCAGCCGTCAAATCACGCCCCCAAAGATATTAGTAGTGGAGGAGCCACAGGGGTAGATTTAAATTGGAGAAAATTGTTTGTCGCCTGTGGGATCGAACCAGGGTTCTCAAGCCGACTCGATACCACTGAGCCACCTACCCCATAAAAACAATTATTTTAAATAAATACATCATCACGCCTTTTACCCATTACTGTGTGTGGCACTCTGCCTAAACAGATCTCGGTAAGTGATATATTTTGCAGTTACCAGCAGTCAAATCACGGCCCTCAAAGATATTAGTGGAGAGGGAGCCACAGGGGTAGATTTAAATTGGTGAAAATTGTTTGTCGCCTGTGGGATCGAACCAGAGTTCTCAAGATCCACAGGCCGACTCGATACCACTGAGCCACCTACCCCATAAAAACAATTATTTTATATAAATACATCATCACGCCTTTTACCCATTACTGGGTGTAGCACTCTGCCTAAACAGATCTCGGTAAGTGATATATTTTGCAGTTACCAGCCGTGAAATCACGGCCCCCAAAGATATTAGTGGAGAGGGAGCCACAGGGGTAGATTTAAATTGGTGAAAATTGTTTGCCGCCTGTGGGATCGAACCAGGGTTCTCAAGATCCACAGGCCGACTCGATACCACTGAGCCACCTACCCCATAAAAACAATTATTTTAAATAAATACATCATCACGCCTTTTACCCATTACTGGGTGTAACACTCTTCCTAAACAGATCTCGGTAAGTGATATATTTTGCAGTTACCAGCCGTCAAATCACGGCCCTCAAAGATATTTGTGGTGGAGGAACCACAGGGGTAGATTTAAATTGGTGAAAATTGTTTGTCGCCTGTAGGATCTAACCAGGGTTCTCAAGATCCACAGGCCGACTCGATACCATTGAGCCACCTACCCCATAAAAACAATTAATTTAAATAAATACATCATCACGCCTTTTACCCATTACTGGGTGTAGCACTCTGCCTAAACAGATCTCGGTAAGTGATATATTTTTCAGTTACCAGCCGTCAAATCACGGCCCCCAAAGATATTAGTGGAGGAGGAGCCACAGGGGTAGATTTAAATTGATGAAAATTGTTTGTCGCCTGTGGGATCGAACCAGAGTTCTCAAGATCCACAAGCCGACTCGATACCACTGAGCCACCTACCCCATAAAAACAATTATTTTAAATAAATACTTCATCACGCCTTTTACCCATTACTGGGTGTAGCTCTCTGCCTAAACAGATCTCGGTAAGTGATATATTTTGCGGTTACCAGCCGTCAAATCACGGCCCTCAAAGATATTAGTGGTGGAGGAGCCACAGGGGTAGATTTAAATTGGTGAAAATTGTTTGTCGCCTGTGGGATCGAACCAGGGTTCTCAAGAATCATTGGCCGACTCGATACCACTGAGCCACCTACCCCATATAGTTTTATATTAATTGTTAAATTTGTACAGTTGTTTATGTTACTAATTACAATATTACAATCTACAAAAAATTAATTATTTCTTATCGATAAGACTGAAAAATTGCAATTTAACGCCGAATAACGACAAAACGGACAAAACTATAAACAAAATCACTCAATTTGACGTTTGTTTATTGTATTTGGTTGTAAGGTTTTTTTGTTTATTATTTGTCGTTGCTAGGATATTTGTTAACAGAATTTGTTTAATAATGAAACTCACATTTAATTTACATTGGTTTTTTACGGACAATTTGGTATTTTTGCATATGATTAATAATTTGTTTTATAATATGTTCATTTTAGTATATGAGTATATAAATTATTTTAAGGTCATTTAGAAATATGAAACAAAATTTAGTGTGCGCGTCCTGCAATAAATGAATTAAAAGGAGTAATGAACTATAATCTCTGTATAACATTACGTGTGAATTAATATTAAATTACCGCGATAATTTAAGCATTCCGTAGGACAAATATGAAATTAATTATAATATTACGTTATCATTAATCGTGCTCTATTTCACTTGGACGTTTCGTGCTTATTTTTACGCATTATAAATTTATATTACGAAATATTAAAATATAAACAATGATTTAATTATGTTCTTGCACGTAACTCAAAATCTAAAATTAAAATAGTTTTAAGCATTAATGCTCCATGGGGCCCATTTTTCGAACAATAAATTATTTTTTTCGAAAACTGTCATATAAAGTTAAAATTTACTTGACAACTATCAACACGCGAAATGAGTGTTTTTTGTCTACAGAATACAAAAGACTTTTGCATGCAGGATGCAATTTTTTGATAAAAGAAAGGCTCACAATTTAATCAAATTTGTCACTTTATTTTTTTGCTTAGAAACAATACTTCTATTCTTTACCAAAATTTATATTTAATGTTCCAATTGAGCAATTATTCATATTTATCCCGCTTGAGGAAGCTAACTGGTGTATTGGAATACTTTCTTGAGAAACGCAATGCAAATCCCAATAAATCGCAGAAAAAAATTAGAACGTTTGTTTGGTTTCTATTGCCAACCAGCTGTCAATTGCTGGTCAGAGAATACCAGATTTGATAGCAATTATATTACATACATTGTTGTCATGGAGACATTAGATGTCACATTAATTAATCCTAAACGTCAACATTTTCTCATTATATTGTTACTAATTTTGGGACATAGTTTTCGAAAAAACGTTGTTTGATACTCGATTGTGAAATGCTTTTGCATTCGAGAATGCAAAAGTAACATTTCACAATCTAAAATCAATAATAACTATTTATCTAAATTTAAAAATGCAGCGTATTTTCTTCAAAAAACAATGTATATTATTAAGTCGGTGTCGCATCCTTAATGTTTTGATAAAGTTTCATAACCGTGTGACGTTAGCTTAATTCCGCTTGTTTTATTTTCTCACTGTCTGTGAATAACGCATTAATTATGACGCAGTATTAATTTAATACAATTTGAGATTTGAAACTAATTTCTTGTTTTCCTAATTGCGTGCTATTCCAGTGCGAACATTAAAGACGTAGGTGTCCATTTGAATTTGCTAATTTTGCTTTGAATAACAAATTTATGGTGTATGTAATGAAACAAAAACTAGAAGTAGAAACCTTTCGAATTTGACATGAAAATCGGACCAAGTTGTGATGAAACTAGAATTTGTACAAGGTCACAAATACTAATTACTAAATAAGTAAATATCTGGGTTTCAGTAGCTATTTTTAAAGTTACTTTTACTTTGACTGTACTTAATTTATCATAGGAAACAGCCAAAATATTATAGATTCGTTGTAGAGGACTGGACATAAGTGACCCCAAATCAAATAACAACAAAGACAAAATTAATTGTCATCCAACACTTGGTGAAACTAGGTTTAATAAAAAGTATAAAATAAACACTTGGCTCAGTTTAACAAAATTCGGCCTCCAAGTCACCTTATGAGGGCATCGTCAGAGGCTGGCCAGCACAGTTAGTAACCATAGACGTGTTTCGCTCTTATTAGAGCTCATCAGTATGGTATAACTCACTTCTTCACCTAGAACAAAATTCACGTGAAGAAGCTGGTGACGAAGAACTGTGCCAGCAGAGAATAAGATCTCTAACAAACAGGTAAGATGACATGAGAAGTTCTGTGGAACAGGTAATGCCATCTACCGAAAAACTGTGATGGCCAGCCTCTGCTGATGCCCTCATAAGGTGACTTGGAGGCTGAGCCAAGTGTTTTTTTAATACTTTTTATGACCCCAAATCACAACAGGTCAATTTTTAAGGGTCGTATTCAGCCTAAAATTATTCTTGTTTTTTCCTATGATTGACCATTTAAAAATTATTAATTCGGATTAAATTATCTAATTAGCAATTATGTTACTCAATAAGAAGATTAAATATCCTGTACTGAATCAGACTGAGTAATGTAGGTAAATGTTTAGATTATGTATGTATATAATATTTATAATATATTATTCTTGTATCGTATGTATAAGGAAATATATTTATTTAAAGATTGTAATTTTTTTGTTTTTATTATACACGTACCGGCGAATGGGGCTGTACAACCCTGTGCGAACCTTGTGACACCAGTTATGACGGATCATATTTTGAGTTCCTTTGTAAACGTAATTGCGGTGCATTTAATTGTTTTATGCCGATTCCTCCAGTTTAAAATGAAAATAGTATATTAACTCGGTCTGGGGAATTGAGAATATGTTTTTGCGTGAAGTGTGGTGTCTCAAAATACACATAGTTTATAACAAATTAAGTAAACAATTTAAAATAAATCCCCATCAATAAAGTTTCTACTCCGAACAAAAAGTGGTCAATGAAAACCCTTTAATATTTGTGATATCACAACATTTTTCATCCCTTGTTTCTTTGAAGCAAATATAATTTTTACCAATTTTTTCGCTAATAGTTTTAATTCAATTTTAGGTTTTTGTAATTAATTCTTGTTAGTATAAAAGCCCATTACGGGTAGTACTGTCCGTGCAGTACACTTTCAGTGTGACTATACAAACATCAGTCTATCAATCATCAAACAATAGCTAAGCAATTATCAATATCTTAACAATCAATATTGCGTCGCGCCTACTTCCTGTTTATCAACAATCTACAAGACATAAATGTAAGTACTTAATATGTTTCAAATCAATAGACAGTCGTCTTCTTCCTTCTTCCGTAGGTACAGTTGAAGCATGATTTATACTTATTTTCCGTACGGACGAATCTGTGCCATAGTTGCAATAATATACTTATGCTATGCTATGATATGCTGCGTTAGGTTGTGCCGGAGGTGTGTCGATGCGTTATGTGTTGTGCTACGTCTACGGATAACTGTACGTTGGTCTACTCCACTATCTGATGGCTGATTGTCAACATAATGTTTCTACTTTTTCTGTTATTGAGATTTATGAAGCATGATATAAAAAATAAATTAAGACATAAACTAGTTTATAAGTTGTTTATTTCGTCATTGAATCGATATTTGGTTTATGTTATGTCATTTTATTTTTCCATGTCCATCAAGTAATATGGGGTAGGTGGCTCAGTGATATCGAGTCGGCCTGTGGATTCTGAGAACCCTGGTTCGATCCCCACAGCCGACAAACAATTTTCACCAATTTAAATCTACCCATCCACTAATATCTTTACGATCCGTGATTTGACGGCTGGTAACCGCACTTCACGCGAAGAAATATATCACTTACCAAGATCTGCTTAGGCAGAGTGCCACACCCAGTAAGGGGTAAAAGGCGTGATGATATATTTATATTTATTTATCAAGTAATACAAATTTTTTAAATCCAAAAGATTTTTTTCTACGATTGCTATGAAAAGTTGACAATTACGATCCCATATTTCAACGTAAAGTTGACGTTTTCTGTGGAACAATCAAAAAATATGTTTTTGCGCGTCTCGAATGGCAACGCGCGAAAAAGATGTCAAATGCCCGCTTATTTCAATAGTTACTAGGGATACAACAAAATAGAAACTTGTCATATTGACAGTTGACAGAATGAATTTATTTTCAGTACGTATACGTTTTTAAATAACTTTTTCGTAACACATGCACAAGAAACACGTTCTTATTCCCTAATTTTAGAGAAAGAAACACTGCTTTTCTCCACTAGGAAGAGAAACATTATGATTCTCTCCCTAGGTAGGATGTTTCTCTCCCTAGAGAGATGTTTCTCTCCCTAGAGACTACGATTATTAGCAGTTTGCGGTGTTTCCAAGGTAACTAGTTACGCAACCCATATTTGACATTATTTGTCCCAATAAGACAGTAATTTTTGTGCACTTGTTATATAATATGCTTCACAGGAGGGCGCGATTATCCCTTGTGTGAAGTTGGCAAACCTCCACTTCAGCTCGAACCTTAGGCCCAACTTCACACGCGGGAATAATCGCTTGTTTCCCTCCCTTGATGCATAACATACTATAAGATGCAATCGTAGAAAAAATTATGTGTGTATCACGAGCGTAAAGTGTCTTTGTTCCTCTTACACTATTGCAGCTCTCGCCTTCGGTTCGCGCTGCAATTACCGTGTTCGAGTAACAAAGAATCACTTTACGCTCTTAATACACAAATAACTATATTAGTTATATGATTAATATAAAAAACTTAATTGTTAAAGTTAGATTTGTTTAACATTGTTGAGGTATATACCTTAAGAGTAAAAACTTAACCAAACCTAAAAAATAAATATTTGTATTTTACCCATTACTGGGTGTGGCACTCTGCCGTAGTAGATCTCGATAAGTGATATATAAATGCGCGTGAATTCAAACCACAACCATCAAAGATATTACTAGAGGAGGAGCAAAAAAGTAGTCATATATCGAAAAAGTGTGATTTGTTGTCCAATCGGGTAATAATATATTTTTCTGTTTATTTTTTAAATTTATTTACACCAAGCCACAGTGTGGTAATTAATATATTTTTAGATTAAGTGGGATTCGAATTCGGGATCTCCGGATTCGAATGCCATAGCATGAACCACACCACTTATTAAATAATACCATTGAAACTATATTCATCTTTATTTATTTATTTATGTTTCGCTGTACAACAGGAACTTAATCCTTCTAACTTCACTCCGGAAAACACTCCGCCATCCGGAAGTTATCAACGAATGAAAATTATAGTCATGCACAACTTTTCCTATTCTGATCGGTCGTACTACATTGTGAATATTATTATTATCGAACGAATATATTATTCACTTCCTGTATTTAATCTTACGAGTAACATGCGGTCGACAGTGGAATGAAGCGTGCTGTATTTTTTGTAGCTTCGGAATTATATTACAAAATTCCAGTGGTTCGCAACAAGTGGAGTGTCCTTCCTTTTATAGAATATATTACTAAGATAGTGTTTACGTAACGTAGGTGTGTTATTAAAATCAGATAAATATGCATGAAGCTATAGAATGTAGTTTAAAGACAAGTTTTTCATAAAAACATTCTTACATCATTTCTTACTTTATGAAATTATTGTTTCTACATATTTGACATTCTAGAATATTACCATAAGAAATAATTTAGCTAAAATTATAATTTTTCGATCAAATACGCCAATTAAATCAAACTTATCCATTATTGGGTGTGGCATTCTACAGTACCAGATCTCAGTAAGTGATATATTTTTGATGTGCGACTAGTAGCTGTCAAATCACTGCCCCTCAAAGATGTTCGTGATGGGAGAGCCACGGGGCTGATTTTAATGTAGTAAAAATTGTTTGTCAGCTATTGGAATCGAACCCAAGTTCTTGTAATTTGGAACGCAAGTTTTAAGAAACTTCTGCTAATTGATAATCGTAATAACTAATTGGCTGTGAATGGAACTTATATGTAAAAGATTTTTTTCAATATTACTTGAGAAAATTACATTTCCCTCGCTCAATTTAGTTGTGAATGTAACTGTTTTCCTTACTAGTGATGAAAGTAAATAACTTTCTGTACTAGTGAGGAAAACAGTTAATATCACAACTACATTGAGTAAGGGAAATGTCATTTGATTTGGTAGCCAAGGAAACGTGATGGAGAGAAACATTATATTTCCATAGGTAGCATGTTTCTCTCCCTAGAGCGATGTTTCTCTCCCTAGAAAGATTCGCTGTTTGCGGTGTTTCCTAGGTAACTAGTTACGCAACCCATATTTGACATTTGTCCCGATAAGACAGTAATTTTTGTGCACTTGTTACAAAAAGTATAATATGCTTCACGGGAGGACGCGATTATCCCTTGTGTGAAGTTGGCAAACCTCGACTTCCGATCGAGCCTTCGACCCTCGCTTACATCTCGGTTTGTCAACTTCACACGCGGGAATAATCGCTTGTTTCCCTCCCTTGATGCATAACATACTATATACTCTTTCCAAATATCATTGTAATGATTTTGTTGGAAATAAATTATTATTATTATTATTACGTTAGAGTATGAAAAAATAAAAAAATAATTGTAAGATTCTCTCTCGTTTTATCTTGAGAATTTATTGTGAGTACAGTTCAATAAACTATTGTGGTTCCAAATCTAAATTATTATTTAAATATCCTACATATTTAAAATGTAAAAATAAATTGAAGAATACAATCGAAGATAATTCCGAATAGTAACGGTGTTTTAATGTATATTTTTCTAGTTTAACAGTTAAAAATGAATGAACAATGTCGAATTACAAAACAAGTATTCGTTTCTTTTTCCTTGAATAAGTTTACGATTCACCTGCATTCAATAATTTACGAGTCCGCGAGTCTCCCAGCTTTCCAAAATATCCATTTTCAAGTCTAGTTCGTATCAAAACTTTTAATTATTGGTTCGTGTTTCCGTCGTTTCGAAACAAAATGAAACGCTAAACAATACCATAACGATGACCTTCGGCGCTAAGGCGATAACCCGGACTCAGTTCCGGTGCAAAGAAACATTTTAATTGCGGAGAAGAAAAAAGAAGAACGAAGACTTGGATTAGAGTTCGTGGATGTTGTTGTTCTGCCGAAGAATTGTATTGTGAATTGTTCTTGATGGTGGCAAATTGACCTTGAACTCATAGGACTTTTGTTTAGAAAATATACGCGAGCCTAATATCAAAGTTTTCTTAGTGTAAACGGGTAAAAAAAGGTGTCATCATTTTTTTATAATAAAATAAATATATCATCACGCCTATTATCCATTACTGGATGTGGCACTCTGCCGTAGCAGATTTCGGTAAGTGATATATTTCTTCGCGTGAAGTGCGGTTACCAGCCGTAAAGTCACGATCCCCAAAGATATTAGTGAAGGGAGAGCTACAGGAGTAATTTTAATGTGGTGAAAACTGTTTGTCGGCTGTGGGAATCGAACCAGGCTTCTCAAGATACACAGGCCGACTCGATACTACTGAGCAACCTACCCATACCAGGGTTCGTAAATATCATGATATTTATAATAAATATCCAAATATCTGATATATAGGATATATATCAGATAAATATCACTTTTTGGATATTTATTTTTTAATTTTAGTTTTTGTACATATTTAGAAAAACTGAAAAATTCGAAAAATTTCACTTTTCCGGAGGCTATATCTCAAAAACTAAACAAGATATGGAAATGCGCTCAACGGCGTTGAATTCCCCGTGTCCGAATTGACTTATAAGCACATTTTCATACAATTTTAAGCAATTTAATATTTTTAATTATTTCCTAAGGGGTGCCCCTTTGGTTTTTTCAGATTTTAATTCAATTTTCCCAAAAATCCTTAATCGTAGGATTATTAAAACGAAAATTTACATACATATGTATTTTGACCCACTGAATCCAGTGGTGCAATCTTCAAATGCATATGACTTCTGGTTTTCGAGAAAATATTAAAAAACCGCTTTTTGCGATTTTTTTGGCGGAAAATAGAAAAAAAATAAAAATCGCTGAAACTATGTTTATAAGTTAACTGAGGCACGAGAAAATTAATGCCGTTGAGCGCGTTTTCATATCACATTTAGTTTTCGAGATATAGCCTCGGAAAAGTAGAAAAACTGAAAAATTCGAAAAATTTCACTTTTCCGGAGGCTATATCACAAAAACTATTTGATATTTTTATATAATGGATATATATCATTGCAAAAATATGACGATATATATCAAAATAAATATCATGATATATATCGATCGATATATATCTTCGAACCCTGACCCATACTAATAAATGGAACATATTCACGTCTTTTACCCATTTATTAGGTGTGTCAAATGTACCATCGCCGATGGGCAAAATGCAGAATGATATATACAGGGTGTTTCAGACCACTCGTACCCCCCGAATATCTCGCGAACAACAAAACGGATTGAGAAATAAAAAAATACGTCCAAAATATTTTTAAAAGTTCTATTAAATAACACCCCCTAACTCGCATTTGGTGTCATTTAATAGAACATTTAAAAATATTTTGGACGTATTTTTTTGTTTCTCAATCCGTTTTGTTGTTCGCGAAATAATCGTGGGGTACGGGTGCTCTGAAACACCCTGTATATATATATTTTATCTGTTGATATGGGGTCGGTGGATGGCCGACTCGATACCACTGAGCCACCTACCCCATAATAACAGTACAATTGTATTATTTGTCTTGTTTAAATTCCTAACTAACTTTCAAGTTATTTTTGCTTTAATTGCAACAATTAAAACTCGTCATTATTACACCTGAAACAAATAAAAAAATACTAATTGCGCTATCAATGTGTTCATACATTGACAAGTAAAACAAAGAACAAACAATAAACAGAGAGTTAGTTGTTTGAAGAGAAAGCGCATGGTCAGTATTTTACTAACTAAATAGTAACGTGCAGAACAAGAAATCATTTGTACTTTCGTTTCCAGACCCGTAATTCATGAATTAATAACAGATTCCACGAAAGTGGAAAAATTAACGATTCTGTAACTACTGAACCGAAATAGAGAAGATGTATTACATGAACAAAAGGAAATTTCAATTAAGAATTACAACAACGAAAGTTACATTTGTTTAAGATGCTTTTTCAACCAAACAATTTAAAATTTCCGAGATCTAACATAAACAGTTAGTACCTACAGTAATTCTGTTTCATAAATCAGTTCTTATTATTTTGGTTAAGTACTTATTAAATATAGACAGTTGTACTATTCTGAAGAAGTACCGTACACTCTCTGTTAACAGTTATACTAAAATTGCTTTTGAAATAATGCTGCAAATTGAACTACTCTTAAATTGTTACAATAATTATCATTAACGAACATGGTATCTAAATGAGTGATAGCTATTTGTTTCCCACTGTAATCACACAAGGGAGGATATGACACTTGATTCTAGAGGTATAGTATGTTCAAAGATACTCCGTTATGGCCCTCTCAGCGGGTCTATTGTTAGGGATTTAAGCTTGATTTATAGGGGTGCAAGGACAGGTATGTATTCAGTATTTCCCAATTTAATTTTATTTTTATATATATTATAATAATGAAACAGAGAATTTTGTACAAATATTATTATTGATAATGAAGCAAAAAAAAAAATGTTACATGAAATGATTATTGTATAACAATTCGTCATTTAGTTAAATAATGCAAATAAGCAACTATTTTTTTCGCTTCTTGCGGCAAAAATGTCCGTTTAATTTTATCACAATTTTCAACTGGTAAAACATCAGTATTGTCTTCTTCAAATGGTCGCCACATATTAAATACGTATATTGTTGACCTCAGTACGAAAGTTAGTATTACTACTGATTTTAAATTTTTGAAAACTCATTTATATACCTACTCAGTAAGTATGCCTTTGTTATCTTATTTTCCCTAAAATGTAATAATACCGGTTTAATTTTGCGAATTCATTATTATTTCAAGTAAATCTGAAATACGTAATCCGCACAGAGATTAGAGATTTCCGAATTTAAATATTTTGCAATCCTACCCTGAGCGCCAACAGGTAGAATCTCTTACTGTGTGCGGTTCAACACAGGCTTAGTAAGTTAAAGCCATAACGGAGTATCTTTGAACATACTATATATATATATACTATTTTCATTTTAAACTGGAGGGATCAGCATAAAACGATTAAATGCACCGTAATTACGTTTACAAAGGAACTCAAAATATGACCCATTATAACTGGTGTCACAAGGTTCGCACAGGGTTGTACAGCCCCATTCGCCGGTACGTGTATAATAAAAACAAGCAAATTACAATCTTTAAATAAGTATATTTCCTTATACATACGATACAAGTATAATATATTATAAATATTATATACAAACATAATCTAAACATTTACCTACATTACTCAGTCTGATTCAGTACAGGATATTTAATCTTCTTATTCAGTAACATAACTGCTAATTGGATAATTTAATCCGAATTAGTTATTTTTAAATGGTCAATCATAGGTTGAATACGACCCTTAAAAATGTACCTGTTGTGACCATCGTTAAGCGATTTGTGGTAGCCGCACTAATAGATTTCATTGTAGTTATATTGGACAGGGACGTTTAATCGTTTTATGCCGATCCCTCCAGTTTAAAATGAATATAGTATACATACATATGTATTTTGTGTGATGTAATAGATTTGTTTGTGTTCAACGTTGAACAAATGTTACGTGAATGCTATTCGTTCTGGTTTGACCCGGAAAATATATTACCTTATGTAGGTAATAGACTTTTTCCTAGTGTAGCTGACCAGCCGAAGCCAGTGAGTCGAATACCTTCACGTTACTCATCATTTGTACAGTTACATCAAGTAATAATCATCGTGCGGTCGCTAGTGTTGTCACACTTCTTTTTTTCTTGATTTCTTACAGATTTTTCTTTACTTCATTCTTGTATTTTTACGCAGTTATGCAGCATATTTATTTATGTTACGCTGTACAACAGGAACTTAATCCCAATTACAGTACAGGGTCCGCACTCACCGAGCCGCAGTGTAGTAGTTCATATAATTTTTAGCTTGAGTGAGATTCGAATTCGGGATCTCCGGATTCGAATTCCGTATCGCTATCCACCGCACTGACGGTGAATATGAAATGTTGGTATTTAAGTAACGTTACTAACAAGTATTTTTGATAGTAATCGTTCTAGTATTTGTTGATCTAGTCTCCTAGTAACTTTTTTATAGTAACTGTTCTGCTAATTTATATTTTAATAATAAGTAATATTGCAATATCCTAATCCTAAATTACTATCCTAACAACGTAACAAGCTGTTCATATCTTACGTTGCTTATATGACCCGTGATTAGTGATATAAGTTGGGTAAATACCCAATGGGTAGGTAAATAAAATTTGGGTATTTACCCGGTATTTACCCGAGGTTATATTTACCTACCCAATTGTAAAAATTGTAAGCTTATTTTTTGTCAGTGTTGAACAATGTCATTTACTGTCTGAACAAAAATAATCTACAACTAGAAGTCTACAATCCTTTTAAAATAGATACTATGAATATAACATAATACATGTCTAAATATATATTTTTTTTATTTCTGTGATATTCTTTTGTATTTATTTAATTTAATAAAGAAAATATTTTTAATGATGTACTTTTGTATGACTTCAAATATTTTACAATGATATTGCAAACCCATATTCTTACTATTTGTAATTACAAAACTTATACCTACGTGTGGGTAAATACCCTGGGTATTTATCTTGAAAAATAAATACCTGGGTATCTTGCATCACTACCAGTTATGTATGAAAACATGTGTACAATGTACTCTATTTCTATAGCAAAACCAAAGCAAACAATGAACAGATATTTTAGTTGTAGAAAAATATATTGTGTACATCTCATCAGAGAACTATGTTTGACGTACTTAGAATGTCGTCTGCTTTAGCCAATAAATTAACTGTTTGATAATAACTATTTTATGCAAGAGCCAAAGAAATCTTTTTTCCACAACCATTCAGTAATATATTCATTATATGTACGTTTCTTGATGAATAAAATTGGTTCATTGCGAAAACAAAAAGTGTTTAATAATGAACCATTATTCAACACTTTTTTAAACCAATCGAATTGTTGTTATTATAGTAGAAACGACAACTCGTGTCAAAAGTGACACTTACTAGTAAATCCATCCAGCTACGCTGTCACGATCTAATTATGTCATTTTGCTACTCAGTTGTTTGTTTGAAATTTTACCGATAAATTCTTGACACTCGATATATTACCTATGATTTTTTTTATTTATAATCAGATTAGTCAGATACATTCTAAGTTCATTTTTGTTTATTTTCGCTGTTTGAGTTTATTTCTTTGATGTAATATAATTAACTCTGTTGCTGTATTAATTAATGCCATAATTAGTAATTAAAACTTTCTTGTTCCATCCGCTGAAAACATCAAAAGCAAACAATTTTATGACATAAGAACAATTTTTAAGTTTCATATTTCAATAATAAACTTAATATCTTTAGGTAAATAATAAAGGAAAGTTTATATTAACTTGGGAAATTTATAAAATGAAAATATGCCGGAATTCCTTTAAATGATTAATAACTTATAATAACACAGGTAGTAATATCGAATTTACTCAATCAATGATGTGTGTAGAATTGCACGCCAATTACTTGAATTCTTCTACATTCAGTTGTTATTACTGTTCAAAATATAACAATAACATTAATAAATTGCACGAGTTATTTAATTATTCATTTATTTAAATTTGTAAGCGATTAAAATTCAAACAGATATAAATAATGCAGGAAACTGGCAGTAACAGTAATTGCTACTTCATCGGAAATTTAAAAACCGCAGCAAAAAAATCAGGTTATACTTGATGAGTCTAACGTAATTCTTTCCTTGAAATTGTAGGTTAAAAATGCTAAGAAGTTTAGGAATGTCCCATAAAAACAAGCTCTCGATATTCTTCACGATTTGAAAATTATCTTGAAATAAATATTCAAATATTATTTTCTAACGTCTTTTTAGTACAAAAGATTTTCAAATTTTAGCTAATATTTACTTAATGCCCGTGGTATAATTAAAATTTTGTACGACCTGAATTGAAAGTAGTCATTTCATCCCTCATATGCGGGTAGAAACTTGGCTATTCTCTCTCTCTAGAGAGGAATATAATTGTTTTCCTCCCTTATTTATGATAGGTTTCATAGCAATACTGTCTTAAATATTGATTTATTTATTAATATATCGTACTTCCGTTAGGAAATAGACGTGTTATTACACTTATTTGAGTTAGGTAATGAACTGCATTATTTAACTAGTGAAATAATGAGGTAACATAGCAACAGATATCTTGGTAGACGAATTCTGATGTGTTATTCTTTTATTTTTTGAATTTATAACTGTCATTATTATGTCAAAATTTCATAATTTCAAAAATGCTCTTTCGTATTTATTAGAACGGAAGTAGAAAAAATATTGCATGAAACTAGTAAGGAAATAGGTTATTACCCTACTTATGTGTTTACATAACTCGGCTACGTCTCGTTCTGCAAATTTCACATGCGTAAGGTAATAACCTTCATTTCCTTACTAGTTTCATAAATAGCTATTTTCTACACACGTTATTAAAATATATTATTACCATGTTTGGTAAATGCCTCATTACATTCTTGGTAATAGGGATGTAATAATGTATTTACTGTACCAATAGCAATAAGTGATGTTTTACAATGTCCCAAAAAACCTTTAAATTCTCTTAACACTCGTGGAACATATAACTTTTTTTTCTATCAAATGTCTCAAATATTTTGAAATATATGTCATTTATTGTTAGCATAACAATACTTTAGAATTTTTCTTTTACCGCCTATAGCCAGTAAAAGACTCATTTCATCCCTATTACCAAGTAAGTAAAAAAAAATATCATCACGCCTTTTACCCATTACTGGGCGTGGCACTCTGCCTAAGCAGATCTCGGTAAATGATATATTTCTTCGCGTGAAGTGCGGTTACCTGCCGCCAAATCACGGCCTTCAAAGATATTAGTAGAGGAGGAGCCACTGGGGTAGATTTAAATTGGTGAAAATTGTTTGTAAGTAATGGTCAATTATGTACTTACGATGTTGGTGGTAAGAAAAACCAATATGCGTCATTATAACGAATTTTATGACTGAAAAATATAAATAATTTTCTAATCACCAAAGTTGGAAATGATTTCACGTGTTGCTATTAAATTCGGTGATTCATAATAATAATTAAAGTTTCACTGCTTTCATTTATGCAGGTTTTATTTGTGGAAGTGAAACAAGCTTAATAAATTAAATAAAAAGTTAGAGAATAATGATTATTAGAGCGTAGAAATATCTAATAATCGAAATGATGAACAATCATATTTTTTGCGCGTCTAAATTCCAATCGAAATTAAAAAGAAATAAAATTGTTCAAGTATTTCGAAATAAAGTTATTCATGTAACGCCTCAGTTCATAAAAATAATTCAAAACTGTATTTATTTACGTCAATTTAATTAATAATATTAAGGAGTTGTTTTTCATAAAGTAACATAATTTGTACATAATTATTCATAGTAATTAATGCAAGTTTGTAATTACAGATTATGCATATAACTTTATAATTAACTTTATAATCACTTCAGCAACGATAAGTATTACAGAAATACACGTGGATTATTTTCCTTCCTTTTCTTTACTTAATAAACAAAATAAAACAATGGGGTAGGTGGCTCAGTGGTATCGAGTCGTCCTGTGGATCTTGAGAACCCTACTTCGATCCCCACAGCCGACAAACAATTTTCCCCAATTTAAATCTACTCCTGTGGCTCCCCCTACACTAATATATTTAGGGGCTGTGATTTGACGACAGGTAACCGCACTTCACGCGAAAAAATATATCAGTTACCGAGATCTGCTTAGGCAGAGTGATATATTTATATTTTTATTTAATAAACAAAACTTTTATTTTAAACCTACCCCCTTTACCCATTACTGAGTGTGGTATTTTGCATAGCAGATATTATGCGCGTAAAATGCGGTTACCATCCGTCAAATCATGACCCCCAAATATGTTAGTGGGGGCTCTCCCTCAGGGGTAATATTAATGTGGGAGACCACTGAGGCACCTACCTTATAAATTAATTAATTTAAATAACAACAAAGACAAAATTAATTGTCGTCCATACACTTGGTGAAACTAGGTTTAATAAAATATAAAATAAATACTTGGCTAAGTCTCACAATTATTTTTTTAAATTAATTAATTAAATAAAATAAAATAAATATATCATCACGCCTTTTACCCATTACTGGATGTGGCACTCTGCCTAAGCAGATCTCGGTAAGTGATTTATTTATGCGCGTGAACTGCCCGTCAAATCACGGCCCCCAAAGATATTAGTGGAGGGGGAGCCACAGAGGTAGATTTAAATTGGTGAATATTGTTTATCGGCTGTAGGGATCGAACCAGGGTTCTCAAGATCCACAGGCCGACTCGATACCACTGAGCCACCAAAACTAATAATTGTAAATAATGAAATACAAGTTGATTCTGTAGAACATTAAAAACTACTTAAAAATGCAACAAACTATTTTAAAATACTCTAAAATCAATCAGTCCTAATTACCCATAATGCATTTCAAAGTGAGTGCTCATGAACCATTAACTATCAAAACAGGAAGTACAGATGTTTAACTACCTTTTGAATTACACTCGACTCATCTTCATAGCCTTTCCTAGGCCTCCGATGAGTCCCCATCCACCACACCTCTACCACACCGTCACCTAACCTAACTTCGTCCGGCAAGCCTCGTAAGAAGCAAGTTCGTCTGAGACTCAAGTTCTCGTTCTCAACGACTCAGTCCGTTGCGGGACGTTGCGCTAAGCAGTCGCTAAATACTTAGTGAATGAAGAGGAGGGGTTTAGTGGTATTTAAGTAGTGTAGTGCAACTGTTGCATGTGCACTTGCAGTTTGTGGTGATGAAAAGTGTAGTGATGAGTGTGGAAGATATTAGACTGTGACCTTTTGGATTATTTGTACGACTCTTTAATTTCAGGTATGTCAAACATACTAACAATATTTTTACAATAAATTAAAATTAGGCTGATAGAATTTTCAAATGTGACATTTTTCAAATTAATTTTGAAGGTTTATTTGAAGCATTTTTTAAATATATTGAAGACCTTAAATTATATTCCTTTTGGATTATTTGTACGAAGGAGAACATTAACCAATTTAAATTAGAGGGCTCAAATCGACCACCAAAAAAATTGATTAGCAAAATGTTAAATAAAAAAATAAATAAATATATCATAACGCCTTTTACCCATTACTGGGTGTGGCACTTTGTCTAAGCAGATCTCGGTAAGTGATATATATATATGTCAAACATACTAAGAATATTTTTAGGCTGATAGAATTTTCAAATGTGACATTTTTCAAATTAATTTTGAAGGTTTATTTGAAGCATTTTCTTTTAAATATGTTGAAGACCTTAATCTATTTTCCTTTTGGATTATTTGTACGAAGAAGCACATTAACCAATCAGAGGGCTCAAATTGACCACCAAAAAAATTGATTAGCAAAATGTTAAATAAAAATAAATAAATAAATATATCATCACACCTTTTATCCATTACTTGGTGTACTTTTTCGCGTGTAAGTGCGGTTACCAGTCGTCAAATTACGATCCTCAAAGATATTAGTGGAGAGGAAGCCACAGGGGTAGATTATTATTATTATTAAATAATATATTTAGCGAGTTTTTAAATACACAAACCGAAGACCTTAAACTATATTCTTTTTAGATTATTTGTATGAAGGAGCAAAAGAAATTGATTAGCAAAATGTTAAATAAAAATAAATAAATAAATATATCATCTTGCCTTTTACCCATTACTTGGAGTGGCACTCTGCCTAAGCAGATCTCGGTAAGAGATATAATTTTTTACGTGAAGTGCGGTTACCAGCCGTAAAATCACGGCCCTCAAAGATATTAGTGGGAGCCACAGGGGTAGATTATTATTATTATTAAATAATATATTTAGCGAGTTTTTAAATACACAAACCGAAGACCTTAAACTATATTCTTTTTAGATTATTTGTATGAAGGAGCAAAAAAAATTGATTAGCAAAATGTTAAATAAAAATAAATAAATAAATATATCATCTTGGCTTTTACCCATTACTTGGAGTGGCACTCTGCCTAAGCAGATCTCGGTAAGAGATATAATTTTTTACGTGAAGTGCGGTTACCAGTCGTCAAATCACGATCCTCAAAGATATTAGTGGAGAGGGAGCCACAGGGGTAGATTATTATTATGATTAAATAATATATTTAGCGAGTTTTTAAATACACAAACCGAAGACCTTAAACTATATTCTTTTTAGATTATTTGTACGAAGGAGCAAAAAAAATTGATTAGCAAAATGTTAAAAAAAAATAAATAAATAAATATATCATCTTGCCTTTTACCCATTACTGGGAGTGGCACTCTGCCTAAGCAGATCTCGGTAAGAGATATATTTTTTCGCGTGAAGTGCGGTTACCAGACGTCAAATCACTACCCTCAAAGATATTAGTGGAGAAGGAGGCACAGGGGTAGATTATTATTATTATTAAATAATATATTTAGCGAGTTTTTAAATCCGCAAACCGATTTGATACCACTTTAAAAATATTGATAAGAAATAAACCAAAGGTTCTTTTATCGAATCTGAAAAAAGAAATAGCCGACATGCTTTCACAAATCTAATAATAGTAAATATTTTTGCTGTTACGCGATTTATTTGACATAACTTTAGTTTTCCATATTTTCCGAGCTCCGTTTTTTATTTGTACGGCTGTAGACACCCATACTGTTACAATAAATAGCCCCACCCAGAAATGGATAACATTTTAACCTAAATATAATAATTTTAATAGCTAACAAAAATGCTATTAGTTATTTTCTTATCAAAAAAGTTATTGTAATAAATAAACTATAATTTCCAAAACTGAAAACAATTTTATACAAGGTTATGTTACGAAATTTACAATTAAAATTAAATTTGTTTATTCTTACATAAACAATGAAATCAATATTATAATTTAGATTTAGATTCGTCTTACATCATCCGTGATTTATGTACATACACTACCCACATGTTAATATGGTATTTGTATTCAGAATACGATAAATAAAGTTGAGAAGAAAATTGAACCATGAATTGAAAACTTTTTGATTACTTTGGAGTCTTATACCATATACCCACAACTTTTAAGAAACATGTACCTACAGAGTCATTATTGTTCTTAATATTTAATTATTGAATTTGAAAGAAAAATTTAATCATGATAATAAAGAAATTCATTTAAGCTTTACAGTTTAAAAAAGAATAATTTATGTTATCAGTGTAAATAAAAGTAGTTTGTTCAAGAAACCATGAACAATGAAAAAGTATGAAATGTAACAACGATCTAGAATAACTAACACAATTTTAAATAACGACAAATTTAATCTGTAAGTAAATATTTTTCAATTGATTCAATCAATTATTATTGTTTAGACATAAAAATTAAATTGAATCTATTTTACTGGAAATATCACCAGACTTGCCATTTAGTTAACACGTTGACTGCCAACTACGAGATAACTCGTAGATTGCGTTCTTTGCTAGGACGCCGACTACGAGTTATCTCGTACTGTGTTTACTTACCATTTTCGCGCAGCTACGATTAAACTCGTAACATATCAGTGCTAATATGGATAGATGGCTTCTGGGAAGAGAACAAAAAATCAATGCTGGCTACATGAACACAAATTGGCTTTTTAGACCGGAATTCTGAAAATTGCCGTGGCAGTCAACGTGTTAATTTATCAAATCACTAAAATACAGCCGACAAACAATTTTCACCAATTTAAAATCTACCCCTGTGGCTCCTCCTCCACTAAATTGAGGGTCGTGATTTGACGGTTGGTGACCGCACTTCACGCGAAGAAATATATCACTTACCGAGATCTGTTTAGGCAAAGTGCCACACCTAGTGATGGGTAAAAGGCGTGATGATATATTTACATACTTATTTATTATACTAAAACACAAAAAAAACAATAATTATTAGTATATAAAGGGAAGAAAATAAGACATGTTTTTCCAAACGTACTGTATAATATGCGGAGCTGAAGACGAAGGATAAAAAGTATCCTTTTTCCGAGATACACATATTTTTCATTAACAGAAAGTTAAATTTTAGAAATTTAAATAATAGTTTATTTATGGGGTAGGTGGCTCAGTGGTATCGAATCGGCCTGTAGATCTTGAGAACCCTGATTCGATCCCCACAGCCGATAAACAATTAAATCTACCCCTGTGGCTCCCCTTTCACTAACATCTTTGTGGGGCGTGATTTGATGACTGGTAACCGCATTTTACGCGAAGAAATATATCACTTACCGAGATCTGCTCCGACAGAGTGCCACACCCAGTAATGGGTAAATTATTTGTCGAGAGCGAAGATTGAATCCTGAGAATGTAGTACAAGGGATGCAATCACTTGATGCAAATTATGATACTTTACTTCAAGAATAAAAAATAAAAAATAATATTAAAATGAATTGAGGAAGTGAAAGAATTGTAGCAAATAGAATAAAACTTGTTATATAAATACAAATTATAATTTTGCAATAAAGTGAAAATTATTTTGATCTACAATCAAGTAAAATTTGTTTCCGCTTTGTTGATTTCTGTTACAATTTTTTATTTTCACATAAATATCATTTATATTTTTTTATTAGTTTAGATATCTACCAGTATATTTAAAAAATATTTATGACTATATGGTACATTAAAAAACGCGAAAAAAATATTCACACTCAGTAATGGGTAAAAGGCGTGATGATATATTTATTTATTTGATTTTAAAAATATGTAGATATTTTTCTAAATTCAAATATTGTTATTGGTCAAACAAGAAATTAATCTTTATATCTTTTCGTCGTAATTTATAAAATAATAAACAGTAAATAAATATATCATCACGCCTTTTACCCATATTGAGTGTGGCTCTCAACCATAGCAGATCTCGGTAAGTGATATACTTATACACGTGAAGATGTTAGTGGTGGGAGCGCCACAGAGGTAATTTGAATGTAGTGAAATGGGAGTCAAACTCGGGTACTCAAATCTACTAAATACCACTGAGTTTTATAATAGCTATTTATGAAACTAGTAAGGAAATGAAGGTTATTACCTTACGCATATGAAATTTGCAGAATGAGGCGTAGCCGAGTTATGTAAACACATAAGTACGGTAATAACTTTATTTCCTTACGAGTTTCATCCAAAAATTTTTACATCCGTTCTAATAAATACGAAAAAGCGTTTTTGAAATTATGAAATTTTGACATATTAATGACAGTTATAAATTCAAAAAATACAAGAATAACACATCAGAATTCGTCTACCAAGATATCTGTTGCTATGTTACCTCATTATTTCACTAGTTAAATGCAGTTCATTACCTAACTCAAATAAGTGAAATAAAACGTCTATTTCCTAACGAAAGTAGAAAAAATAATAAAATAGAAATCATATCCAATTTAATGTTTATGCAGCTAAAACAACTTCATAATGAATATAATGAAATTAAACATAACATCACGCTATATCCCATTAAGTGGGGTAGCACGAACCCGTCAACATTCTCATCCTGACACACGATACTCGATTCGACCACATTAACACTTCCTCCAAACAAACTCTTCTTTTCTCACAACCAAAATCCATCATCACGCAACAAACATTCATCCATTCGCTCCTGTACACCAGTTTCGTAAATCTTCACTTACGCCCACTTCTCTAACAACGAATCTATAAGAAATGAAGGCAGCAGTTAATAAAATGTAGTTGAGTGTATCGGATATGATATGCAAATGTCGAAGATGAAGTAAAATCCATCTGGCTTCAGAGAATTCTGTCTGCAGCTGGTGAGTTGCTGAGGAATGGTCGAAGGCGCGCCAGAGGCTTTTTAAATTCTTGATAGCACAGTGTTAAACCTGTTCAGCAAGAGTATGTACACATACGAGTACGAGTACGAGTTTCAGCCAAATACAAAGTGCAGTAACGGAAATATTCAAACAGTATCTATTTACGGATGATAACAAGATGCGTGTTTGACGTTTCCTTATGTAATATTTATATACGGGAAATAACTGTTGTTTATTCATATGTGGACTTTTCTTATGGACTTGTGGAGTTAGCGAATTGACAAGTGCGTGATCATTTTATCATCATGTTTGAAATGAATCTATCAATACTATTATTTTTTCAACATTATTTCTAAAATAGTTATTTGTGTATTAAGAGCGTAAAGTGATTCTTTGTTACTCGAACACGGTAATTGTGTAAGAGGAACAAAGACACTTTACGATCGTGATACACACATAATTTTTTCTACGATTGCATCTTAAAATTATTAAAAAATGTATACGCACTGAAAATAAATTTGTTTTATTAACTGTCAATTTTGTCTGTTTTGTTTGTATCCCTGGTAACTATTGAAATAAGCGCGCATTTGCTATCGTTTTCGCGCAAAAAAGATATTTTTCGATTGTTCCACAGAAAACCTCAACTTTACGATGACAAATGAGAGCGTAATTGTCAACTTTTCATAGCAATCGTAGAAAAAATAGTTATTTTTGATTTTAGATTGCGAAATGTTACTTTTGCAATCGAGAATCAAACAACGTTTTTTGGAAAACTATGTCCCAAAGGTAGTAATAATGTAATGAGAAAATTTTGACGTTTAGGATTAATTAATGTGACATCTAATGTCTCCATGAAAACAATGTATATAATATAATTGCTATTAAATCTGGTATTCTCTGACCAACAATTGACAGCTGGTTGGCAATAGAAACCAAACAAACGTCAACTTTACGATGACAAATGAGAGCGTAATTGTTAACTTTTCATAGCAATCGTAGAAAAATGATATTTTCCTAACTTAATTTAGTTGTGATAGTGACCGTTTCCCTCACTAGTGATTAAAGTAAATTACTTTCTTAGTAGTATATACAATCATTTCAATTAGTCAGTTGGCTCTATTTGCTTCAATAATTTTCTAGAAAAATATCTTTATTTGAAATAAATTAATCTACCAATTTTTCAATTAAGTTTAAGAGAAAAATTTGTGTCACACTACTTTTTTTACTTCTGTATATTCGAATATTTATTTATAATTTATAGTTTTAATTTTATAAATTTGTATTTAAGATTAAGTAGTGTAGTTCTGTAAATGAAGCATAATATAAGTTACAACTCATTATCACATAATTAAATTAAACGCAATGTTATATCTAACAAACTGGATCAGAATTCCACAATTTTTTCCACATTCTTGTGCATTGTTTACACAGCATCCAATTTAAATAATTCAGTTCATACAATGAAAAATAAAAGTTTATTGTGTTTGTTTCATAAATTAATTTTCATCCTTCATTACCTACTGTAATATTATACGCCATTCTTGCTAAACAATTTAATAAGAAGTTATTGTTATTAGATAATACTTTCCTAGTTTCTTAATTAATTTAATCAGTTCATAAACTTAATTTAATTACTTCATTACTGCGTGCATATATTCCAACAGCACAGAACAACATTTGCATTTCATTCAAATTAATGTTCCTGGTTTCTGTTATTTATTTATTTATTTATGCTATTCTGTACAACTGTAATTTAATTTCAATTATAATATTGGATCCACACTCATAAAATGTGTAGTTTATTAGGATCTGCTATTGCAGAATTGCCATGGCCAAGAATGACCAGAATTTTGACATATAAACATGTAGATGTGAATTTCTGGTTGAACCAGTTCAAAAAGTCAAAATTTTTATTATATGGTTCTGTATAGTTCAGAGCACGAGAAATACACTCGTTCAAACCGCATTACAATATCTCTTTTAGGTTTTGAGTTACAGCGATTTTTGACTTTTTTTAAAGCTCAACTTTGAGAGCCCGTAACTAAAAGAGATATTGAAATTCGGTTTGAACGAGTGTATTTCTCGTGCGCTACTTCACTTGTACATGTATTTTGAAAATTTTTCAATTTTTTCGAAATTTTCTTTTGTCGATATTTCAAAAAGTTGAAGAGATAATGTAAATATGAAAACACCAGTGAATTCCTCGCGTGAAAATATATAGGTATGCAAATTTTCAGAAGAAAATTCGAACGGATACCTTTTTTATTACAAAAAATCGAAAAATGGCCGTTTTTTGAAGATTTCTTAAGGGGTACCCCTTGGTGTTTTAACGATTTTTGGCCATTTTTCGTATTTTTGTAATAAAAAATGTATCCATGCGAATTTTATTGTGAAAATTTGCATACTTATGTATTTTCACGCCAGAAATTCACTGGTGTTTTCAGATTTTCATTATCTTTTCAAGTTTTTGAAATATTGAGGAAGAAAAATTTTGAAAAAAATTGAAAAATTGAAAAATTTTCAAAATACCTGTACAAGTTAAGTAGCGCACGAGAAATACACTCGTTCAAACCGCATTTCAATATCTCTTTTAGTTTTTGAGTTATGGGCTTTCAAAGTTGAGCTTAAAAAAAATCATAAATCGCTGTAACTCAAAAACTAAAAAAGGTATGAAGATGCGCCTTGCGCCATTCGATTTCTCGTGGTCTAAATTATATAGAACTACATTTTAATAATTTTTGATTTTTGAACTGGTTCAACCCAAAATTCTCATTATTTGTATGTAAACGAAGAATTTGCGAACAAACCTCTACACAAAAGAACTTTTGGATTGTTTTGAGGTTCTAAATTTATACCTAACGTTTAGTTAATGTAATTTAAAGTAATTCAAATTCATTTAATTTGTTTAAACTTAAAATGTTTCTTTTAGACTATAGACTATTACACTTCAATGCATTGCTGAAAATATTATTTTCCCTATGTTTACTTTTAAAATAAACGCTCTAATGTATTGCTGTCAAACTTTTGAACTGTAACTATGGTAATGATATATCCCTATGTTTACTGATAAGAAAAACTTGCGGTATATATAAATAAACTAATTAAAATTCGTTATAATTATTAACAATGAGTTTACTTGTCTGTATCGTACAACTGAAACAAAATTATGCATATGTACGAAGAGTTCCGGTATTTTAAGAGTAATTAAATGAAAAAGAAACGTCAGACCATGAACTTGGTGTGGTAGAAGAAGAAACAACAATTTCTAAAAAGCAAGAATCATACTACCACCCAAGTGCTATGTCCGCTAGTGACGGTTCAACCGGTGTCGATGACGACGTAACAGCATTCTGTAAGAGTGGAACAATCGGCAGTTTTCGCAATAGAAATCGTCCTTGCATGGATGTTCCAAATAATTACAGGTGTTCAGTGTACCATATGCTCAAATCAACTGCTGCACAACGCCACAGGTGTGACGCCCGACTGAATTACATTCAAATAAACATATTTTAATTACTTTTCTTTTATTTGTACATTCTAAATTTTGATATATTTATAAATAAATAAATATATCATCACGCCTTTTACCCATGACCGAGTGTGGCACTCTACCTAAGCAGATCTCGGTAAGTGATATATTTCTTCGCGTGAAGTGCGGTTACCAGCCATAAAATCATGCCCTCCAAAGATGTTAGTGAAGGGGAGCCACAAGGGGTAAATTTAATTTGGTGAAAATTATTTGTCGAGTGTGGGGATCGAACCAGAGTTCTCAAGATTCACAGGCCGACTCGATACCACTGCGCCACCTGCCCCATGTTTTGTCGTAACTTTTATTTGTATTATTTTAAATAATACAAATAATAATAATAATATTTTACGGCTGGTAACCGCATTTCACGCGAAGAAATATATCACTTACCGAGATCTGCTTAGGCAGAGTGCCACACCCAGTGATGGGTAAAAGACGTGATGATATATTTATTTATTTTAAATAAAATTAAAATAAATATATCATCACGCCTTTTACCCATTACTGGGTGTGGCACTCTGCCTATGCAGATCTCGGTAAGTGAAGTGCGGTTACCAGCCGTCAAATCACGGCCCCCAAATATATTAGTGTTGGGGGAGCCACAGGGGTAAATTTAAATTGGTGAAAATTGTTTGTCGGCTGTGAGGATCGTACCAGGGTTCTCAAGATCCACAGACCGACTCGATACCACTGAATAATAAATATATCATCATGCCTTTTACCCATTACTGAGTGTGGCACTCTGCCTAAGCAGATCTCCGTAATTGATATATTTCTTCGAGTGAAGTGTGGTTACCAGCCGCCAAATCACGCCCTCTAAAGATGTTAGTGGAAGGGGAGCCATAGGGGTAGATTTAATTGTTTATCGGCTGTGGGAATCGAACCAGATTAATAGGCCGACTCGATACCACTGAGCCACTTACCCCATGTTTTGTTGTAACTTTTATTTGTATTATTTTCTTTTTAAATAATTTGTAAATATGTAACAAGAAACATTTGAAGAGTACCTTACAAATGTAACAATTTATGTACATCCTTGTATAAATTCTAAAACACAAATAAACAAACTAGCTCAATATTTAATCTTTGAATAGATCGCACACGACATTACTTATTATATATGGATTATAATTTATATTGAGTTTTGCAAATACTAATTTACATAAAGTATGAAATAAAATATACCTTTTACCTTGTTTGGAAATATTCCACATATGCACTCGTATTACTTTATTTCCAATGCCGCAGATGTAAGAAATATATCAAATACTTTTATTTTAAGAAGCAAACTTTATCCTTCATACATTTTTTATATAATCAGTTATTTATGTTCCTGTATTTAGTTTATAAGCAAGAGACTTATAACTTGTATTATTAGTAAATAAGAACACTAATTATCCAACCAAATGTGCTCTTTCTAATTAATGTAATTTGAAATTTAAACAATTACTGTTCAACGAAGTGTCAAATGTATAGTAATAAATCTAATTGAGAAAGTTACATAAATAATATAAATTAAAATAAATAAAGAAAGCAAACATTTCCGAAAATATATTTCTAATTCTAGCATAATAAAAACTCAGCAACTAATAGAATTATGTTAGAATTTTTGAAAAATCATGAGCATTCGCCGGGATTTGAAGCCAGAACCTTTCACTCGCTAGGTGACTGCTCTACCACTTGAGCTACAAATACTCGCCGAGTATTCATGATTTTTCGTGCATTATAATTTAGTTGTTGATTTTTCAAAAATTCTAACAAATTTACTAGACAGACAGAGATGTCGAATATATACCTACTTCTTAATAGAATGATGTTCATCTACAAGTCTAGATTCGTGCAGATTGATTTGTTCTCTCTGTCCTTTTATAAATTTAAGAATGCCGTTCAAAACATTTAAAATCAATAATTGCAATTTGCTTGTACTATAATTTTTTTTTGTTTCTTTCATTTCACCTACTGGAATATGTATTGTTTTAATGTATTATTTGGAATATTGTTATTATTAATTAGTATGAACCTATTATTGGTCTATATTTTGTACGACTGTTGGTTCTCTTTAAATAAATAAATAAATAAATAAATAATGTTTCAAGTGGATAGCACTAGCAGTAAGTTAGTAAGAGGGCTATTACGTGATTATATCCAGGGAATTACGTTTTATCTGTGAAATTAATAAGAGCAAAGTAAACTAGATCCAGTTAATGTCTCTGCTTAGAAAGGATTCACTTTCAGTTACGGTAGATGAGCAGTTGTAATTCCTTAAAATCATTAGTAATTAATCGTGAGAGTTAATTATAATTTGATTAAGTGTTTTTTTTTGCTTTGTGCACGCCGTGTACTTGATTTAATTTTATTACAGCTTATGCACATGACTATTCCGCATTTTACATAACATTCATATTCTGAGAACGGCAAACACATTTCATGGACGAAGTATACATCATACTTTTATGCAAAATTAATTACAAATTATTATTTAATAATCATTTGTATATCAAGGGAAGAAAGTGGGACATTTCTTCCCGAGGGCACCGTTTTATTCTCTAATCAGAGGGCAAGGAATATAATGTCACTTTCTTCACGAAGTACCTTTAATTATTTTAAATAATAAAAATAAATAAAATAAATATATCATCACGCCTTTTACCCATTACTAAGTGTGGCACTCTGCCGTAAGCAGATCTCGGTAAGTAATATATTTTTTCGCGTCAAGTGCGGTTACCAGCCATCAAATCACGGCCCCCAAACATATTACTAGAGGGGGAGCCACAAAGGTAGATTTAAATTGGTGAAAACTGTTTGTCGACTGTGGAGATTGAACCAGGGTACTTTTTATGCAAAATTAATTACAAATTATTATTTAATAATTATTTGTATATCAAGGGAAGAAAGTGAGACATTCCTTCCCGAAGGTCCAGTTTTTTTCCCTGATCAGAAGACAAAGAATATAATGTCACTTTCTTCACGAAGTACATTTAATTATTTTCTGTATCAGAAAATTAAATTTTCATAAATTAATTAGAAATTTAAATAAAATATATTATACCCTTAACAGATGTCATCTAAATGGCACTAATGTCAAATCATATCATGGCCAACTTCAATGAATTGCGCTACGCTTATTATGGCCGTTTCATATGTCATTAAAATCCTTAGTTTCAAATTTATAATTAGCGCCTCTGATGAGATACGTTGTAACAAACATAGCTCAACTTATTATTACTATTATTAATTCGAAGATCTCGAGTTTGAACCCCGCTCAAGATAAAAATATAAGAAATATAGCGACTCAGTGGGTCCAGACCCTGTACTGTAATTGAGATTAAGTTCCTGTTGTACAGAGTAGCATAAATAAATAAATACTTTATGAACTGAGACTTGTTACATAATGACTATTTTGATCAACTGATTTGCGGACGTAAACTCCTACTTTACACAGAATCATAAAAAAAACATTTCAACGAACGTTGCTATGTGGAATGTATTTTTTTTTTAAATAACACAAAGATAAATATAACCTTTATCTGACAATTTCATAAAAACTATACTCCTATTATTTAAAACAAATTAATACTGCATTACTATCATATATAATTTTAATCGGCTTGACCTTAATTATATAATTTTATGTAGCATTTAACATTGTTATAGCAATTTTACTTTGTTGACGTATTTAACATGTCATCATAATTAGTAACATACCTATAATATACTCTTAATTTTCCATGCATTGTCATTGTATGTTATATTGTTTATGTTCTACGTTTCATATTAATTTAAAAATAACCGAGCTCAAAATGAAGTGTCAATCATTTAGTAGAAAGTCTTTAATCATAAATACCTATTCATAGTTCTGTTAATACAGGGTGTTTCTATATCTCTGCACGAATCTTTAATGACATATATAATTTGATATACTGATTATAGAACACACAGAATTTTTTTGAAATTCACAAAAATTAGGGTATTTTATTCCTAGCGAATATTTTTAGTGTCACTGGTTTAATAGTAAAAATATAAATAAGGTATAATTAATAAATGATTATTTGTAGGTAATGTTTATACTTTTTTCTACTTCCGTTAGGAAATAGACGTTTTGTTTTACTTATTTGAGTTAGGTAATGAACTGCATTATTTAACTAGTGAAATATTGAAGTAACATAGCAACAGATATCTTGGTAGATGAATTCTGATGTGTTATTCTTTTATTTTTTGAATTTATAACTGTCATTAATATGTAAAAATTTTACAATTTCAAAAACGCTCTTTCGTATTTATTAGAACGGAAGTAGAAAAAATATTGTATGAAACTAGTAAGGAAATGAAGGTTATTACCTTACTTATGTGTTTACATAACTCGGTTACGCCTCGTTCTGCAAATTTCACATGCGTAAGGTAATAACCTTCATTCCCTTACTAGTTTCATAAATAGCTATTATTTCATTAGTAACATGTCCGTCAGTACGGTGGTGTGGATAGTGATACGGAATTCGAATCCGGAGATCCCGAGTTCGAATCGCACTCAAGCTAAAAATTATATAAACTATCACACTGCGGCTCGGTGAGTGCGGACCCTGTACTGTAATTGGGGTTAATTCCTGTTGTACAGCGTAACATAAATAAATAAATAAAATAATTATAAATAATTAAATGTACTATTAAACTATTGACATTAAAAATGTTCGCTAGGAATAAAATACACTAAGTTTTGCGAATTTCAAAAAAAATAATTTTGTTCTATAATCAGTATATCAAATTATATATGTCATTAAAGTTTCGTGCAGAGGTATAGAAATATCGTTAATGTCCCATACAGAAAATAGTTTGGAAACCACTGTTCTAAATAAGCACAACAATTAACTTTTATGTATAAAATAAACTGAAAAGTACTCATATCACTCTCTCTTTTTAACATCTGTGGCAGTGACCACGAGAAAATATTCATCTCATATGTTCAACACAGAAAAAGTACATACCAACTTTCTGATGAAAGTTTTTTGACAATATTGTTAATGTTTCTTTTTATTATTATAAATTTTCTACAGGCTCATATGTGAGCATTGTTTAAAACTAGACAAAAGATTTGAATTGAAGTTTTAAATAGAAAACTTATTTGATGAAATATAATGTTAGTATCTACTCATCCTGTAATTGAACGCTTTCCTGACTTTTTACGTAAATAACTATCAATTAGTTTATATTAGTTTTCTTTATGAGCATTGTAAAATTTTACAGGGCTACAAGCGCTGTAATTATTCATTAACTTAGTTATCATAAATACATATAAAACGTCATTTGGAGAGAAGGTAGAAATAAATAAATTTTTCGTAATACATGCACAAGAAACACGTTCTTATTCCCTAATTTTAGTGAGAGAAACACTGCTTTTCTCCCCTAGGGAGAGAAACATAATGGCTGGTAGCACGAGCTCTGTTTTTGCCTGTTTTAAGAGCAGTGTTTTTGGGTGTTTTAGCTATCTCTAACATGTTAAAACCGTGCTCTTAGAACACCCAAAAACAGAGCTTGTGCTACCAGCCAATGTTTCTCTCCCTAGAGACTACGATTATTAGCTGTTTGCGGCATTTCCTAGGTAACTAGTTACGCAACCCATATTTGACATTTGTCCCGATAAGACAGTAATTTTTGTGAAAAGTATAATATGCTTCACGGGAGGGCGCGATTATCCCTTGTGTGAAGCTGGCAAACCTCGACTTCAGCTCGAAGGCCGAATAGCCCTCGCTAACTTCACACGCGGGACTAATCGCTTGTTTCCCTCCCTTGATGCATAACATACTATTATTATATAGGTATGCTATGATTCCGATAGGATAATGTTTCATATTTATTTATTTATTTATGTTACACTGTACAACAGGAATTTAATCCCAATTACAGTACAGGGTCCGCACTCACCAAGCCGCAGTGTGATAGTTTTTTTTTATATAATTTTTAGCTTCAGTGCGATTCGAACTGGGGATCTCCGGATTCGAATTCCGTATCGCTATTCACACCACCGTACTGACGGATATAATGCATATAGTTTCTTTTGAATGAGAAATATGGTTGTTGAAAATATTTGGCGTAAAAAAACTGTAGAGAAATCTAGTGGGCCCCAGTAGTTCAACTATAATAGTTGTGTATTGGATTCCGATGCGTAGAATGAAGAAAGTCGGTCAGGCCACACCAAACAACACTGTTTACATGTGTGTGTCGTCATTCACAAACACATACAAACTAAACACTTACATCAAACGAATCAGGTACTATATCGGTTGATGCACTACCAACACAAGGATTTCTTATATGTATTTCAAAGATAGCTAAAACCTTTTTAATGTTTTTACAGAAGAAACTTTGCGAAATATATCTCTTTGTTAAATAAAATAAATAAATATATCATCACGCCTTTTACCCATTACTGGATGTGGCACTCCACCTAAGCAGATCACAGTAAGTGATATATTTTCTCGCGTGAAGTGCGGTTACCAAATCACGGCCCCCAAAGATATTAGTGGAGGGGGAGCCACAGGGATAGATTTAAATTGGTGAAAATTGTTTGTCGGCTGTGGGGATCGAACCAGGGTTCTCTTTGTTAATTGCAAATAGTAAAATTACAGAAAGAAGAATAAAATATCTATCAAATTATTGAAGCATAAAGCACATTTTCCTAATTGTAAAAACCAAATTTTTTGGTAAGTTATTCAATCATAATTATCAGCTAGAAAAGCGATCGAATTCTACTCGCATACTAAATGAACTCATTATTAAAGAAATTATTGAGTGTTACATTAAATAAATCGTATGTAAAAATACGAAATCGTGCGTAAAAGTAAATTAAATGAGAGTTTTATTATTAAACGATTTCTGTTGATAAATATCCTAGCAACGACAAATAATAAACAAAAAAAAAACGTCAAACTGACAAGTAACACTACCCAACTGTCACTCACCGATTTAAATGAAACTTGGCACACTAATACAACTCTAAATAATATTGAACCCCTATTTTTTTTTCTTCCGGAAGTTGCTTTTTAGGGGTACAAACCATCCCTGAAAAGTGGTAAAAGCAAGAATCGCCATAAATGAAATTAAATATTACGCGTTCAACATTGGTTACCCAGAGGTTTTTGAGATCGCCAAAATCTATTTTCAGGGTCATTTTGATCATATGCACTTTTTAAGGGGTTAAAAAGGGAATGGGGGGATGAAACTACTATACGCAACTGAAAAGAGTTTTAGGTTCAAAACTAGTTACTCGGGGGTTTTTGGTATCGCTGAATCTATTTTCTAGGTTACTCCTGGGTAACCAATGTTGAACGCATAATATTTAATTTTATAAATGGCGATTCTTGCTTGTACCACCTTTCAGGGGTGGTTTGTACCCCTAAAAAGCAACTTCCGGAAGAAAAAAAATTGGGATTCAATGTTTTTTGGAGTTCTATTAGTATGCCAAGTTTCATTTAAATCGGTAAATGACAGTTGAGTAGTGTTACTTGTCAGTGATTTTATCTATGGTAATTTTAATTATTTTCTAACTACTGTAGTTTTCCAAAATTCTAGTTGACATTCAAATAGTGAATGGAACAGCTATCCAAATAGTAATTATAATTATCAAGAGTCTTAAAATTTGTGATCTAAAGTACAATAAGTGAATTAAATTTTCACGTAACTTTCCTATATTAAATACCTGATTAGCTGGTTTTTCACAAAATTAAATTTAAAATTGTTAACTTCTAAATTTTAAAATATTCTATTTTAAGACTTTTATAATATTGTTCAAATGTCAAAGTGGTTTTCTTAAAAAGTATGCATAAATTTATAAAATATAAAACCATATTTATGAAATTATAAATTCTTTAGTTGATTACACAATGTTAAGAACAATTATCGATTTATCGTCTACTGAAGAATCATTTTTAAAACCTTTTTTAATTTTGTTTTTTATTACATCAGCATTCAGGTCAGTTCTGCTTGCACTAAGTGGTTTTTTTTTTTTTTATTAATATAAATGAATGGTTTAATGTTATTTACTTGATTTCAACATTCCAATGCACGTGGTTCGCAGTTTTTCGAAACGATTGCCACTTTATACAGATTGTGGTTTGGCCCTGAGCAACGTTTAACATTTATACGATAAGATGTATGTTTTCTGTCCTTATGTTTTTATTTCTTCACCTGCTTCAATCGACGCTCAATGTCAAATACTTGTTCATATTTTTTGTTGGATTTAATTAAAATTGTGCGACCTAAATTTGCTACACTTCAAAATTATTGAATGTTTATCGTAAAATTGAATTGTTCATTGGAAAATGTATTTATGAGTTGCGCATTCTAAAAAAAAAAAGTTAGTGAATTTGAATTAATACTTTGAAACAAGCTCAGCGCGATGCTCCCTACCTTTCTTATCTTTTTAGATTAATTGATCGTGAACGTAAGTGAGTTGAGATGATTTTAGATGTGGAGCTAACGTCTAATAAAAGATGATTGAAATAGGTGTTGAGGTGTGAAAGAATGGATGTGATTGAAGGTTTGTTACGTGATGTGTGAGGAATAAATGAGCTTGTGTACGAGCAAAGCGAGCCTAGTAAAAAATGCGTTGTCATTTTAAAAATTATAGGCAAATAATACAATTTTTGCATTTGGTATTTTGTATATTGTCTGAATTTTAATATTCTGCTAGAAGTATATACAATCATTTCAATCAATCAATTACGACAATTTTTTTGCTCTATTTGCTTCAATAATTTTCTAGAAAAATATCTTTGTTCGAAATTAATGAACCTACCAATTTTTCAATTAAGTTTAAGTGAAAAATTGGCGTCACACTACTTTTTTTACTCCTGTTCTAGTCTATATATTTATTTATTTATTTATTTATGTTACGCTGTATAACAGGACCTTAATCCCAATTACAGTACAGGGTCCGCACTCACCGAGCCGCAGTGTGATAGTTAATGTAATTTATATATATATATATATATATATATATATATATATATATATATATATATATATATATATATATATATATATATATATATATATATATATATATATATATATATATATATATATATATATATATCTATATATATCTATATATATTATTAAAAAATAAATAAATGATAGTGGTAACATTATTGATATATAGGGTGTTACACAAAAAACGGTCCAAACGCAGTGAACATGAGAAATAAGTTTTAAACAGTTGTTATTAATCTAATTATTATTTTAGAGAAAATACTGCAAATAAAAATTGTCAAATTAAATCAAATACTTTCAACATTACTTGTGGAAATGACATTTTCCTGACTCAATTTTGTTGTAATAGTAAACGTTTCCTTTGCTAGTGATGAAAGTAAATAACTTTTCTCACTAGTGAGGGAAACGGCTATTATTATAACTAAATTGAGTGAGGCAAATGTCATTTGACATGTGATGTGCATTTGCAAATACAACTCCTTTGATTTAAATAAAATAATTATTAAATTTCTTGTATCGCAAACGTAAACATGTAATTTTCACATTTAATAGTATGTAACACACGTGGAAAAAGGCCATTGCAAAACTCGCTACTTTCATACTCATTTTGCAATTAAACCTTTTCCCCACTAGTATTACAATATAATATTTCACTACTTAAACTAACATTTGTTTTTATTATTAAATATGAGTTCTGAAAACTTTTTTGATGTGTTTAAATTTTATTTGGTAAATTATTATGAAATTGATAAAACATTATTTTCAAGACCAGTACATCAGTACAGTATTGTGGGTAGCATTCGGAGATCCCGGATTCGAATCTCACTCAAGCTATCCACACGGCGACTCCGGGAGTCCGGACTGTGTACTGTAATTGGGATTCAGTTCTTATTGTACATAGTAGCATAAATAATTAAATAAAATTTCTTACAGATTTATCAGTTAAACAAAGAAACATATCGTATTGAAATAATGAAAATTGTATTTGTCTAAAGCTAAAAATCCAGACCCTGTACTGTAATTGGAATTAAAGTTCCTGTTGTACAGCGTAACATAAATAAATAAATTAGTTAAACGAATAGATTGAAAACTTTGTACAAAGAATGAATGTTATTGTTAACCTATAATATTTAAGTTCGTTATTGGAATTGTTTAGAAGTTCACGTTCAACGCAGTTTAACGGTTTTATGTCTTTGTTATTTTGTCACCGTAAAGTGTAGAACTCATGAGGCAACAATGCAACTGTGACACTCTAAACACTTAAGTCAGTACAGTTATAGAGTGCATTCAAATGTGTTTGCTATGTTAGTATTCGCAGCTGCATTGGCATTACCTTATCAAGTGTCAAAGTAATTGTTCAGGTATGCATGATGCTTCACTAGCTCTGAATTTGTTTTTGCAGAATTTTCACACGGTTATTTCAAGAACAAATTCTTGACAGGCAGAATCATAGATTTGATTAGCTGCTAATGCCATTTGTAACTCTATTTTTAATTCATACAATAATTATCACACAATGTTAAAATTATAACAATAACTCCTGATTTTTATAAATAAATATATCTAACAACAAAGACAAAATTAATTGTCATCCAACACTTGGTGAAACAAGGTTTAATAAAAAATATAAAGTAAACACTTGGCTATGTTTCACAAAATTCAGCCTCCAAGTCACCTTATGAGGGCATCGTCAGAGGCTGGCCAGCACAGTTAGTAACCATAGACGCGTTTCGCGTTTTAATAAATATATCATCACGCCTGTTACCTATTACTGGGTGTGGCACTCTTTGCGTAAAGTGTGGTTACCAGCCATCAAATCACAGCCCCCAAGGTGTTAGTGGAGGGGGAGCCACAGAGGTAGAGTTTTAATGTCGCTTGTGGGAATTGAACCCGGGTCTTCAATTCCACTGAATTTTGGATTAGCTAATTATATTCTAGTCTGATTTTAAGAAGTTTATCTAAATAATTCCGAAAACTAGATATAAACAAAGCTATGATTTGTCGGCTGGTAACCGCACTTCGTACGCTTAAATGTATTACTTACCGAGATCTGCTAAAGCTGAGTATCATATCCAGTAATGGATAAATGATGTGATAATATATACTTTTCTACGAACATTAAATAATAGTTTCAAAGCTAGATAATAGAGTTATTCTGAATAATTTATTACTCACATTGACATGACAACGCTGTGACGCCCGTGAGTAATAATTTATTATGATCAAACCCATAATGGTTACTATAGTAACGGAAATAAAGTTTGATATTCACGTCATATAAATAAATAAATAAATATATCATCACGCCTTTTACCCATTACTGAATGTGGCACTCTGCCTAAGCAGATCTCGGTAAGTTATATATTTATTCGCGTGAAGTGCGGTTACCAGCCGTCAAATCACGGCCCCCAAAGATATTAGTAGTGGGGAAGCCACAGGGGTAGATTTAAATTGGTGAAAATTGTTTGTCAACTGTGGGGATCGAATTAGAGTTCTCAAGATCCACAGGCCGACTCGATACCACTGAGCCACCTACCCCATTCTATTATATTATTATTCCCTAATATTAATAGCTTTAGGAGTTGAGATTTGACAGCAGGTAAACTCAAACAATACGATTAATTTATGATATCATCACGCTATGAAAATTTAAATTGCTTTCAAAATTAGTTTTTATTTTTTTCTTATCAAAAATATTGTAAATTGTGAAACAGGTGGGAAGGCGAAAACTCATATTAAACGCCTACAAAAAAATTCTGTTTTCTTTCCACTACATTATCCTACACGTTAAAAAATAGAAAGTGGCACAATCCTGCCGTTAGTTACCGATAAAATGCAGTAAAGTACCGCTCAAGCAGGACACAGGACATGAAAGTGTCATGCACCATGCAGTATTTAATTTTCACACACGTGAAACCTGCTAATTTATCGCGAATTACAATTAACTTATTTACAGTTGGCAACAAACTGCATGTACATGATCGCAATTACAGTTTGACAGAACATAATTTGATTCCATACACCGGCTGTTGTGATACAATTATTGTTGTTGCGAATGATGCCGGAAAATTTGTCTCATTATTTTCTGATTATTAAAATTCCGTACATACTAACACAGTCATTAGCAGTTCATTAACTTAAAGATAATTTGTATAAATCTAATATAGTAACAAGTGGTATTTTGTAGGTCGCAAATAAGCAACAATCATTTATTATTAAATAAATTATTCATCTTACCTTTACTCTTAAAGCACCCTGAATCACAATTTCACTCTCAAACTTATAAAAATAGATCAAAAGTACTTGAAAAAATCACACATCTGTCAGAAATAAATGACATTTTGTTAATTTAATTAATTAGTTTATAGTAATAATAACAGATGACTCTAATAGTATAAAGCAAATACAATAAATGAATTATTTTGTTAAACAACCCATTAAAACATTATTTCATTTTAAATGAAAAATGATCCACTGAGGCCTTAGGAATTTTATCTATTGCATAAAAAAATCACCGCAGAAATTGTGTTCATTTTATCGGTCGTTGAAGTTTTCGGCATGTATATGCGGGGTTCAGAAAAAAATATAATTTTACGTCTAATCAAAAAACACTTCAACTAACTTCAATAGAGAAAAAGTTAAGGAGTATTTTCTGTCATTACAATTTTTCTATAAAATTTACGGTATAGTCAAAAATCACAAAAATATATTTGGGTAGTTTCCAAACGAGACTGATCGCACCATCTATTGGCAACTTGGAAACTATATAGGGGGTTGAATATCTCGGAAATTAGGGATTTAATCGAAAAATACTTCAAATAAATTAGGTAAGAAATTAAAAAACTAAGAAGTTTTGTTTGAAACATTTTTTGATTCATCCCTTAGTTGAAGAAATATTTTCAATCTTATTTTTATATGAAAATTAACTTAAAGATAATTTGTATAAATCTAATATAGTAAAAATGGTATTTTGTAGGTCGCAAATAAGAAACAATCATTTACTGATTAATATTTAATTACTATTAAATAAATTGTTCATCTTACCTTTACTTTTAAAGCACCCTGAATCACAATTTCACTCTCAAACTTATAAAAACAGATCAAAAATACTTTTAAAAATCACACATCTGTCAGAAATAAATGACATTTCGTTAATTTAATTAATTAGTTTATAGTAATATTAACAAATGACTAATAATATAAAGCAAATAAATTATTTTGTTAAACAACCCATTAAAACATTATTTCATTTTAAATGAAAAATGATCCACTGAGGCCTTAGGAATTTTATCTATTGCATTAAAAAATCACCGTAGAAATTGTGTTCATTTTATCGGTCGTTGAAGTTGCCGGTGTCCGGCATTTTCGACATGTATAAACGGAGTTCAGAAAAAAATATAATTTTACGTCTAATCAAAAAATACTTCAAGTAACTTCAATAGAGAAAAAATTAAGGAGTATTTTCTGTCATTACAATTTTTCTATAAAATTTACGGTATAGTCAGAAATCACAAAAATATATTTGGGTAGTTTCCAAACGAGACTGTGTGCACCATCTATTGGCAACTTGGGAACTATATAGGAAAGTGAATATCTCGGAATTTAGGGATGCAATCGAAAAATACTTCAAATAAATTTGGTAGGAAATTAAAAAACTAAGAAATTTTGTTTGAAACATTTTTTGATTCATCCCTTAGTTAAAGAAATATTTTCAATCTTATTTTTTATATGGAAATTAACTTAAAGATAATTTGTATAAATCTAATATAGTAAAAATGGTATTTTGTAGGTCGCAAATAAGAAACAATCATTTACTGATTAATATTTAATTACTATTAAATAAATTGTTCATCTTACCTTTACTCTTAAAGTACCCTGAATCACAATTTCAATCTCAAACTTGTAAAAACAGATCAAAAATACTTTTAAAAATCACACATCTGTCAGAAATAAATTACATTTCGTTAATTTAATTAATTAGTTTATAGTAATATTAACAGATAACTCTAATAGTATAAAGCAAATACAATAAATAAATTATTTTGTTAAACAACCCATTAAAACATTATTTCATTTTAAATGAAAAATGATCCACTGAGACCATATGAATTTTATCTAATGCATAAAAAAATCACCGCAGAAGTTGTGTTCATTTTATCGGTCGTTGAAGTTGCCGGTGTCCGGCATTTTAGACATGTATTTGCGGGGTTTAGAAAAAATTATAATTTTGCGTCTAATCAAAAAATACTTCAAGTAACTTCTATAGAGAAAAAATTAAGGAGTATTTTCTGCCATTACAATTTTTCTATAAAATTTACGGTATAGTCAGAAATCACAAAAATATATTTGGGTAGTTTCCAAACGAGACTGTTTGCACCATCTATTGGCAACTTGGGAACTATATAGGGGAGTGAATATCTCGGAATTTAGGGATGCAATCGAAAAATACTTCAAATAAATTTGGTAGGAAATTAAAAAACTAAGAAGTCTTGTTTGAAACATTTTTTGATACATCCCTTAGTTAAAGAAATATTTTCAACTTTTTTATATGGATGCACGATTATTTTAAATATAATTAGCAATAGTTAATTAACACATATACTTTGCTAAATTTCACGTAGAACCCATTATTGCAAGTCGAATTTCAACCGGAACTTGAATGGGTCCTGGAAAGAATGAAAAGAAATTTAAAAATGTATTTTAAGAAATCTTCTTTACGAGAGGACATGCCGCTTGTTTTCTATGTATAAACTGCATTTATTGTGCTTCAGCTAATACTCATTAACAATTTGTTCATTTGTTTGTAGGTTTTGACAATGGACGAACAAACAGCACTGGTTCTAGCCCTGCAGCTGGTGGCCCTGTTCTCGATTGCCGGCGCTCTGCTGTTGTATCTCCTCTGCAAGATACGAACAGCCCCGGAACCGGAAGTTGGAGTCGTTACCATCGGAGGCGGCAAGTCTGTCCTGATCACGTCTTGTGATACTGCCATCGGCTTACAGGTACACAAAGAACAGATAAAGACCAACTTACAAAATAAGACAGTTTTCTTCAAATATTATTGTTATTGGATAACAACAAAGACAAAATTAATTGTCATCCATACACTTGGTGAAACTAGGTTTAATAAAATATAAACTAAACACTTTTGTGAGATTTATCCAAGTGTTTAGTTTTTATTTTATTATTATTGGAAATAAATAAATATTTCTTTCGTCTAAAAATAGTTCTTGTAGTTGTGAATGAAACATAAATGAAAAGTGAAATTTATACGTATTTGTATTTGTTGATAATATGAAATTTCTAGAAATTGATCTATTGAGCTTAACATCTTCTTCAAGGAAACATAAAGGTCAATAAATGATAATAGTGAAAGTAGATTTTAGCGTAAAAAACAGCAAATTAGTGACAGCTTAACGATACAACAACTGCGAAGAGAAAACAAACAGCGAACAACGATGTGATGTCTGAATCGGAATTGAATGTTTGAGGAGAAATCGTCACGTATTCTACGTTTTATACTTCATTGTTGAATTACATTTTTATATATCATTTATGCTTATTGTTGTTAAGATTTTAAAATAAATATTATACTTCTAAATTGCTACGAGAATACAAGACATTTCTAAAAATATGCTTCTATGTAACGATCATCAATTTTAAAATATGTCTATTAATTGTTTTGAATAAAGTTGTGCTAACAAAAGCCTTTGGCAATTAGTAATTTTTAAATAGAACTAAAATATAATAATAAATATATACTTAAAGAAAAATTAACTTATCAACGACTCCGTCCTCCAGGTAGCGCTGCATCTAGGCAACCGTGGCTTCCGCGTGTTCGCCGGTCTACGGGACGGAGCCAGTTCTGGCTCTGACACCGACAGTGTTCCTGCAAGAGTAATCCGCGCCTGGCAAAAGAGTCGAGAATCTGGAGAACTGTCGCCGACGCACCCGCTACCCGGGTCCGTGGTGGCTCTGCCTCTGGACGTCACTAGAGAAGATGTTCTACATGAAGCCGTGGACATCGTAAGAGCGCATTTACCCGCTGGTGAAGATGGTAAGTGACAATGCCATCGTCAAATATTGCAAACGTTGAAAATATCTATTTTCGTAACACAAAGAAACACGTTCTTATTCCCTAATTTTAGAGAGAGAAATACTGCTTTTCTCCCCTAGGGAGGGAAACAATATGTTTCTCTCCCTAGGTAGGATGGTTCTTTCCCTAGGTAGGATGTTTCTCTCCCTAGAGACTACGATTATTAGCTGTTTGCGTCGTTTCCTAGGTAACTAGTTACGCAACCCATATTTGACATTTGTCCCGATAAGACAGTAATTTTTGTGCACTTCTCACGAAAAGTATAATATGCTTCACGGGAGGGCGCGATTATCCCTTGTGTGAAGTTGGTAAACCGAGACGTAAGCGAGGGCTGAAGACTCGAGCTGAAGTCGAGGTTTGCCAACTTCACACGCGGGACTAATCGCTTGTTTCCCTCCCTTGATGCATAACATACTATTATTATATAGGTATGCTATGATTCAAATAGGATAATGTTTCGTATAATGCATGTATTTAATTTTGAATGAGAAATATGGTTGTTGAAAATATTTGGCTTTCTTTCTTATTCCTTAATTTTAGAGAGAGAAACACTGCTTTTCTCCCCTAGGGAGAGAAACATTATGTTCATATTTGACATTTGTCCCGATAAGACAGTAATTTTTGTGCACTTGTTACGAAAAGTATAATATGCTTCACGGGAGGGCGCGATTATCCCTTGTGTGAAGTTGACAAACCTCGACTTCAGCTCGAGTCTTCAGCCCTCGCTTACGTCTCGGTTTGCCAACTTCACACGCGGGAATAATCGCTTGTTTCCCTCCCTTGATGCATAACATACTATTTCATCTTAGATTTATTTCTTATTGTAAACGATCATTATTCCCACTAAAAATAAATTTATAATGATTCACTTTTCGCACGATTGCATAAAAATAAATTTGAAAAAATGAATAAAAGTAATATTCAAGTAATGAGAATGTAGAATTTACTGTTTCACGATCACTTTCTAAACGATTGTCCATAAAATACATGATCACAAAAAACCTACAATTGTTCTTTTTCTGTCACCAAATGACGTTCGAAAAACCTACTTTTTTACTGATCATATAAAAAGAAAATAATTTTAAAATACCAGTAATAATTTATACTAACATGCAGAAGCTAAATTATTTCACGAATATAGCTGGAAGCAGTGATAGTTTTATTAAATAAAAATTTCTTGTGCAAGTATACGTCCTTGAAAATCATTAACATATTTTAATTAGTAACTTATAAAAGTGAAACTATCTACGTTCATATGAAATGATACTTACTGTTCTATACATAATTAGATTCACACGAATATTACATGTATAATAAAGTATGCCATCGACATTGCACATCGGAACAGACACGTACTAATCAAAGCACCCATCGAATATTTAATTTCGTAAAGACAATGAGCAATGATATTGCAATCAAACCATTTAAGAACCTATTGTTTCGCATTAAGACGTGCCTAATCACTTACGACCATTTCCAGATGTATAAATGGATATGAATATTAAAAGATATATGACACATATGTATACAAAATTCTAAATGCAAACATTTTATTATTTATGTATTCTTCGCGAGGCTTGCTTCGCTTTAATTTTTAGGAAATACGTCCTAATTTCGTGGAATACATACTCTACGCACGCAAATTATTTTTTCCACAATTGATATAAAAAGTTGATATTTACGCTCTTAATTGTCATCGTAAAGTTGACGTTTTCTGTGGAACAATCGAAAAATATACATATTAAATGCGCGCTTATAATTACCAGGGATACAAACAGACACTTGTGATTGATAGAACGAATTTATTTTCAGTACGTATACATTTTTTAATCATTTAAATGCAATCGTAGAAAAAATTATCTGTAAAATATCTTTGTTTCTCTTACACTATTGCAGCGCGAGCCGAGTTCGAGTAACAAAGAATTTTTATCAAATTTCGATTTTTTTAGTCGCGAAAATTTGGATTTTCGTTTTATACCGTATCCGTTTGAATCCGGACCAAAATAATGTATTATTTAATTGTTTATTTACTCACTATGACTACTGTATTTTTAGATTTCGATTTCTAAAAATACCAGATTATTTGGAAACTGGTTTCTTTCGAATACCGACTGTAGTTAGTCAGGATACCGAATGACATTATAAACAAATATATCATCATTCCTTTTACCCATTACTGGATAACACCATTATATAGACTCAATCGAACATTCTCAAAATACATACACATTTTCAAATTTACATACATACATAACATGACGCTATATCCCATTAAATGGGGTAGCACGAACCCGTCAACATTCTCATCCTGACACACAATACTCATTTCGACCACATTAACACTTCCTCTATACGAACTCTTTCTTTTCTCACAACCAAAATCCATCATCAAGCAACAAACATTCATCCATTCACTCCTGTACACCTGTTTCGTAAATTTTCTAATTTAAATAAAAATTTGTCTATTTTTTCTTGCAGGAGTTTGGGCAGTAATCTGCACCAGTGGCGTAACATACCGCGGGCGTTTGGAACAACAAGACATAGGTCATTGGGACGCAATGTTAAAAACCAACGTAGTAGGTCTTCTTCGTACTGCGAGAACATTCCAAGGTCTTCTACGTAACACCAAGGGTCGTTTAGTGACCCTAGGAACAACAGGATGTGCCGACGGAGAAGGTGGATCAGTGGCATGCACTGCTACCAGACACGCCGTTCAAGGAGCTAGTGAAGCCTTGAGAAAGGAGTTGGCACCTACAGGAATTAAGGTTGTTACTCTTCAGCCCAAGGTTGGGGTTGATGTTATGTTTGCTGCGCCCAGGATTGAGAAGTAAGAATTATATTTATTATAATACTCTTTACGAGTTATAATAAAAATTCGTTTGAACTTAAAACTACACAAGTTTCTTTAGATTTTCTTTTACAACATAAGTTTTTTAGAAGTATACTTTAAAATGCTTCGTTTAAGAGAGTGGTGACCACGATTTTAAAGCTAATTTTCAACATTTTCTATTTAATTTCTGCCGTAATAAAGCATGCAACATTAATTCTGTTTATTGATTTTAATATACAACATTTATTTGAAGCTTTTTTCTCTAAAATTAGAAGGAAAACATGAAATATCCTATGTTCCGGAGACACGGTCACCAGCCTGTAGATGTATGAGAACATGATTTACTTTTAAAACTAAAATTACAAATAGATATAACAGAATGTCAACAGTTTAAATAATATGTATTCTCTTGTGATGTTGCAGAACTCAAGACAACGAAGTATCAGTAGACATGACTGGCTGCGTCCGATACCAACCTCGAGTGTTGTCAGATTGCGCACTAAGCGACCTGGAAATGGCACTTACCTGCCGTGAGCCAAAACAAAACTATTCATTAACACAAGAAACAACGTTCTGGTCGAGAAAAATAGGAATGATCAGAAACATATAATCTATTTAAATGTTATTCAGTTGTCTCGCCTTCGCTCCATTTCTTGTACAAATCAAAAACAACAACTCTATGTGTGATTATGGGGCTGAGTGATACATTCTGTTATTCAAACATATTTTATATATTCATTTTATTTACTAACAAAGTTTGAGTGAATAGTGATTCTGGATCAAAAGCGAACACTTTTCAGTCAGATCAAAATACAATAGAAAAAAACTACAATCAATGTATATAATATATATAATATTAAATCATTATAAGATTCGATACAATCAATTTGTTATACAAAATAACTTTGTAAATATTTACCAATAAAAACATAACAATAAAACAATTAAAATTTGTTGAGAATATAACATGAATATAATTTTCCTGAATAATAATAGCTGCAGTTATCCTTTGTTTCATATTCTTGCAGTTTATAAGGTTCAACTAGCATAAGACCATCAGCAGCAGTAAAACTATTTAATTTACTGCTGATCTGATTTCCAGTAGTTTCAGCAGTAATTGTTTTTCCATATTTCAGTTGAACTCTTTGATATTCAGGTCTTTCAGGATCGAAAAGTGGTCTGAAATTCTACAAAACATCATTATAAAATTAAATTAACTAATAACATTCGGAATACAAACCGGGGCAATTTTAATTGTGGGATAAATAAAATCATTCCGATTTTCTGCGTATCTCAAACCAGGTATAACAAATAACAAACAAGTTACTGTTGCTGAAACTGGATTTCCAGGCAGGCCGAAGAATATCTTCTCTTTGTCATTAAAATATAAAGTTGCAAATGTTGTTGGTTTACTTTTAAAAAATACAGTACTTCATTATAATTGCAACAATAAAATGTGTTGAATATTTACCCTGGTTTCATGTTTACCCTTCCGAAATGAATTCGCGCATTGAAATCTTGTACAAGAACTTGTTTCAATATATCAAATTCCCCCATTGAAACACCTCCAGTTGTTATAACGACATCGCACTGATCAAAAGCCTTTGCTAAAATGTGTTTTACTAACGTTGGGCTAAAATAATGTTGAAATTTATATTTTACTGTCTATTTTCTTGATTTTTACTTACTCATCTTTGGCATGACCGAAATCACCAGCATCGTAACTGTATTGTTTGAGCAAACTCATCAGAGTGATTTTATTGCTGTCACGAATTTTTCCTGGTTGAAGAGGCTCGTTAGGGTCTTGAACTTCGTTGCCAGTTGATATAATTCCAATTGCTAAACGCCTAAAAATATTACAATTATTATCTATTTTTTCCAAATTAATAAATATAGTATCAAGTCGTTTACATAAATTTATGTGCGTGAATTACGGTTACCATACCAGCTGTCGAATCACAACCCTCAACAAAGTAGTGGAGGGTAAGCCACAGGGGTAATTTTAATTTAGTAAATCTCTACTGGTAAAAGCTTCTTAATTCATCATTTTTGTTACAAAAAATAATTTTGTTAGTCTCCACTTTACTTAAGTGATGGCTTTTGATTATAATGAATCCAAGTTTCGAGTTGTCGGATTCTTTACGTTAGTTTGAGTTAATAGTTTGATGAGATTGTTAGTGATTGTGTTAGTGCTTTGATGAATATTCAGGATAGTTAATAGGTGACTCCACATTCCGTGTTTGATATCAAAAGGTCCAGAAAAGATATGTCGAGCAAAATAGTCGAAAATAGCATTAAACACTTATTGGAAAGAGATGTCAAGTTGAATGGTAAAAAATTGTGACCAGGGAGCCACCAGAGAACCGGAGTAAAACATATATGATCGTCCAATTAATATCTAATTATAATTCTTGAAGGAAAAGTATTTTAGGATAATAAATAAATAAATAATAAATTATTATTTAAATATTTAAAAAAACATAATTTATTATTAAAACCTACATAACAATATTAACATATACGCATTCTGACATTTTAGAACAACAAAATATAATAAAAAATTTTCAGTCACTTTTTAAACTGTTTCATTCAAACATTCACTTGGTGAAGTTGTAGTTGACAAAATTGATGCATCAATTTCATCTTCTGCTATTGATACAATTGCTTCATTATTAATTAAGGTAGAATTTGGTATGCAAGGAGATTTAGCAGATTTTTTGTTTATTGCAGGTTTTGGTGAATTATCTTCATTTTCAGTTGTAGAATAATTTTTTGTATTGCTATTTATTTCTGGCGACTTCTGTATTAATACATGATTCTTAAAAATGTTAATTTTTGGTGATTTAATTGCATTTAAAGCTTCTTTGCTTAGTATTTTAAATTCAGATGGTTTCTTTATAATACCCACAGGAACTTTCTTAACAATTTTAATTTTTGGCGACTCTTTCTTTGATATTGTAATTGGTTTCGACGAAGAATCATTAAGAACTTCTTTCTTTATTAATTTTATTGTTGATGCATCTACGCCAGCTGCAGCAGCTAACTTTGCGGAACATTCATTTAAAAATGCAGTTTTCTTAGCTTCTATTCGAATTCGTTTAATTGTCTGTTTTCCGCCTCCAGTTTTAGCTGACAGCTTCGATAATGATTCACTTATAAATTCATTATTTTTAGAGTCTATAATTATTCTTTTAACAGTTGGTGAACCTGTAGTTGTCTCTGCTATTTTTGTTGAAGAGTCTACGATTTCATTTGTAATTATTTTAATTTGTTCATCCAAATCATAGTTTTTTTCTTTGTCTAATCGAATTATTTTATTGATTTGCTGCTCTGCATCTGGTGATGTTCGTTTCATTCCTATTATATTATTATTACCTTGAATTTCTATAACTGCAGAACCTTCCAGTTCTGAACCGGTCACATTTTCCTTTATTATTTTAATTCTAGAAGAACTTAGACATGTTTCTCCATCTTTTGATTTTGTTATAAATTTCTGTTTTCGACTCTTTCTATGACTGATTTCACCTGGCTTTTTTATTCGAGTTTGCATGTTTATATTTGGGGATTCTGGTCTTTCGACGTCCATTTCATTTTCACTATTATCAATTTGATCATCGGTATCTAAACCCTCGATTTCTAGTTCTTTTATAGACCCTTCGTTTTTTATTTCTTTGCGCATTTTTACGACAGTTGAGCGGGCAATGCCAGCTGCTGCTGCGGCTGCTTCTGTTGGTTTCTCGATGGGAAAAAGAAATCCTCCAGCATTTTTTTGCTGATCAAAATAAAATATTACATTTTTAACAACATCTTTACTTTCTTGATTCAAATTTGATCGTTTGTGATTTGTTCTCGGTCTGGAAAGAACGAAGTGTTACTAAACAAAATAATTAATTTTTATTTTGTCAAAAAAAGGACAACTGCAAAATTTATTTAATTAATTTTATACTTACTTTAAGCATTTATTTCGATACGATTAACACGCACTTTATCAATTTATAGCAAAGTTTTAGTCATTTTGTATGCAAAAAAATATGAATAGTGACATGATTTAAAAATTTTATAGTAAGTTTTAGTGATGATAATGAAACTAAACGAAAGTTAGAGAAGGAAAACTTACTTGAAAACTTTGGCTTGAGTTTGGCCGACTGCAGCAAGTACACCAACTTCAGCAGCATTTAAAACATTTCCTTTTTGCAAAACGATTGAATGGGCTGGAATATCACTTCCAATTGCCCTACAGAATATTTAATATTACTAAAACAATTTCACATCTTTTATAATTTATATTTTGTACCTAATATCTTGTCCCGGTTTCGGTGCTACCTTGATATTAATTTGTAATTCCTTCGAAGAATCTTCACTTGATTTTACCAATTCTGTATCTTCGACTTGGACAACAGCATCAGCGCCTGGTGGAACTGGAGCACCAGTACTTATACGAACGCATTCACCGCTTTGCAATTCTTGCGTTTCAGGCTAAACAAACATATTTGTAAACATGTATCATTTAAAAATATAATATTTCTTACATTATCACCAGCAGCTTTAACATCAACAACATTTCTTAATCCCGCGCCATCAGAATATTTAACTGCATAGCCATCTTTGATAGAAGCATTAAACGGTGGAAGAGCATCACGTGATCGAACATCCTCAGCCAAAACTCGACCCATTATGTTCGGAAGAACAATTGGGAGAAGTTCTGAGTCTGATTTTCGACCACAGTTCATGGTTACAATCCCTAAAGCTTTTTCAACTGACATCATTTCGTAAGGAGATGCTCGCGGTCTGTTTGCTACTGTATTAATAACTACCTAAAAATGTTTAGGATACAAAATATTTGTTAGTTTAAATTTGATTGCAACTTACATTGCTTGGTAAATTGTTTGGTTTTGGTTGAATCAGTGGTAAGTGTACCATTCTTGAGTGGATTTTTTGAATATCTTCAAACTTATTTTGTAACAGGGAAATAGCGTGAGGAATAATATCACAAATTGCTTCGAAATTCTCGGTAACGGCTTTTACGCTACCGGGAAAATTAATAATTAAAGTTTTCTTTCGAATTCCAGCTATTGCTCTAAAAAATAAGTATTATACTTTATCAATAATTGTACAGATAAAATTAATAATTTAAGCTAAACAATAATTACCGAGATAACATAGCAAAAGGAGTGCTTGCTAAACTTTTACTCATCATTACAAAACTTATTCCGGGAACTTCTTTATCAATAACAGCTTTGGTTGCTTCGGGGGTGACATCTCGATCAGCAATACCAGTACCCCCTGTTGTAAATACAACATCGCACATGTCATCACACCAATTTATTAGTTTGTGTTTTATTTTCTCTAATTCATCAGGCACAATATCTTCGTATATAACGATACTATCAGTATATCTTCCTTTTATAAGCGCTTTAATTTGTGGCCCGCTCTTGTCCACATTTGTTTGTTTGAAGCAAGTGTCACTCACTAAAAGTATAAAAATCCGTTATAAATATTAAATACAATATTATATTAATTTATCATTACCTGTTAGAATTCCAAATCTCATTTTTCCTTCTGATACTCTTCTGTTTTCGTACGGAATAAAGTGCTTGTAGAAAGTATGTGGAATTTAGGCCAGTTCAAAGCTAAACTCTTTTCTTATCAAACGAAAACGAAGAACCTGTAAGTAAAAGTAAAACAACTGCTGATAAAAATTGTGCAACCTTAACCTTATTTACTGATATACAAACCAAAATAATTGTCACAAATTTTATATCTCCATTTCCAATCTATGTGAAACCAGCAATACTTTTTCCTAGCAATACCTTAACATATTTCAACTAATCTATGTGAAATCAGCAATACACTAACCTACCTCAACTATAGTTCTACCGTTCAAATGTATTGCTAGCTGTCAGTGACAGTTCCGCAGCAATACATTAGCCAGCAATAGTTTCATTATTTCCTTAATTATTAAACTTCATCACGGGAAATTTAGTATATTTATAGACAATAATGTTTACTACAATAAACAAATAATTGAAAATTGATACATTGTTCCAAATAGAAGTATAAGACGTTTATACCCAGCAATAGATTTAAAGGAGCACTGCAGATACACAGTGAAGTGACGTCATCAATATATACATCATGTGTGACATGTGCCGTCTCCAGCAATAGATTTGATTTATTTCATCCCTGTTCAACTCTGAGCTATAAAATTTCGTACACATATAAACAAATACATGTACTTCAATAACAAATCAACAAAAAAGTTAAATATTACGTTAAATGTGGCGTTATGGACATATTTATACCTAGCAATAGATTTCGATAAATCCGCCCCTATTTATTTCTCGTCTATGAAACTTCTTATATGCATAAACAATTACATGTTCTTCAATAAACAATCAATAAAATAGTGAAAATTTAATTTAAATGAGTCGTTATGGACATATTTATACCTAGCAATAGATTACGATGAAACAACCCCTATTTATTTTACAGCTATGAAACTTCGTACACATATAAACAATAATAAATACTACAATAACCAATAAACGAAACACTGATACATTGATCGAGATGCAAGTAGGAAACAATTGCTGTGTCGATAGCCATGTTAGGCGACTGGGATTCAGTTCACGCAGCAATGACGTCACATCTTACTCGTCTCCATGACGTTGGTCTACAGAGTACAATTCAGAAGTTTCGTTGTATTCATTAATAAATTACGATAAAACCGCCCCTAGTTCATTCCCAGCTATGAAATTTCGTACACATATAAACAATTACGTGTACTGCAATAAACAATCAATAAAAAAGTGAAAATTTAATTTAAATGAGCCGTTATAGACATATTTATACCTAGCAATAGATCCCGATAAAACCATCCCCATTAAATTTATGTTTATTTATTTTATTTTTTTTATTAAAATACAATAGATATTCAAAAATTGTTTCCCTATTTCTATGTTGAAAATTCAATCATATTTACTAGTTTTATTTAAATTGAATGTTTACTTACTTATTTCTGAATTTTAATATTTTAATTACCGATGAAATTCATAAACTCTAATTTAGAAAACATATTTTGAATTAATGTTATTAAATATATGACATTTTTAATAAATAATATTTTTTATTCATAAAATACACTCCAGGACATTTTGATGCACTGGTTTGCTTGGAAGAATCACGTTGTGCGCATGCGCTGCGTGTCGAGTCCAAAAGTAACGAACATGATATGTAGTTTTGCTGCTAGAAAATTAGAGTTTTTGAATAAAAATATCAATAAATAATAATAAAATATAGTGCCTTTCGTAAGTATAGATGTTATTCTGACGATGTTGATACAAATTTTACCTGGAAATATAGTTTTTGATACTTGAAAATGTATCAACATTTTGTTACATAAATTACTTGTACGTAACACGTATAGAGGATACAATAACATAGAAATATTACATTTCAACAATTAAATTTGAGATAAACGACTTTAACATCATATTTGAACATGATTTTTAGTAAATTAGTGGCAGTGGTGTGCAGTTAAATCAATGGTCTGTTACTGTTTTTTTTTTGCAACCACAAGTGATTCCGTGTTCTTATTGGTAGGTGCTGATGCCATTCGAAAGCCTTCAAAATAAATGAAATGGTGAATCTTTCACCTTGTAGGGCACAGACGGCGGTTTCTGCGTGTCAGGCCTCCCGGAGACCGGCTCCTTGTCAACTAGCTATGGTAGCTGGCTCCTTGATTCAAGTGGTTTTCTAGGAAGCTATGCTTCCCGTTCGTCATTATCCAACTCAGGTTACCGAACTGTCATCACCTAAGAAGATGGTAAGAAGGTGAGTAATATCAAATAGAACTTGTTTTATTTTATCTCAAAATGTCTTGAAAGGCAACAATCTTCTTCCTCTACCATTTCCCAATTCATCTTGAAGACAGCTGTCTTCTCCAAAATGGAACAAACTTCTTGTGTTTATTTTCTCGAAGCTCAAATAATGTAGGTAAACCACAAATAAAATTATTTTTGATTTCAGGTGTTTTCGTATTCCATGGGGAGACGCCTGCCTCCAATGTAGTCTCCCGTGCTTCAAGGAAATCTTTCAAGTCTGGTACGTAAATTATAAAATAGTATAATAGAATATAAAAGAGATAAATATTAAAAAATAAAAGAAATTTAAGTTATTTGTTTTTGTTTAAAGTAATAAAATTCTTGCACATCTCGATCTTTTTAGTTAATCACGCCTTATACCTATTACTGCCGTTACAGATCTCGGTAACGTGGTGTTTTATTACAAGTATTTTTGTCCTAAAATAATTTATGTCCGGTTCAACACAGAAAATTAAAATAAATCTCCCTGAATAGTTTGTTTATAGCAGCGGTCATTGTTTCGAATTTAGTGCTGGGGAATGAGGGCTAGTGGGCGAGTTATTGGATATCTGGATTAGATTCCACGTGAGTAAGATTTTTTTTTAACCGTCATCTTCTACTTAGACAGTAATCCGCGTTTTTGGTCTCCTTAGTACCAATGAGTTATGTCATGGTTGTTAACCTATAATGAAAATAATTTCTTTTTTTTGCAGGAGCTCGTTGCGAATCCTGTGCATGCAGCAGGTTACTGCGGCCGCCTAGAGGTCCACAACGACTATTTCATTCCGTGCTCGTCACCGGCAAATGTATTCGTCGGGGAGAAGTGTGATTCATCTAAGGGGGTGAGTAGATGTTTTTGATTCTGAGTGATTGTAGCTTATCAAATTCTGCATATAAATCAATAAACAGAATTACTTTTACGTGCTTTGTAACGACAGAAATTAAATAAGAAAATGTCGAAAATTATGTTGAAAATATTGATAGCCATGGAATGAAACAAAAAAAAAATGTTTGACGTTTTATCTGTCAAAACATCAACGTTTGCCGTTGTGACAGATAAAATGTCAACGTTTGACGTTGGACCTGCAGGAGAAAATATTTATATTTAAGTAGGCCAGTAAACAGTTTATTTATTTAATTTTAATATCAGAACTAAAATTTATTTATAACAAAATTAAACTATACTGGACATAATAAATACATATTCTAGTCTAGAGCATACGCTTAAAAACATCTCCATTGTTCGCTAAGCAAAACCCAAGTCTTTCGTAAAAATTACGGCGCATATTTGATAGCTGCCGGGCTGTAATATTCCTGCATTCCTTTGCAATTCTTTGTTTTAGAGAATCCACATTTGGGTGCCTACTTTAGTAAATTTCATTTTTTAAATGGCCCCACAGAAAGAAGTCATTGGATGACAAAGCCGGTGATTGAGTTGGCAAATCCAACAATTTGGGAAAACCTTATTCAAATATAAAGTTACTGTGTTTGTAAAATGTGCTGGACAGTCGTCCTTCTGAAACCAAACAATATTTTCTCCTGCAACATTGTCAATGGCAGGTCCAACATCGATTTGAAGCAATTCTAAATATTTATCGCCATTCATTTTTCCATCAATAAAAAATAGCCCTATTACATTACGGCCCAATAATCCTACCCAAACATTAACTGTCCCATGATATTGTGAATGATTAGTTAGTATTAAATTTTTATTTTCCTGATGCCAATTACGAAAGTTTTGAACATTTGGCTCTCCATTTATATTGAAGGTAGACTCATCAGAAAAGCAAATATTGTTGATAAAATTTTAATAACTTGTTGTATTGCTGATTTTGTTGGAATTGATCTTTTAGGATATAATCCCGCAAATACAGGGTGTTATATTTTAATAGACCCAGCAATTATCTCGCTTATTTATCAACTTAGCAATTTCTTTCATATAACATGATTTATACAGCAACATGTAAGCTATTTGATGACGGATGTACATTCATGATATCACTTCCTGTTTATTAGTAATTTATATCAACTTTGAAATTTCAAATGGAACATACTATATTTTTTTACAAATTTGAAAAGTGCATCAAATTTCCTTTACAATCATGTAAAATAATCCATATGTTACATTATTAAAAAGTAAAATGGCGGGCCCTTTATTATACACCAAATCGGAAAGAGAATAGTGAGCCATGACTGTGGTTTGAAATAAAACAATTAACTAAAACAATTACAATTATTATTATTAAACGAAATAATATTTTTTTGTCATAATAATACAGAAAATAAGAATAAGTAACACTTAATAACAACAAAATGATTTTATAACAAAGAGACTGGGAGCCATTTTGAATATTGAACCACCAATGGAGATGATGGCCCCGGAGTCTTGACGTTTGATGGCGTGTCTGGACGTTTCACTTCCATTACTTTTTCAAGTGAGTATATCTTTTAAAATTTAAATTTGCTGTAAATATCGTTAATTTTATTATTTTTCTGAGAGAAATAATAAAATGTCTGCTGAAACATGTACAAATGAACATTTTTTAAACGGCTGTAACTTTTAAACTAGTAAAGATAATTGAAATGGGTTTTAAATTTTGAATTCTCCATCTTTTCAACTATATAAATTCATATTTTTATTACGAAAATGTTTGTTCGAAGATTAATTCTTTATTAATGGATTGGTTTCAATATAAACCTACGTTCCGCGTACATCTGTGTAAAAGCCATTTAATTGAGCCCTTGCCCTAAATAATTTTGTTGGACGATTACATATTCTTCTATAAGTATTTTTGATGTGGTAAATTGCGTAAAATTAGATGGTTTTTAAGATATAGTCTTTGGAAAAACGAAATTCCTTATTTTCTTCAGATTTTCAACTTTCTTGAGGCTAAATCTCAAGAACTAAACGACGACATATGAAGTTGCGCTCAACGGCATTAATTTTCTCGTGCTTCAATTAACTTTTAAACATACACTTATATATTTCAAGTGAGTATATCTTTTAAATTTAAAGAGGAGCGTTAATTTGGACTGAAAATTTGGGTTGCCTATAGTTTTGTTTTGTAAATATGGCTAATTTTATAATTTTTCTGAGAGAAATAATAAAATGGTGGCTGAAATTCAGAATGACAGTTTTTCTATAATTTTAGATACAACATTTAGAAATTAGACATTTTTGAAATGGCTGTAACTTTGTAACCAGTAAAGAAATTATCGGGCTTAAAAATTCAATTCTACATTCCTTGAATTATAACTTGGGCTTCCCAAATCCACTGAGCCACACACGTCACTTACGTCATTCATTAATTTGAGCATTTATGACTTGAATTTATAAACAAAAATTCGATTGTATCTGAAACTGCTGTAATTGGAATCAAGTTTCTCTGATTTGTACGTTACAATTGCATTGTTGTAATTTGTATAGGAACATCCACGGGCCTGGAATCATCATCTTGGAACAGTTTGTGTTCTATTTATTTATTATTCTTGATATAATAATGATAATAGTAAAGTATTTAGGGCAGTAGATTAAATCAATGACAACTTCCCCATAGGAATCTGTGTGGAATGTCCAGTGGGTTTAGTCTTCTTCTTTCTTGGCTGTTGTCCAGCAGAGCAGGTTTACGGCGGTGTAGTTTGAGTGGTTATTATCTTATCATTCGTATATTAAGGTCGTTGTGTATCGCATGGTTCTTAAGGTTTTATATTGAAATCTGTGTAAAATTTCAATATTTGAGTTGCTGGTTGTTCCCCACAGCACAGTATGACCAGATGGGTATTGCTTTAATTTTATATTTAGTTGTTGTCCATGTGCCACGTGCATCCCGAGGTATTTGGCATTATCAGCTTGCGGTATTGGTTAAGGTTGACTTGTGGGCATGTTCTTCGTTTCATTCTCCATTTGTGAAGCCATCCTCGGCAGTGGCAGGTCGTTTGTGTAGGACAGGACCGAGGACGCTGCCCTGCGGTACTCCTGATTTTATTGCACAGCGAAGTGACGTCATCAATACGCACGACATCTGTCATTTCATTTATTTCACCCCTACTAAACTCTCAGCTATAAAATTTCGTACACATATAAACAATTACATGTACTACAATAAACTATCAACAAACATGTGAAAAGTTAGTTGAAATGAGGCGTTATGGACATACTTATACCTAGCAATAGATCCCGATAAAACCATCCCTATTAAATTTATTATTTTGATTTTTTTTTTATTAAAGTACGATAGAAATTCAAGAATTGTTTCACTATTTCTATGTTGTAAATTTAATCATATTTTAAGTACTAGTTTTTTTTTTAAATTCAATGTTTACATACTTATTTCTGTATTTAAATATTTTAATTACTGATGAAATTCATAAACACTAATTAAAAAAACAATTTTTGAATTAATGTTATTAAATATATGTCATTTTCAATAAATTACAATTTTTATACATAAAATACACACACAAGACATTTTGATGTGCACTGGTTTGCGCGGAAGGTCGCTGGCGCTGCGTCGACTTCACAGTTCATAACTTGCAAGTGTGGTAGCTAGATGTGCTGCTAGAAAATTAGTGGTTTTAAGTAAAAATATCAATAAATATTAATAAAATACAGTGCCTTTCATAAGTATAGATGTTATTCTGATGATTTTGATACAAATTTCACCTGGAAATATAGTTTTTGATAATTAAAAATGTATCAACATTTTATTACATAAATTACGTAACACATATATAGGATGCGATAACATAGGAATATTACATTTCAACAATTAAATTTGATATAAACGGCTTTAACATCATATTTGAACATGATTTTTAATAAATTTTCTTTAAAATCACAATAATATTTTTGCATATCTTTAGATTTTAATAGTTATAAATAGTGTTTTTATTTCGAAAAGCGTGATATATATTATTTATTATTATTTACATACATATATATTACTTTTTATACATGAAAATGTGTGAAAGTACTGAATTTGAAAGTATTTTCTTTATTTTATATAAATTTATAAAAGTATTTGATTTGTTCAAACGATAAATTTGCCGAAGTGAACCTGTTTATTCCATAAATTTAGTCTTGTATGACGCTGTGTTGTTAAATGTTGCTGGATAAATAATTGTACGTTATAACAAAATACTGGTAAATAGTTAACGAGAACATTATTCTAATATTTTCGATAGATATTTGTACTAAAAAATAGTGTAAAATGTACTTTGTAATACATAACAGCTACAAGTGTTACGACATCTTAATAATGTATTTAACTAGTTGGTTTTGCCAATTGTTATTATTATTTCAAAACAATATTCTATTCATTTTGAGTATCTTTCTCAATTTTCATTTATAAAAATTTAATTCAAATATTGTTAATGGCTAAATACGTATTCATGTTATTTATTATCATTTGCTTTCTATATATTTAAATTGGTAATAGTATTAATTTGATGGCAGCTGAAACAATAATTAAACAAGTCTGTGCGTATTCAAGTTCACCAAGCAGCGTTTACAAATACAGTCTTAATAATATTTACTCAATTCAGCCATTTTGTAGTTGGTGATGGCATTCGAAAGCCTTCTAAATGGTAGGTTCTTTTTTTAAAGCATTTTAGAGCTATTCTATTAATTGTTTTCTCTGTTATCATTATTAACTTTAATAAATGTTATGAAGTGTGTTAGTAATATATTGTTTTTATGTTTATAGGGACATCACGGGCCTGCAAGCATCCTCAGCGTGTATCAACACCCCGGAGGCATCAGCAAAGACGAGTTTGAATATTAAATCTGCTGCTCTCAACATCAATAATGTAAGAACATTGTTATTTTTTAATTATTTGTTTAATATTTATTAATATTGATTCTTTGATGAATCTGATTTCAATATAAACTTCCGTTCCGTAACATCTGTGTAAAAGTATTTTAATTGAGCCCTTGCCCTAAATAATTTAGTTGGACGATTAAATATTCTCGTATAAGTATTTTTGATTTGGTAAATTACGTAAAACATTAATTTTCTCGTGCTTCAATTAACTTGTAAACATATATTCAGTCATTAACCAGACACTTATATATTTGTTAATTAAGAAACTAATATGATGGATTGTAATTGCCCAAAATCTGCTAGTCTAGTCTAGAGCATACGCTTAAAAACATCTCCATTGTTCGCTAAGCAAAACCCAAGTCTTTCGTAAAAATTACGGCGCATATTTGATAGCTGCCGGGCTGTAATATTCCTGCATTCCTCTGCAATTCTTTGTTTTAGAGAATCCACATTTGGGTGCCTACTTTAGTAAATTTCATTTTTTAAATGACCCCACAGAAAGGTCATTAGATGACAAAGCCGGTGATTGAGTTGGCAAATCCAACAATTTGGGAAAACCTTATTCAAATATAAAGTTACTGTGTTTGTAAAATGTGCTGGACAGTCGTCCTTCTGAAACCAAACAATATTTTCTCCTGCAACATTGTCAATGGCAGGTCCAACATCGATTTGAAGCAATTCTAAATATTTATCGCCATTCATTTTTCCATCAATAAAAAATGGCCCTATTACATTACGGCCCAATAATCCTACCCAAACATTCACTGTCCCATGATATTGTGAATGATTAGTTAGTATTAAATTTTTATTTTCCTGATGCCAATTACGAAAGTTTTGAACATTTGGCTCTCCATTTATATTGAAGGTAGACTCATCAGAAAAGCAAATATTGTTGATAAAATTTTCGTCCACATTAGCCATGTCCATAATTCTTTCGCAAAAGGTCATGCGTTGAAACTTATCATTTTCAAAAATTTCTTGGTGTACGGAGAATTTATATGACTTAAACTTATGTTTTCTTAATATTTTTAGGGCAGTTGTATGGTGTATTCCAAAATCAGATGCAATTTATCGCAAACTAATATTTGGATTATTAATTACAGCTGCGAGTATATTTATTTCGTTAGCGTTTTCTTCCGCTTCATCTTCTTCCACCGGTGCAATATTTTTCTGCTTTTTATCGCATTTCTGATACAGAACGTATACTGATCCAAATTTGTCTTGAGTTTTAATAACTTGTTGTATTGCTGATTTTGTTGGAATTGATCTATCAGGATATAATCCCGCAAATATATCGCGTACCCTGATAATGCTATATCCACTATAGTACAATTTTAAAAATTGATTTTTTTCGCTGATTGTGTAAGTCATATTTCTCCAAACGTTGACATTTTATCTGTCACAACGTCAAACGTTGATGTATTGACAGATAAAACGTCAAGCATTTATTTATTTTTTTTTGTTCAATTCCATGGCTATCAATATTTTCGACATTTTTATATTTAATTTCTGTCGTTACAGAGCACGTAAAAGTAATTCTGTTTATTGATTTAGATGCAGAATTTGATGCCCTAAAACTTTTATTTTAAGCGTTTTTGCTTAAAATAATTAGGGAAGCAGGAAATTGCAATAAATTGATTTCCCATGTGAAAGTCCTATGACCGGCTGAGCGAGTCACCAGCCTGTAGAATAGAAATTGTTAAGATGGAACATGTCTTGTTTATTTTCAGCTTCACCGCTGGCGTCGGCTGTTGTCCACCGACCAGTGGGTCAGTGTCACAGGATAGTTGTGCACCAGGTGGATGATGCGTTTCCTGTGGATTCGACTGCTACTGGAAGGTAGGAAGCCATATTTATTATCGATTAGCTAAACAAAAGTTATCTGTTTCAATAAAATACGATTGTGTCTGAGTAATTGGGATTAAGCTGCATATCCAATTAGTAATTGCAATTAGCAATTATAATTAATAGTAACTATTTATTCTTTCTTCCAGGCGTAATCGGAGAGAAATGTGACCACTGTCCCTACCGCTGCGTACTCATCCAAGCCGTTGAAGAGTTCTCTATTGGAACCTGCAGAACAGGAGTCGAGGAATTTAAACAGAATGAGCTTCGCCAGAGAGCTAGCTATAGAAATGCAAGCGAGGTGCCTCTACGGCGACATGTACAACTTACTACTGAAGCACGTCCAGGTACTTTTCTTTAAATACATTTTGTCAAAGAGAGTGGTTCTTCTGTTTTTAATTAGTCATTGAAAGCTTGCAGCAGCTGTCAAGCTCTTATTGCACTCCTACGCTAATTGGCTTACGAATGCGATTGTTAGTTTAGCGTGGGAATTAGTGACGCATTAGTACCGATAGATACTGTAAACAAATCATTAGAAATACTTGGAGTGCAGGTGTTGCCTTAGATAAATAAATAATATGTTTTTTCATTTCAGACAGGTGATGGTGGCGACGACGATCGCTCTCCAGAAACCTACTCTTCATGTCGGAAGAGAAGATAATGGATTACTCTACTTCTACGTGGCAGATCAGAAACATTTGCACTATGTGGCGCTGTTTATTATCAATGCTCCAGTGCGTGTTCAACTGCGACTTGGAGTCGGAATCAGACGGAAACTCGGTGCACGAAAATGTTCTGGCATTGGTGAGAATGTTATTTATAAATAAAATCACGCCTTTTACCCATCACTGGGAAATGAGCAAAAAAGAAATCATTCACATATAAACATTTCACGTTTTAAATTTGTTTACTTTTATAAAAAATATAACAATAATAATTTATAAGAATTAATGAAAAAAGTTAAATGAGAAATATTTTATTTGAAATGTAGACATGTTGTGTAAGTTTCAATGTATTGAGTTGTGTCATCAATTAATTAGTCGGGCGAGTCATCATGCAACGAGCTCGAGCTCCGCACTTGCAAACAAAACGCTGAGCAGAGCTTGGTGTTCATACCACATCTCTTGCAAATGTAAGAAAATTGAATATTTTTTCATTATTTCATGGTAAATGATAACGCTAGTGAGTTGTTAGTGCTAGTGACACGTGTTGCTACTGATTATCAGTTAGTATTAAGGGTGAGCAACTATATTTCCATCACTTTTATTACAAGTATTTTTCTTTTTACTAGCTGTCATTGTATTTTATAAATACTTTTACTCTTTTCGGTAATTGTTTCCAATATTTAAAAAATATAAGACTTTTAAAAGTTTTCTGAACAATATTTAAATTGAATTGTAGCTATTTATCATCATTGAAAACAATGACCTACAAATTTCACCACTAACAACCCAATAATGGGTAAAAGATGTGATGATATAATTATACTTTCAATTAATTAATTAATTAATTAATTACAACATCCTAACACAAGAGACATTGCTTTTTAAAATTGATTTGTACTCGACTGGTTTGACACCCGCTCTGTGTGAATTTAGGTGACTTTGGACAGCTGCAAGAAGTCTACCAAGAATCTGAAGTACGAGAAAAACCGAGCTGGAGGAACCAGCAATGGAGATGATGGCCCCGGGGACTTGACGTTTGATGGCGTGTACTTTTTCAAGTGAGTGTATCTTTTAAAATTTGAATTGCCTGTAAATATGGTTAATTTTATTATTTTTCTGCGAGTAAAGTAATTGAAATTGGTTTTAAATTTTGAATTCTCCATCTTTTCAACTATATTTATTCATATTTTTATTATGAAAATGTTTGTTGAAGATTGATTGTTTAATGAATGGATTGGTTTCAATATAAACCTACGTTCCGCGCACATCTGTATAAAAGCCATTTAATTGAGCCCTTGGCCTAAATAATTTTGGTAGATGATTACATATTCTTCTAAAAGTATTTTTGATTGCGTAAAACATTAATTGTCTCGTGCTTCAATTAACTTGTAAACATATTTTCAGTCATTAACCAAACACTTATATATTTGTTAATTAAAAAACTAATATGATTGATTGTAATTGCCCAAAATCTGCAATTGCAGATTAGGCATGTGCGTACTGAACCCCGTTTAAAGTTTGTTTCATTCATGAAGTTTGAATAATCGAATATTATTTACAAAATCTCATTAATTTTAATTAACTTAATTGAAGCACCAATCTATTTTATTTTAATTATTTTACGTTTAAATTATATACATATTTGTTTTAAAATAAGTTTAAATAGTTTTTCAATCAATCATTTTGAATTCAAATATCAATTTCAAAACTAGGGAATTAATTTATCATTTAATTACTTAGGCGGGTAAAAAAATCCGTGAGACTAGTTTGGGGGCAAAGACATTAAAATATTAGTTTTCGGGGTTAAATGTTGCTTATAATAAAAAAATATGTTTTGAACGTTAATAATAATTATTAATAAATAATATAGAGTAGATTTCATTAATTAGAAATGAAATTATTTTTATAATATAAACACCCAATAATTTTGATGCATACTGCGCCACTGATACAGTTCAAGGTATTATGAATAGGTGGCAGTAGTATGTTAGTTGTCAGAAACTGATATTTGACAAGTATATTACATTTGTAAAATGGTGTGATTATAAACTAAAACTAAGTGAGTTTGAACTTCAATTAATTTAAATAATGTGGCAATGTCGTTTTTAGGTATGGTTTTCACACACAAACCATAGACAGATGTCAGGGAATGAAAACAACATTTATCGACTTTAAAACCAATTATTATGGAAGACTTGGTTTACAATCAGCACAAATCAACGATAAAACCAAGGAGAAACAAGTGTGCACAGTGAAAGCTCAAAACAGGTGAGATGGTTTTTGATTTATATTTTTTGTTTCTTTGTACTTTTAAAATATCTCTATTAGTAAGATAAGTGATAATATCATTTATTTATATTTTTCAATTAGTCTAAAAAGTATGTAGTCCATGAAAATAAATCAGATGCAAATTTGCACAAAGTTAAAAAGAAGTAAAACATTTATTGCAGTTATCTTATATCGTATATAAAAATAAGAAAAGAAATGATGAATAATTTGTTTAGATTTAATTGAGACACGGCCTTGACATAGTTTTCGTACGTAGGTACATCTGGTACATGAACGATAACATATTTCAAAGTTATTATTTTACTTTTGTGTTTATAAATAAAAATATAACAATAACAATATTTATTTCTAATAATAATATTAAAAGTAAAATGATTTGCATGTTTGAAGGTTAACAGTAGTAGCGAACAAACGTCGCCATGTGCAGATGTGACTACGGACAGAACAAGAAGTGTATGAGTGTCTGTTACTAATACATTGTTTGTATGTTTATAGGGGGGACATGACTGGAGCAGCAAGCATCTCCTGCAGCTTCAGTATTATCATGGAGCTGCTGGTGTCATCTCAACATCAATGTAAGCAACTTTAACATAATTCTAATAACTGACAATCCACTAGATATTGTTTCATGATAACTCTAGTCAATTATTAGCTAGGGTAATTAACTATATTAACAAGTCTCTCTCTAAAATTATTAATGTTTGAAGTAAAAGTTGAATATAAATAAATTGTTTCCAATATTTAACAAATGAGTTCTAAAAAGGTTTCTTTACAATATTTAAATTTGAAAACGGACAGAATTAATATTTAATCATTTCAAATAATTTCTATTGAAAAGAGAAAACTAGTTTTTACAGTTATATAAAGCATGCGAAATTAATATTGTTTATTGATTTAAATAGAGATTTGTATGCTCGACAACATTTACTTGAAACAATTTCCTCTAAAATAATTTGGAGAGCAATACGCATTGTTTACTTAATTATCCCGCGAGGGTGTTGTATTTAATCGAGCACCAACATTTCAGCCCAAATAACTAGAGTTCATTTAATCCGGGAAGCTTATTTACTATTCGTAGATATTAACAATTATATTTAAATGAGTCCCTTTTGAAATGATTTGGGTAAAAGTCTGTTGTAAACAGTAATGAATATGTTTTTTTAAATTGACCACGTGATGAGGAGAGAAGGAGAGAGAAAGTTGATGATTTGATGAGTGAAATATGGAAACAGAATGTTTTGGTTGAGTTGAGTGTGAAGAGATGGTGAGAATCAGATGTTAGGAATAGATTGTGTAAATGGACGGAATGGTTAGAGATGATGAATGGAATATAGATGAGAGGGTTTGGTAGATTGAGAATGTGGTTGATGCAAGGATGGTGTGCCAGGATGACTGAATGTTACCCCATTTCATAAGATATCATAATTATCTTTACAACATATTTATTATTTGTTTAAATCTTATAATAATGAATGATTCACTTTAAAATTATAATGATGAATCGTTCTCATCTGTAACACAATACTTTGCTAGCTGACAGGTTATTAGCAGATTATCAGCTACTGAAACATTGTGATACAATGACAGTTAGTATAAAAAAACAAACAAATTACGGATGATTAACTAGATGTTTCATTGTTAAACGTTCCGGTATTATTTTATACAAATATATTTCAACTAAATGATTGATATAAATAAATTTAATTAAATCATCCTTCAACGATTATTTATACTAGCGGTCATTGTATTTTATAAATAAAGTTCACTAATACTTTTATCCTTTTGGGTAATTGTTTCACATATTTCAAATATATGAGTTTTAAAAGTTTTCTTTACAATATTTAAATGGAGTGTATCTTTTAAATTTGAAGAGAATTGAAAATAGTTTTGTTTGTAAATCTGGCTAATTTTATTAATTTTTTGAGAGAAAATATGAATGACAGTTTTTTCGTAACTTTTCGTACACATATAAACAATTACATGTACTACAATAAGTAATGAACAAAAAAGTGAAATTTTAGTTATATGAGGTGTTATGGATACATTTATACCTAGCAATAGATTTCGTTAAAACCACCCCTATTTAATTCTCAGCTATGAAACTTCTTACACATATAAACAATTACGTTTACTTCAATAAACTATCAACAAACATGTGAAAAGTTAGTTGAAATGAGGCGTTATGGACATACTTATACCTAGCAATAGATCCCGATAAAACCATCCCTATTAAATTTATTATTTTGATTTTGTTTTTATTAAAATACGATAGAAATTCAAGAATTGTTTCCCTATTTCTATGTTGTAAATTTAATCATATTTTAAGTACTAGTTTTTTTTTTAAATTCAATGTTTACATACTTATTTCTGTATTTAAATATTTTAATTACTGATGAAATTCATAAACACTAATTAAAAAAACAATTTTTGAATTAATGTTATTAAATATATGTCATTTTCAATAAATTATAGTTTTTATATATAAAATACACACACAAGACATTTTGATGTGCACTGGTTTGCGCGGAAGGTCGCTGGCGCTGCGTCGACTTCACAGTTCATAACTTGCAAGCGTGGTATCTAGATGTGCTGCTAGAAAATTAGTGGTTTTAAGTAAAAATATCAATAAATATTAATAAAATACAGTGCCTTTCGTAAGTATAGATGTTATTCTGACGATTTTGATACAAATTTCACCTGGAAATATAGTTATTGATAATTAAAAATGTATCAACATTTTATTACATAAATTACGTAACACATATATAGGATGCGATAACATAGGAATATTACATTTCAACAATTAAATTTGATATAAACGGCTTTAACAGCATATTTGAACATGATTTTTAATAATTTTTCTTTAAAATCACAATAATATTTTTGCATATCTTTAGATTTTAACAGTTATAAATAGTGTTTTTATTTCGAAAAGCGTGATATATATTATTTATTATTATTTACATACATAAATATTACTTTTTATACATGAAAATGTGTAAAAGTACTGAATTTGAAAGTATTTTCTTTATTTTATATAAATTTATAAAAGTATTTGATTTGTTCAAACGATAAATTTACCGAAGTGAACCTGTTTATTCCATAAATTTAGTCTTTTATGACGCTGTGTTGTTGAATGTTGCTGGATAAATAATTGTACGTTATAACAAAATACTGGTAAATAGTTAACGAGAACATTATTCTAATATTTTCGATAGATATTTGTACTAAAAAATAGTGTAAAATGTACTTTGTAATACATAACAGCTACAAGTGTTACGACATCTTAATAATGTATTTAACTAGTTGGTTTTGCCAATTGTTATTATTATTTCAAAACAATATTCTCTTCATTTATAAAAATTTAATTCAAATATTGTTAATGGCTAAATACGTATTCATGTTATTTATTATCATTTGCTTTCTATATATTTAAATTGATAAAAGTATTGATTTGATGGCAGCTGAAACAATAATTAATTTGTAGTTGGTGATGGTATTCGAAAGCCTTCTAAATGGTAGGTTCTTTTTTTAAAGCATTTTAGAGCTATTCTATTAATTGTTTTCTCTGTTATCATTATTAACTTTAATAAATGTTATGAAGTGTGTTACTAATATATTGTTTTTCTGTTTATAGGGACATCACGGGACCTGCAAGCATCCTCAGCGTGTATCTACACCCCGGAGGCATCAGCAAAGACTAGTTTGAATATTAAATCTGCTGCTCTCAACATTAGTAATGTAAGAACATTGTTATTTTTTAATTATTTGTTTAATATTTATTTGAGAATTTGTGAAATAAATTCATATTCAGTTTAAAATAATAATGATGAATAGTAACTAGATATTTGTTAATGATAACGCTAGTAAATTGTTAGCTAGTGTCAGTTATTATGAAGGGTAATTAACTATATTTTTAATTGTTAAACCTTCCGGAATTATTTTGGTCAAAAATATTTCAAGTTAAAGTTGGATAGATATAAATAAATGTTCTGTCCTAAAATAATGAAAATGAATCTCCCTGAATAGACTAGCGGTCATTGTATTGAATTGAGTGCTGGTGAATGAGGGGGAGGCACCTAGGAAGGAAGCCATGTTTATTATCGATTAGCTAAACAAAAATTAGCGGTAATTAGCAATTACTATTAATAGTAACTGTTTATTATTTGTTCCAGGCGTAATCGGAGAGAAATGCGAGCACTGGATACTCATCCACAACGACATGAAACCCTCCGTGGAGAGAAGAGATTGGAACCTGCAGAACCGGAGTCGAGGAATTTAAACAGAATGAGCTTCGCCAGAGAGCAGCTGTCCTGCTCTTATTGCATTCCTGCGCTGATTGGGAATTGGTACCGATCGATATTTTAAACAAATCATTAGAAATACTTGGAGAGCTGGTGTTGACTCAGACAGCAAACACCGTGGTGATGGTGTCGACGACGATCGCTCTTCAGAAACCTACTCTTCATGTCGGCAGCAAGAGAAGAGAATGGAATCAGACGGAAATGTTCTGGCATTGGTGAGAAACTTATTTATAAATCAAATCACGCCTTTTACCCCATTACTGGGAAATTATTCACGTATAAACGTTTCACGTTTTAAATTTGTTTACTTTTATAAAAAATATATAACAATAATAATTTATAATAATTAATGAAAAAAGTAAAATGAGAAATATTTTATTTGAAATGTAGACATGTTGTGTAAGTTTCAATGTATTGAGTTGTGTCATCAATTAATTAGTCGCCCGAGTCATCATGCAACGAGCTCGAGCTCCGCACTTGCAAACAAAACACTGACCAGAGCTGGTCGCTTGAAAATAATCACGTGCTAGTTAGTTGTTAGTGCGAGTGGCTGTGATTTGACCCAATAATGGGTAAAAGGTGTGGTGATTTAGTTATACATTCAATTAATTAATTAATTAATTACAACATCCTAACACAAGAGACTTGATATGTTTGACACCTGCTCTGTGTTCATTCAGGTGACTTTGGACAGCTGCAAGAAGTCGACGGAGAATCTGGAGCACTAGGAAGTCGAGCTGGAGGAGATGATGACCCCGGGGACTTGATGTTTGATGGCGTGTCCGGCCGCTTCACTTCCAGTACTTTTGCAGGTGAGTGTATCTTTTAAAATTTAAATTTGCTGTAAATATGTCTGCTGTAACTTTTAAACTAGTCAAGATAATTGAAATTGGTTTTAAATTTTGAATTCTCCATCTTTTCAATTATATTTAATTATATTTTTATTATGATTTTTGTCGATGCTTGATTCTTTCAATTTAAACCTACGTTCCGCGTACATCTGTGTAAAAGCCATTTATTTGAGTCCTTGGCCTAAATAATTTTGTTGGACGATTAATTATTCTTCTAGAAGTATTTTCATTTGGTAAATTACGTAAAATATTAATTGTCTCGTGCTTCAATTAACTTGTAAACATATATTCAGTCATTAACCAGACACTTATACATTTGTTAATTAAAAAACTAATATGATGGATTGTAATTGCCCAAAATCTGCAATTGCAGATTAGGCATGTGCGTACTGAACCCCCTTTACAGTTCAACGTTTTATGAATAGGTGGCAGTAGTATGTTAGTTGTCAGAAACTGATATTTGACATGTAAACTACATTTGTAAACTGATGTGATATTAAACTAAAATATTGTTAATTACCAACAAAATGTAGTAGAATAAGTAAGTTTGAATTTAAATTAATTTATAATGCGCCAATATCGTTTTTAGGTATGGATTTCATGCACAAAACATAGACAGATGTCAGGGAATGAAAACAACATTTGTCGACTTTAAAACCAATTATTATGGAAGACAATGTTTACAATCACCACAAATCAACGATAAAACCAACTTGTGGACCTGGTGCACCAGGTTTTAGATGCACAGTGAAACCGCCAAACAGGTGAGATGATTTTTTATTTATATTTTTGGGGATTTTTTATTTATATTTTTTATTTATACTTTTTAAACAATGAGTGTATCTTTTAAACGGCTAAATGTGGGTTTCCTTTTACTATTTCTAGTATACTCACTATCAAAAGTTATCATGATTATGAAACTTAAAATAAACATGATAAAGGGTGCCTATGCTATGTTACTAATACATTGTTTTCATGTTTATAGGGACATCATCAAGATGTTGAAGTAGCTGGTGTCATTGGAGCTGCCGCCATCCAGAGCTTGGAGCAGCTGGAGCTGGTGTCACCGTGGACATTATCATCAATGTAAGTACATTGTTATTTTTTTAATTATTTGGGTAAAAACAATAATAATAATGATGGTGAATGATTAGTAACTGACAATCTACTAAATATTCATTAATGATAACGGTAGTACATTATGAGCTAGTCAAGGGTGATTAATTATAAAGCTTGTCCCAGAAAAAAATGTCTCCTATAATTTTTAACTAAAAACCATATAATTAAATTAATTTTTTAAAAACTATTGAAGACTTTATTGATCAACAACTAAATAGTATATAATAGCATATATTTACATTTTAATTATGATTCATCCAAAATTTGCTCAATTTTCTTTTCAGCCCTTTCATTAAAATTTGTACAGCATAATCAGATATCATTTTTGTAATTTGTTTCCACTTATATTTGAAATTATCGACAGAATTGAGTGGTTTCTTATATTTTAATAATTTCTGCTTCATATGGGGCCAATATTTTTTGATTGGACGCAATTCAGGACAATTTGTAGGATTTTCAGATTTATGTACAAATTCTATATGTGGGGTTTCTTTTATACCAATCAATGACATTTTTTGTGTAATGACATGTTGCCAAATCTGGCCAAAATAGTATTGGTGTGTTATAAAGGGCAATAATCATCTTTCAAGACACTCGCTTAAATATCTTTCGCCGTTGATTGTCGATGTCGAAAAATAAGGCATACTGCGTTTGCCACAGGAACAAATGGCCTGCCATACAAGCATCTTTTTTGAGAATTTTTCTATTTCAATTACCTTCAATTAGCTACTAACAGATTTTCTGAACTTTCCAGAATAATAATAATAATGACTTGGTCGAAATTTTAATTCAAGTTAACAATACGTTTCGACATCCATGATAACACATAATTTTTTTTGATATCATTTTAAAGTAAAGTTTTCTTGATCTTCATTTTGTGTTAGTTTCTTGCTTAGTATTCCTGTTAGGCACTTTTGTTTTTTTTTTAAATACTTTATAGAATTCTTTAGCTTAATTTTCTGAACTGTTGATTTAGTAGTTTCAAATTTCTTAGCCAAATCTGTCACAGAAAGGTTTTTATTTTCACACAAAGCCTTTAAGACATTTTCTCAATATTTTAATTTACAAATCCAGGTTTGCATCCACTTCCACATTATTTTGTGTATCACCCGTTTCATTATATCTTCTTAACACCCTTTGAACAGTCCTTGTTGTAGATTTTAACTCTAAAGCTACGTTTCTTGTGGATATATGCCTATTTTGAACACATTTGTACAAAATATTTTCGCGCAATTGTTTGTGTTTCGATGGCATCTTTGTATACTAAATTGTATGAAAGTTGTCAACTAATTGTTTTTGTATAATGCATAGCCAAATAATAAAAACGCATCACATAAAATTTTGTATATCTATAAAAGCAGTATACGAAAAGGCCCAAAACTAAGCGACATTTTTTTCTGGGACAAGCTTTATTTTACTTTTACAATTATTTTTCTCCTAAAATAATTGATGTCCGGTTCAAAGCAGAAAATTAAAATTAATCTCCTTTAATAATTAGATTTTACTAACGGTGACTTTTACCCAATATTTAAAATATGAGTTTTAAAAATGTTGTTTACAACATTTAACTTTGAAGAGGTTTGAAAATGTGGACTGTCTATAATTTTGCTTGTAAATCTGGCGAAAATATGAATGACAGTTTTTCCGTAACTTTAGATCAACATGTTTTAAAAATGGCTGTATTTTAGTAACCAGTCAACCGGGTTTCAACATTCAATTCCTCATCTATTGACTATAGTTTCATCCCTTAATATCAACCCTCCAGAAAATAATTAATTTTAAAATAAACGTTATTGAAGCGAGGATGGTTGGGTTGGGTTGAGAACAGGGTTCGAAGATATATATCGATCGATATATATCATGATATTTATTTTGATATATATCGTCATATTTTTGCAATGATATATATCCATTATATAAAAATATGAAATAGTTTTTGAGATATAGCCTCCGGAGAAGTGAAATTTTTAGAATTTTTCAGTTTTTCTACTTTTCCGAGGCTATATCTCAAAAACTAAATGTGATATGAAAACGCGCTCAACGGCATTAATTTTCTCGTGCTTCAGTTAACTTATGAACATAGTTTCAGCGATTTTTATTTTTTTTCAATTTTCCGCCAAATAAATCGCAAAAAGCGGTTTTTTAACATTTTCTCGAAAACCAGAAGCCATATGCATTTGAAGATTGCACCACTGGATTCAGTGGGTCAAAATACATATGTATGTAAATTTTCGTTTTAATAATCCTACGATTAAGGATTTTTGGGAAAATTGAATTAAAATCTGAAAAAAACCAAAGGGGTACCCCTTAGGAAATAATTAAAAATATTAAATTGCATAAAATTGTGTGAAAATTTGCTTACAAGTCAATTCGGACACGGGGAATTCAACGCCGTTGAGCGCATTTCCATATCTTGTTTAGTTTTTGAGATATAGCCTCCGGAAAAGTGAAATTTTTCGAATTTTTCAGTTTTTCTAAATGTGTACAAAAACTAAAATTAAAAAATAAATATCCAAAAAGTGATATTTATCTGATATATATCCTATATATCAGATATTTTGATATTTATTATAAATATCATGATATTTACGAACCCTGGTTGAGAATGTTCTGTGAATGTCGCAGTGGACAATTATTCACAATTGGTTTAAACATATAATTTTATTTTGATAATTTACTATTGTTTAATATTAAAAATTACTTTTAAAGATTGTTTAGTATTTTTAATGATAGATGCTCATATTAAATTGAGTTTTGCAGTTTACGCAAATTATCTGAATGCGGCATTCAGTCCCAGGAGTCGAGCGCCATGCCCACGCTGTCCACGCTGTCCACCGGTTGCTTCAACACACTTCAGGAATAAAAGATAAGTACAAGTTTAAATTTTAATTAGTTTAAAAAATGAGAAAAGAAATTATTAATAATTGATTTAGAATTTTATTGAGACACAACCTTGACATACATCTGCTGTCTTTTAATTTAATTTATTGTTTGATGTGAGAAATATTTGTTTAACGGTTTAAAAGTAAATTGCTTTAATTTCTAGAAACTTTATTATTTTACTTTTGTTTATACTAAATAATAATATATTAATAACATTAATAATTTCTAATAATAATAACAGTAAACTGAGTAATATTGTATTTGAAGTGTATGTTAGATGTGTGCATGTTTCAAATTCACTTTAATTTCATTCATTGGTTGTGAGTGTGTCATCAAATAGGTCACCGCTGCGAGTCTGCAACAAGCTCACTTGCCAAATAAACGTCGTCGTCGTGTAATTTAACTTTTGTCTGCCTTATTTAAAGGCCTTCATAACTTCATAACCGATATCGTATCGTGGGCTTGATTTATAGTTATACTATAAGATCAACTTCCCGAGTCGATATCGTGTTTGTTTTTATTGTTTACTCACTACGTACATTTTAATTTAGTTAGTTAGTTGCTGCCTTAATAGGAGGCCATCCTAACTGTGTGTAGTTCTTTTCGTGGGGTTGATTTATTACTATAAATCAATTTTACGAATCGAAATTGTGTAGATCGATATCTATCGTGGGTTTGATTTGAAATCAACCTCACGAGTCGATATCGTGTATTTTGTATTATCCACCAAAAAACGCAGGTCCCACGTGGGGCCCCAACATACATCCCATCACCAGGAGGCAAGTTTGAAGCGTTTCGTGATGCGGGTGGGGCGAGTCCCTCGCGAGCGTGCTGCTGTGTGTAGCTAGAAGGTGTAAGCCGATGCCTTGGGTGGTCGAGTTATCGAATCACAGGAACCATATTGTCCAATGAGTCATTGGGAGATCTAGACATAATTCGACTGTTCGAGCACTGCGAAATCTTCCCAGCAGTCGGGTAGGTTGGTAGGCGGTGAACCGAGAGGTCGTGGGCACGGAATATGCTCAACGTTTTTGCTAACTTGACAAGCACGCTTCGGTTGCTTTGTCGTAGATTCGTAGCTAGTCGTTGGCAAACACTTAGGTAAGATAGGGATGGGTAGGGAGAAAAAGATGGCACCTTTACTGAAGACTACGTAAAATGTGAGTCTCTTTCAGGTTCTTCCTAACACTTGACCGATATCTTATCGTGGATATGATTTATAGTTATACTATAAGATCATATTCACGAGTCAATATCGTGTTTTTTTATCTACGTACATTTAAATTTAGTTAGTTTAGTTTCTGCCTTGTTAGAAGGCCTTCCTAACAACTGTGTAGTTCTTTTCGTGGGGTTGATTTATTACTATAAATCAATTTTACGAATCGAAATTGGTTAGAACAATATCTATCGTGGGGTTGATTTATTTCCATAAATCAATTTTACGAATTGATATTGTGATATCTATCGTGGGTTTGATGTGTAATCAACCTCACGAGTCGATATCGGATGTTTTGTATTGTCCACCATAAAACGCTGGCCCCACGTGGGGCCCCATCATAGCATTTCGCGGTTGCTTTGTTGTAGATTCGTAGCTAGTCTTTGACAAACATTTAGGTAAGATAGGGTAGGTAGGGAGAAGAAGGACACCATCATTGAAAACTTATTGTTTTTTAAGGAGTATTTGTACTTGTTTCTAATAATATTTTATTGTTAGGTGCGGTGGTGAATGAAGAAAACCAACGTTTCCTGTTGGTGATTACATCAACATGCTGGGAAGATTCATCAGCAGCAGAATCAACAGCTTCTCTTCAAACACATCCGAAGATGACTGCAAAGTCAACGCAGAATGTCGTCAAGACCGCTGCCTCCAACATCAATATAAGATAATTATTAGTTTTAAGTGGGTTGTATTTAATCGAGCACCAAAATATCAGCTTTAAATAATTCATATTCAATATCAAATATTTGTATTTGCTATTTGCCATATTAGCATTTAATTTTCCATGAAGCTTATTTACTATTATATTTAAAGATCAGTTAGTAATTTTTTTATTATTATTTTTAGTATTAATTTAATTATTTCAGACTATCAAAATATAATTTAACTAGGGTTAAAAATATATATTTTTGGTAAAAGGGGGCTTCTGGTTTAAATTCTGTAAATATTTAAAATTAAAAAAACTCGACGTTTCGGTATTTTAAACAAATACCTTCATCAGGACAGAAATACAAATAAATAACATAAATGACATAAAAATAAACAAATGACATATAAATAAAAATGACAAGTAAAAAGACAAAATATGTAATTTAAAAAATTATAAATTGTGAATCAATGGAAGCCAGGCTTTGTTTAATTCTAAACCATCACAATTATTAATATTATTTTCCTCCTTACAAATTTCAATAGCTTCTCTGATAAGTCTTCCGGTGAAACTTGTAGGTCGTGCTAAAATTTTGGTTTCTTCAAAGTTAATTTTATGTAAAAATTCTAAAGCATGATGAGCAATTGCTCAGAGTTTTTTTAATTTTAAATATTTACAGAATTTAAACCAGAAGCCCCCTTTTATTTATATATATATATGAATTCTGAAAGATTTTTCCCTATGTTATATATTTTTGGTGTTTAATAAATATATTTCTGGTAAGAGCAACACAGTTCTTATTGATTATTGATGATACGATGATTTCGGTGCTCATTTAAATTATTCCCTTTTTAAATTATTTGGGTAAAAGTCGGTTAAAAACAGTAATAAATATGTTGTTTTAAATTAATATAAAATAGCGCAATTGTGTACAAGGTAGAATGTGAGTGAAAATGGACAGAGAATGATTGATTTTATTCTGTGTGATGAATGATTGATGCGTGGTTTTTCAGTTCATTCTGACATTTATGACATAATTATTTGTCACAATTTTGTTGAGCGACTTGGTCGTGTTAGAAGACCTAAAATAATTAGAAATATAGTAAAACCGTCAGAAGGGTATCATTAGAAATATATTACAATATACACTTTTCTATTTACTATTTCATATACAATTTAATTCTTTTATTATTGAGTTAATTTGTAATTTTACGTATTCCTCTTTTTTTGCCAATTTGCACCAATTTTTAATTGTCTGCCCTCATTATTTTTCTCTTTAAAATTATTTAAACTTGTGCTAGAATTTTAATGAACGCGTACCTGACATAGAATTTAAATTTAATCTTCTACATTATTCATATTTTTATCTTTAGACTAGAGAACTTTTCAAATTTTGGCCCTACAGTATTAAATGAGACAGAAATTTCCTCCCAACACTTTTCTTCTCCTTAACAAAATAGTTTATCAGTTTTTTTTTTCATTCTATACATGTTTTTAACCCTCACTAAATCTATTAATAATTCAACTTCATTGGTGGAAAAATTTGCAGCTCTTTTAATATTTTCCATCATGTGTATATAAATATATTTCTTATTTTGCCTGTGACAGAATATAAACTGAATTTTCGGTAAACAAGGCAATGATTATAATGTTCTCAGAATCCCAAATTACACAAAACCATAAAATTATTTAGACATTCAGTTTAGGTTCAGCTGAACTAGATTAATTTGACAAGTTATAAACAAAAAAATGTTGAGGCTCAAGTTCAAGGTTCAACTGAAAAACCGAGCATGAGAAGTGTATTTGATGGTGTCGCGTATACGTCTGGATAAAAGTTGGTGAATGAGGATGTTAGAGATATGTCTGTTGAGTAAATAAATGAATGAATGAATGAATGGTACGAATGATGAATTATATTGTGGAATGAATCAGATGAGAATGATGTTGCGTGTAAAGAATGGCAAGGCTCCCGGCTTGAATGAGATGTTGATGTATGGAGGTGAGAGGTTATTTGACTCCTGATGATTGGAAATGCGCGCACGCAGTTAGAGTGTTTGAAGGTAGTGAGGCTGCGGTAGTGTCTGCGTTACCTGGTGCGGATGATGTTGTTGTAAATGATTTCAATAAATGAAGCAGAAAACGATTTAAATAATGTTAATTAATGATAATGTGTTAGTAGAATTAGTAGTTAGTTTTATAAATTTGGCAATAACATTTATTGGTAGATATGGTTTACAAAACAAATTTACAAACACTTTTATATTGTACAAATACAAACCAATTGTTAATAGAGAGAGGGACTGTTTAGGGAATGTCCTTTAATGACAAGGGCTATGAAAGTTGAGTTTAGAACATCTAAATATTCATTCATTAGTTTCTGGTCGGCCCTAACGGCTTTCTTAATTTTAAAAGTTTCAAGGAAAGTGAATCGATATCCTTTCCTTTTATATGTAGAACTGACAAATTACATATAGAACTTTTATGATAAAAATCTATCAAGTGTTTAGCGAAATTAGACTGGGTACTTTTGATCATATAATTATAACAATACTCTTTAAATCTAGTCTGGAAACTTGGTCCTGTTTGCTCTATATAAACAAATTCACAATCTTTACATTTAATTTAACAAAGGGTCTTCATTAGTTTATTATTATTAGTATATAATGTCAAATTTCCTCCAATTCTTGGCCATACTTACGATTCATGCCATTAACATAATTTAATTTTTTATAAATTGATTTAGATCTAGTTTCAAAGTGTACAGGATAAAATTAATTTCTTGTAATTGATCTAATTTTCATATTTATTAGCTTCACTTTGTTTGCTGCAATATTTAAAATGATTATAATTCAGATCATCAGATAAATTATAAAACGTTACTAGCTTTATATTACATGGGTGATACAAATTAGTGGGTTTCCTGTAAATATTAAAATTAAACGTATTGTTAATGTGTTGGATAGTAATGGCCAAGATATTTATGCTTTTATTAACTTTCACTTCAGTGGTGAATTATGTAGTTGTTGCTCCTGGTATAAAGGGATTAAAACATCGTCGATATATCTATACCAAAAATGTAAATATTTTAGGAGGTATTTATTGGAATTGAGGAATATATATTCTCAAAATTGTTTATGAATATTTCAGATAATAAAGACCCTCATTTTGTTAATTACAAATGTCACCAAAGAGCAAAAATAATTTGTTTGTAGACAAACTTCCAGCAAGTTTAAAGTTACATGGTTAACTTCAAGCTGTTTTTAATGATGTTTAGAAATTTGAAAATTGAAATGGAAGTAAATTCCCAAAACCTCCCTCTCTCTATTAACAGAGTTAGTTTGTATTTGAACTACATATAAGTGTTTGCAAAACCAAGTGTTTTTATTTATTAATTTTAAATCACGTTTCGCCGAATGCAAACAGCTTCATTAATTGAAATGATGAATGTGTTAGTGTTTGAGAAGAGCGATTGCAATGTTTCGGTGATGGATGATGTGAGATTGGAGATGAAATGAATGTGTTTGTATATTAGGGTAGTATGTTCTCGAGGTATGGGCGTATTAATTCAGAATACATTGGTGTATGTTGTATGATGACTCTGAGATTGACATGAATGTTGTTGAAAGAGTGAGTATAAGTCTGATGAGATAGTTTAGGAATGTGGAACGTGTGTCGAATGGAAGATATGAATGAACTTGTATGAAAGAATTTATGAATGTATTTATGTATGAAGAGTTGATGGTAGATTGAGCATGTGGTTGAAGCAAGGATGACTGAATGTTTCAGGGGTTCGTGTTACCCCATTTAATAAGATATTATCTTTACAACATATTTATTATTTGTTTAAACTATATAATAATGAATGATTCACTTTAAAATTATAATGATGAATCGTTCTCATCTGTAACACAATACTTTGCTAGCTGACAGGTTATTATACATACATATATATTTTTTATTGTAACATTAGCAGATTGTCAGCTAGTGAAACATTGTGATACAGTGACAGTTAGTATAAAAAAACAAACAAATTACGATTGATTAACTAGATTTTTCATTGTTAAACATTCCGGCATTATTTTATACAAATATATTTCAAGTAAATGATTGATATAAATAAATTTGAATCAGTTTTATTTTAAATATTATTTACTAAATAACTTATGACCGATTTAAATAAAGTTAATCAAATCATCCTCCGTCGATTATTTATACTAACAGTCAACATATTTTGTAAATAAAGATAATGAAATACTTTTACCCAAAATAATTGTTTCAAAGTATTAATTCTAAAAGTTTCCATTATAATAATTAAATTGATTTCTTTTTAAAAATTGGGAAAACTGACAGAATTGATATTTACTAATGATAATAAATAAATATATTTTAAGTAGATAGTTGACAATAACTTTGTTTAACACATATTTATTGTTTAAGAATAAGAAATAGATACCTATTGTAATAAGTTATACATACATCTTATTACAATATTCTTTATTCTTAAAAAATAAATATGTGTTGAAGAGATTTATCGTGAATTATTTAATTTAAAATATAGTTTTTATTATTTAAGATAAATAAGTAAATAATATTATTGTAATTAAATATGTACAAATAATAACAAATATGTTTTAAATAGGTAGTTTACAATAACTTTGTTTAACACATATTTATTGTTTAAGAATAAGAAATAGTTAACATATATCTTATTACAATATTCCTTATTCTTAAAGAATAAATGTGTGTTGAAGAGATTTATTGTGAATTATTTAATTTAAAATATAGTTTTTATTGTTAAATATAAATAAGTTAATAAAATTGTTGTAATTCAGTATGTAATAATAAGAAATATTGTAATAAGAAAACATACATCTTATTGCAATACGTCTTATACTTCAAGAAAATATATGTTTTAAAGAGACTTATTCTAAATTAATTTAGATAGGTATCCTCATTAAATCCCTCAAATCATTTATAAAATTGTCATCTTTCTGAATACTCCCTCAAATCTTTTGTAATGTTATCATTTTCCCAAAAGTCCTTAAATTCATTTGTAAGATAGTAATCCTCCTAAAATTGCCTTCCTCCCAAAAATTCCTCCAATTCATTTGCAAGATATAATCCTCTCGAAAAGTCCTCCAATACATTTATATTTCCTCCCATGAAGTCCCTCAAATCATTTATAAAATAGCCATCTTATTAAATGTCCCTCAAATCCATTTATAAAATAATCACCCTCTTAAAAAGTTCCTCAAATAACTTATAAAGCAATCCTACATTCTAAAAGACACCCCAGAAATTAAATAATATTTTTTTCAATAATATATTATATATTTATAATATAAATTTGTTTTTGTAATAAATTGTAATGAATGCTTTAAATATTGTATTTATAATAAATATTGTAATACAGATGTTAGTTTCTATTGTATACTGATTTAAAACGTCAATAAAAGTGTTTAAAATGGCTGCCATTCTTTCATTTATTTCCTTCTGTAAATATAAATATATTTTATTCAAATTCAATTAACTTGTCTTCCATTTTGTACCTCCCATATATTAAATGAAATTCAATTAAATATCAATTAAGAGGAGGAGCCACGAAAGATTCAATGGGCGTCAACACACCCAATTAAGAAACAGGGTTGCCAATTCACTATAACCAAAATCCAGTAAAGTTACCTCCTCATCGTTCTGCGCCCCGGATACAAATCGACGAATTTGGAGCAATTCCTGACCAAAAACTCGAAGTTTTTTTTCTAGTTCAAAAACTGAACAATAGATAGCACCACCATGCATACATGATTGATGCTGCCCCCTGGTGACCAATTTTAAAACTAAGAAAAAAAACTTTGAAATTTTGTCAGGATCTGCTCCAATTTGGTCGGTTTGTATCCGGGGCGCAGAACGGCGAGGAGGTATCTTTACTGTATTTTGGTTATAGTGAATTGGCATCACTGCTTTCTTAATTGGTTGTGTTACCGCCCTCATTTCTTCTATTGCTCCTCCTCATAATTGAAACTTAATTGAATTTAATTTTATATATGGGAGGAACAAAATGGCTGATTAATAGAAATTTAAATGGAAGTATTTAAATGTAAATAATTAAATAGACGCCATTTTAAATTCAACCATTGATATTTAAAGTAAAAGAAACCAACATTAAAATAATTAATTAAATTAACTTAGTTCGCAAAAAATTAAAAACAACAAGGTATGTATAAATATAAACAATATTTATTATCATTGCAAAGTTGTGTACAAGTTTTACTAACATTTTATTTTAGAATTGTTAACTACAAGTACATTTTATTTATAATACAAACTATTTTTTAAATAAATTAATTTAGAATAAGTCTCTTTAAAATATATTTATAAGACGTATTGCAATAAGATGTATGTTTTCTTATTACAATATTTCTTATTCTTAAAGAATAGATATGTTTTAAATAGAGTTATTGTAAACTTATCTATTTAAAACATTTATTATTGTTTTTACATATTTAATTACAATAATATTATTAACTTATTTATCTTAAACAATAAAAACTATATTTTAAATTAAATATTTCACAATAAATCTCTTCAACACACATTTATTCTTTAAGAATAAGGAATATTGTAATAAGATATATGTTAACTTATTACAATGGGTACCCTATTTCTTATTCTTAAACAATAAATATGTGTTAAACAAAGTTATTGTCAACTATCTATTTAAAACATATTTGTTATTATTTTTACATATTTAATTACAATAATATTATTTACTTATTTATCTTAAATAATAAAAACTATATTTTAAATTAAATAATTCACAATAAATCTCTTCAAAACAGATTAATTTTTTAAGAATAAAGAATATTGTAATAAGATGTATGTATAACTTATTACAATAGGTATCTATTTCTTATTCTTAAAGAATAAATATATGTGTTAAACAAAGTTATTGTCAACTATCTACTTAAAATATATTTGTTATTATCATTAGTAAATATCAATTCTGTCAGTTTTCCCAATTTTTAAAAAGAAATCAATTTAATTATTATAAAGGAAACTTTTAGAATTAATACTTTGATACAATTATTTTGGGTAAAAGTATTTCATTATCTTTATTTACAAAATATGTTGACTGTTAGTATAAATAATCGATGGAGGATGATTTGATTAACTTTATTTAAATCGGTCATAAGTTGTTTAGAGAATAATATTTAAAATAAAACTGATTCAAATTTATTTATATCAATCATTTACTTCAAATATATTTGTATAAAATAATGCCGGAATGTTTAACAATGAAAAATCTAGTTAATCATTCGTAATTTGTTTGTTTTTTTATACTAACTGTCTCTGTATCACAATGTTTCAGTAGCTGACAATCTGCTAATGTTACAATAAAAAATATATATGTATGTATAATAAATTGTCAGCTAGCAAAGTATTGTGTTACAGATGAGAACGATTCATCATTATAATTTTAAAGTGAATCATTCATTATTATATAGTTTAAACAAATAATAAATGTTGTAAAGATAATATCTTATTAAATGGGGTAACACGAACCCCAGAAACATTCAGTCATCCTTGCTTCAACCACATGCTCTTCATACATAAATACATACATATACATTCATACAAGTTCATTCATATCTTCCATTCGACACACGTTCCACATTCCTAAACTATCTCATCTGACTTATACTCACTCTTTCAACAACATTCATGTCAATCTCAGAGTCATCATACAACATACACCAATGTATTCTGAATTAATACATCACATACTACCCTAATATACAAACACATTCATTTCATCTCCAATCTCACATCATCCATCACCGAAACATTGCAATCGCTCTTCTCAAACACTAACACATTCATCATTTCAATTAATGAAGCTGTTTGCATTCGGCGAAACGTGATTTAAAATTAATAAATACAAACACTTGGCATTTTGTTTCATGAATTTAGAAATGGTTTTGCAAACACTTATATGTAGTTCAAATACAAACTAACTCTGTTAATAGAGAGAGGGAGGTTTTGGGAATTTACTTCCATTCCAATTTTCATTAAAAACAGCTTGAAGTTAACCATGTAACTTTAAACTTGCTGGAAGTTTGTCTACAAACAAATTATTTTTGCTCTTTGGTGACATTTATAATTAACAAAATGTGGGTCTTTATTATCAGAAATATTCATCAACAATTTAGAGAATATATATGCCTCAATTCCAAAAAATACCTCCGAAAATATTTACATTTTTGGTATAGATATATCGACGATGTTTTAATCCCTTTACACCAGGAGCAACAACTACTAAATGTCCTTAATTCATTTGATTAAAATACATAATTCACCACTGAAGTGAAAGTTCATAAAAGCATAAATATCTTGGCCATTACTATCCAACACATTAACAATAAATTTAATTTTAGTATTTACAGGAAACCCACTAATTTGTATCACCCATGTAATATAAAACTAGCAACGTTTTATAATTTATCTGAATTAAAATCATTTTAAATATTGCAGAAAACAATAGTCAATCACTGTGAAGCTAATAAATAAGAAAATTAGATCAATTACAAGAAATGCATTTTATCCTGGACACTTTGAAACTAGATCTAAATCAATTTATAAAAAATTAAATTATGTTAATGGCATGAATCGTAGTATGGCCAAGAATTGGAGGAAATTTTACATTTACTAATAATAATAAACTAATGAATAAAGACCCTTTGTCAAATTAAATGTAAAGATTGTGAATTTGTTTATATAGAGCAAACAGGACAAAGTTTCCAGACTAGATTTAAAGAGTATTGTTATAATTATATGACCAAAAGTCCCCAGTCTAATCTAGATTTTTATCATAAAAGTTCTATATGTAATTTGTCAGTTTTACATATAAAAGGAAAGGATATCGATTCACTTTCCTTGAAGCTTTTAAAATTAAGAAAGCCGTTAGGGCCGACCAGAAACTAATGAATGAATATTTAGATGTTCATAGCCCTTGTCATTAAAGGACATTCCCTAAACAGTCCCTCTCTCTATTAACAATGTGTTTGTATTTGTACAATATATAAGTGTTTGTAAATTTGTTTTGTAAACCATATCTACCAATAAATATTATTGCCAAATTAATAAAACTAAATACTAATTCTACTAACACATTATCATTAATTAACATTATTTAAATCGTTTTCTGCTTCATTTATTGAAATCATTTACAACAACATCATCCGCACCAGGTAACGCAGACACTACCGCAGCCTCGCTACCTTCAAACACTCTAACTGCGTGCGCGCATTTCCAATCACCAGGAGTCAAATAACCTCTCACCTCCATACATAAACATCTCATTCAAGCCGGGAGCCTTGCCATTCTTTACACGCAACATCATTCTCATCTGATTCATTCCACAATATAATTCATCATTCGTACCATTCATTCATTCATTCATTTATTTACTCAACAGACATATCTCTAACATCCTCATTCACCAACTTTTATCCAGACGTATACGCGACACCATCAAATACACTTCTCATGCTCGGTTTTTCAGTTGAACCTTGAACTTGAGCCTCAACATTTTTTTGTTTATAACTTATCAAATTAATCTAGTTCAGCTGAACCTAAACTGAATGTCAACATAATTTTATGGTGTTGTGTAATTTGGGATTCTGAGAAAATTATAATCATTGCCTCAGTTTATATTCTGTCACCGGCAAAATAATAAATATATTTATATACACATGATGGAAAATATTAAAAGAGCTGCAAATTTTTCCACCAATGAAGTTGAATTATTAATAGATTTAGTGAGAGTTAAAAACATGTATAGAATGAAAAAAAAAACTGATAAAGTATTGTGTTAAGGAGAAGAAAAGTGTTGGGAGGAAATTTCTGCCTCATTTAATACTGTAGGGCCAAAATTTTAAAAGTTCTCTAGTCCAAAGATACAAATATTAATAATGTACAAGATTAAATTTAAATTCTACGTCATTAAATTCTACGTCAGGTACGTGTTCATTAAAATTCTAGCACAAGTTTAAATGATTTTTAAGAGAGAAAAATAATGGGGGCAGACAATTAAAAATTGGAGCAAATTGGCAAAAAAAGAGGAATACGTAAAATTACAAATTAACTCAATAATAAAAGAATTAAATTGTATATGAAATAGTAAATAGAAAAGTGTATATTGTAATATATTTCTAATGATACCCTTCTCACAGTTTCTTTACTGAACAAAATTGCGACAAATAATTATGACATAAATGTCAGAATGTACTGAAAAACCGAGCATCAATCATTCATCACACAGAATAAAATCAATCACTCTCTGTCCATTTTCACTCACATTCTCCCTTGTACACAATTGCGCTATTTTATATTAATTTAAAACAACATATTTATTTCTGTTTTTAACAGACTTTTACCCAAATAATTTAAAAAGGGAATAATTTAAATGAGCACCGAAATCATTGTATCTTAAATAATCAATAAGAGCTGTGTTGCTCTTGCCAGAAATATATTTATTAAACACCAAAAATATATATTTTTAACCCTAGTTAAATTATATTTTGATAGTCTAAAATAATTAAATGAATACTAAAAATAATAATTAGGCATAAAAAATACTAACTGATCTTTAAATATAATAGCAAATAAGCTTCATGGAAAATTAAATGCTAATATGACAAATAGCAAATATAAATATTTGATATTTAAATTGATAAACAGATTAGCAAAGTCTAGTATTTTCGATATCGAATATGAATTATTTAGAGCTGATATTTTGGTGCTCGATTAAATACAACCCACTTAAAACTAATAATTATCTTATATTGATGTTGGAGGCAGCGGTCTTGACGACATTCTGCGTTGACTTTGCAGTCATCTTCGGATGTGTTTGAAGAGAAGCTGTTGATTCTGCTGCTGATGAATCTTCCCAGCATGTTGATGTAATCACCAACAGGAAACGTTGGTTTTCTTCATTCACCACCGCACCTAACAATAAAATATTATTAGAAACAAGTACAAATACTCCTTAAAAAACAATAAGTTTTCAATGATGGTGTCCTTCTTCTCCCTACCTACCCTATCTTACCTAAGTGTTTGTCAAAGACTAGCTACGAATCTACAACAAAGCAACCGCGAAACGCTATAATGGGGCCCCACGGAGGGCCAGCGTTTTATGGTGGACAATACAAAACATCCGATATCGACTCGTGAGGTTGATTACACATCAAACCCACGATAGATATCACAATATCAATTCGTAAAATTGATTTATGGAAATAAATCAACCCCACGATAGATATTGTTCTAACCAATTTCGATTCGTAAAATTGATTTATAGTAATAAATCAACCCCACGAAAAGAACTACACAGTTGTTAGGAAGGCCTTCTAATAAGGCAGAAACTAAACTAACTAAATTTAAATGTACGTAGAGATAAAAACACGATATTGACTCGTGAATATGATCTTATAGTATAACTATAAATCATATCCACGATAAGATATCGGTCAAGTGTTAGGAAGAACCTGAAAGAGACTCACATTTTACGTAGTTTTCAGTAAAGGTGCCATCTTTTTCTCCCTACCCATCCCTATCTTACCTAAGTTTTTGCCAACGACTAGCTACGAATCTACGACAAAGCAACCGAAGCGTGCTTGTCAAGTTAGCAAAAACGTTGAGCATATTCCGTGCCCACGACCTCTCGGTTCACCGCCTACCAACCTACCCGACTGCTGGGAAGATTTCGCAGTGCTCGAACAGTCGAATTATGTCTAGATCTCCCAATGACTCATTGGACAATATGGTTCCTGTGATTCGATAACTCGACCACCCAAGGCATCGGCTTACACCTTCTAGCTACACTCAGCAGCACGCTCGCGAGGGACTCGCCCCAACCCGGATCACGAAACGCTTCAAACTTGCCTCCTGGTGATGGGATGTATGTTGGGGCCCCACGTGGGGCCTGCGTTTTTTGGTGGAAAATACAAAATACACGATATCGACTCGTGAGGTTGATTTCAAATCAAACCCGCGATAGATATCGATCTACACAATTTCAATTCGTAAAATTGATTTATAGTAATAAATCAACCCCACGAAAAGAACTACACACAGTTAGGATGGCCTCCTATTAAGGCAGCAACTAACTAACTAAATTAAAATGTACGTAGTGAGTGAACAATAAAAACAAACACGATATCGACTCGGGAAGTTGATCTTATAGTATAACTATAAATCAAGCCCACGATACGATATCGGTTATGAAGTTATGAAGGCCTTTAAATAAGGCAGACAAAAGTTAAATTACACGACGACGACGTTTGTTTGGCAAGTGAACTTCTTGTTGCAGACTCGCAGCGACCTACTTAAAATTAAAGTGAATTTGAAACATACACAACATATACACATCTAACATACACTTCAAATACAATATTACTCAGTTTACTGTTATTATTATTAGAAATTATTAATATTATTAATATATTATTATTTAGTATAAACAAAAGTAAAATAATAACGTTTATGGCGAATACGCAAAAATGTTAAGTAGTGTTAATATTTATTAAATAAAAACAAAAAATTTAAGCAATCTGACTTATTCATAATGTAACATAAAAAAATAATTGTAAAATCTTATTACATAATAACATATAGTCGTAGATAAAGTATAGTATTCTATTCGCAAGTAATAGCTATTACTCACTCGAATGATTTACAACACTCACCTTCGGCTCGTGTTGCAAACTTCATTCTCTTGAGTAATAGCTTATATTACTTACTCATTGAATAATATACTATTTTTTGAATTTAGCAATTTACTTTTAAAACACTTTAAACAAATATTTCTCACATCTAACAATAAATGAAATTAAAAGACAGCAAATGTATGTCAAGGCTGTGTCTCAATAAAATTCTAAATAAATTATTAATAATTTCTTTTCTCATTTTTTAGATTAATTAAAATATAAATAAACGAAATTTGTACTCATCTTTTGTTCCTGAAGTGTGTTGAAGCAACCGGTGGACAGCGTGGACAACGTGGCCATGGCGCTCGAGTCCTGGGACTGAATGCCGCATTCAAATATGCATGCAAAACAGAATTTAAAATAAGCATCTATCATTAAAAATACTAAACAATATTTAAAAGTAATTTTTAATATTAAACAATAGTAAATGATCAAAATAAAATTATATGTTTAAACCAATTGTGAATAATTCTTCATTTTAGAATTAATTACTTTCTGGAGGGTTGATATTAAGGGATGAAACTATGATCAATAGATGAGGAATTGAATGTTGAAACCCGGTTGACTGGTTACTAAATTACAGCCGTTTTTAAAACATGTTTATCTAAAGTTACGGAAAAACTGTCGTTCATATTTTCTCTCAAAAAATTAATAAAATTAACCAGATTTACAAACAAAACTATAGGCAGCCCACATTTTCAAACCTCTTCTAAGTTAAATGTTGTAGACAACATTTGAAAAACTCATATATTTTAAATATTGGGTAAAAGTCACCGCTAGGAAAATCAAATTATTAAACGAGATTAATTTTAATTTTCTGCTTTGAACCGGACATCAATTATTTTAGGAGAAAAATAATTGTAAAAGTAAAATAAAGCTTGCCCCAGAAAAAAATTGTCACTTAGGTTTAGGCCTTTTCGTATACTGCTTTTATAGATATACAAATTTGTATGTGATGCGTTTTTATAGTTGGCTATGCATTATACAAAAACAATTAGTTGACAACTTTCATACAATTTAGTATACAAAGATGTCATTGAAACACAAACAATTGCGCGAAAATATTTTGTACAAATGTGTTCAAAATAGGCATATATCCACAAGAAAAGTAGCTTTAGAGTTAAAATCTACAACAAGGACTGTTCAAAGGTTGTTAAGAAGATATAATGAAACGGGTAATACACAAAAAAAATGTGGAAGTGGATTTGTAGATTAAAATATTGAGAAAATGTCTTGTGAAAATAAAAATCTTTCTGTGAGAGATTTGGTTAAGAAATTTGAAACTACTCAATCAACAGTCCAGAAAATTAAGCTAAAGAATTCTATAAAGTATTTAAAACAAAAAACAAAAGTGCCTAACAGGAATACTAAGCAAGAAACTAACACAAAATGAAGATCACGAAAACTTTACTTTAAAGTAATATCAAAAAAAATTATGTGTTATCATGGATGTCGAAACGTATTGTTAACTTGAATTAAAATCTCGACAAAGTCATTATTATTATTCTGGAAAGTTCAGAACATCTGTTAGTAGCTAATTGAAGGTAATTCAAATAGAAAAATTCTCAAAAAAGATGCTTGTATGGCAGGCCATTTGTTCCTGTGGCAAACGCAGTATGCCTTACTTTTCGACATCGACAATCAACGGCAAAAGATATTTAAGCGAGTGTCTTGAAAGATGATTATTGCCCTTCATAATACACCAATACTATTTTGGCCATATTTGTCAACATGTCATTACACAAAAAATGTCATTGATTGGTATAAAAGAAACTCCACATATAGAATTTGTACATAAATTTGAAAATCCTAAAAATTGTCCTGAATTGCGCCCAAACAAAAAATATTGGCCCCATATGAAGCAGAAGTTATTAAAATATAAGAAACCACTCAATTCTGTCGATAATTTCAAATATAAGTGGAAACAAATTACAAAAATGATATCTGATTATGCTGTACAAATTTTAATGAAAGGGCTGAAAAGGAAATTGTGCAACTTTTGGATGAATCATAATTAAAATGTAAATATATGCTATTATATACTATTTAGTTGTTGATCAATAAAGTCTTCAATAGTTTTTAAAAAATTCATTTAATTATATGGTTTTTAGTTAAAAATTATAGGCGACATTGTTTTCTGGGACAAGCTTTATAATTAATCACCCTTGACTAGCTAATAATGTACTACCGTTATCATTAATGAATATTTAGTAGATTGTCAGTTACTAATCATTCACAATCATTATTATTATTGTTTTTACCCAAATAATTAAAAAAATAACAATGTACTTACATTGATGATGATGTCCACGGTGACACCAGCTCCAGCTGCTCCAAGCTCTGGATGGCGGCAGCTCCAATGACACCAGCTGCTTCAACATCTTGATGATGTCCCTATAAACATAAAAACAATGTATTAGTAACATAGCAGAGCACCCTTCATCATGTTTCTTTTAAGGCTCATAATCATCATAACTTTTGAGAGTGAGTATACTAGAAATAGTAAAAGGAAACCCACATTTAGTCATTTAAAAGATACACTCATTGTTTAAAAAGTAATTAAATTAAAAACATAATTTAATTTATTTAGCAGCGCGTAATTCTTGTACTAATCGAGATATTTTAAAAGTACAAAGAAACAAAAAATATAGCCTCAAAAATATAAATAAAAAATCATCTCACCTGTTTGGCGGTTTCACTGTGCATCTACAATCTGGTGCACCAGGTCCACAAGTTGGTTTTGTCGTTGATTTGTGGTGATTGTAAACATTGTCTTTCATAATAATTGGTTTTAAAGTCGACAAATGTTGTTTTCATTCCCTGACATCTGTCTATGGTTTGTGCATGAAATACATACCTAAAAACGACATTGGCGCATTAGAAATTAATTTAAATTCAAACTTACTTATTCTACTACATTTTGTTGCTAATTAACAATATTTTAGTTTAAAATCACATCATTTCACAAACGTAGTTTACTTGTCAAATATCAGTTTCTGACAACTAACAGACTACTGCCACCTATTCATAAAACGTTGAACTGTATCAGTGGCGCAGTATGCATCCAAATTATTGGGTGTTTATATTATAAAAATAATTTGATTTCTAATCAATAAAAACTACTCTATATTATTTATTAATAATTATTATTAACGTTCATAACATATTTTTTAATTATAAACAGCATTTAACCCCGAAAACTAATATTTTAATGTACTTGCCCCCAAAGTAGTCTACGGATTTTTTTACCCGCCTATAATTGATTGCAGGTGTGCCAAAATTAATTTAGTGATAAATAAATTCTCTACTTTTGATATTTATATTTGAATTCAAAATGACTGATTGAAAAACTATTAAACTTATTTTAAAATAAATATGTAGATAATTTAAACGTAAAATAATTAAAATAAAATAATTTTGTGCTTCAATTAATTTAATTAAACGTGAAAAGTTTTTCATATAAAATTCACGAGATTTTGTAAAGAATATTTTAGACTATTTCAAGTTCATGAATGAAACAAACTGTAAAGGGGGTTCAGTATGCTCATGCTTAATCTGCAATTGCAGATTTTGGGCAATTACAATCCATCATATTAGTATTTTAATTAACAAATATATAAGTGTTTGGTTAATGACAAAATATGTTTACAAGTTAATTGAAGCAAGAGACAATTAATGTTTTACGTAATTTATCAAATCAAAAATACTTCTAGAAGAATATGTAATCGTCTAACTAAATTATTTAGGCCAAGGGCTCAATTAAATGGCTTTTACACAGATGTACGCGGAACGTAGGTTTATATTGAAACTAATTCACTCATCAGATTCATCGAAGAATCATTTTCATAATAAAAATATGATTAAATATAGTTGAAAACATGGAGAATTCAAAATTTAAAACCAATTTCAATTATCGTGACTAATTTAAAAGTTATAGCCGTTTAAAAAATTGTTTACTTGTACAAGTTACAGCCATTTTATAATTTACAGTAAATTTAAATTTTAAAAGATACACTCACCTGCAAAAGTACTGGAAGTGAAGCGTCCGGACACGCCATCAAACATCAAGTCTCCGGGGCCATCATCTCCTCCAGCTCGGCTTCCTGGTGCTCCAGATTCTCCGTCGACTTCTTGCAGCTGTCCAAAGTCACCTGAATGAGCACAGAGAGGGTGTCAAACATATCAAGTCTCTTGTGTTACGATGTTGTAATTAATTAATTAATTGAATGTATAATTACATCACCACACCTTTTACCCATTATTGGGTCAAATCACAGCCACCACAGATGTAGGTCATTGTTTTAAATGATGATAAATACGTACAACCCAATTTAAATATTGTAAAGAAAACTTTTAAAACTCTTATATATTTTAAATATTGGAAATAATTACCCAAAAAGGTAAAAGTATTTGTGAACTTTATTTACAAAATACACGGACTGCTCGTGATAGAAATATAGTTGCTCACCTTTGATACTAATCACTAGCACTAACAACTCACTAGCACAACGTGTCACTAACTAACAACTAACTAGCACGTGATGATGTTCAAGCGACCAGCTCTGGGCAGCGGTTTGTTTGCAAGTGCGGAGCTCGAGCTCGTTGCATGATGACTCGCCCGACTAATTAATTGATGACACAACTCAATACATTCAAACTTACACAACATGTCTACATTTCAAATAAAATATTTCTCATTTTACTTTTTTCATTAATTATTATAAACTATTATTGTTATATATATTTTTTAAAGTAAACAAATTTAAAACGTGAAACGTTTATACGTGAATAATTTCCCAGTAATGGCTAAAAGGCGTGATTTGATTTATAAATAAGTTTCTCACCAATGACAGAACATTTCCGTCTGATTCTCTTCTCTTGCTGCCGACATGAAGAGTAGGTTTCTGAAGAGCGATCGTCGTCGACACCATCACCACGGTGTTTGCTGTCACCAGCTCTCCAAATATTTCTAATGATTTGTTTCAAATATCGATCGGAACCAATTCCCAATCAGCGCAGGAATGCAACAAGAGCAGGACAGCTGCTCTCTGGCGAAGCTCATTCTGTTTAAATTCCTCGACTCCGGTTCTGCAAGTTCCAATCTCTTCTCTCCACGGAGGGTTTCCTGTCGGTGTGGATGAGGATCCAGTGCTCGCATTTCTCTCCGATTACGCCTGGACCAAACAATAAACAGTTACTATTAATTGTAATTGCTAATTAACCGCTAACTTTTGTTTAGCTAATCGATAATAAACATGGCTTCCTTCCCCCAGGTGCCATCCCCTCATTCACCAGCACTCAATTCAATACAATGACCGCTAGTCTAATTAAGGGAAATTCATTTTCATTATTTTAGGACAGAAATACTTGTTTATAACATTTATTTATATCCAACTTTAACTTGAAATATTTTTGACCAAAATAATTCCGGAAGGTTTAACAATTAAAAATATAGTTAATTACCTTTCATAATAACTGACACTACCTAACAATTTACAAGCGTTTTCATTAACAAATATCTAGTTACTATTCATCATTATTATTTTAAACTGAATATGAATTTATTTCATTAATTCTCAAATAAATATTAAACAAATAATTAAAAAATAACAATGTTCTTACATTATTGATGTTGAGAGCAGCAGATTTAATATTCAAACTCGTCTTTGCTGATGCCTCCGGGGTGTTAATACACGCTGAGGATGCTTGCAGGTCCCGTGATGTCCCTATAAACATAAAAACAATATATTAGTAACACACTTCATAACATTTATTAAACTTAATAATGATAACAGAGAAGACAATTAATAGAATAGCTCTAAAATGCTTTAAAAAAAGAACCTACCATTTAGAAGGCTTTCGAATGCCATCACCAACTACAAAATGGCTGAATTGAGTAAATATTATTAAGAGTGTATTTGTAAACGCTGCTTGTTGAGTGCAGGTGAACTTGAATACGCACAGACTTGTTTAATTATTGTTTCGATCAGTCATCAAATCTATACTTTTACCAATTTAAATATATAGAAAGCAAATGATAATGAATAACATGAATACGTATTTGGCCATTAATAATATTTGAATTAAATTTTTATAAATGAAAATTGAGAAAGATATTCAAAATGAATAGAATAATGTTTTGAAATAATAATAACAATTGGCAAAACCAACTAGTTAAATGCATTAAGATGTCGTAACACTTGTAGCTGTTATGTATTACAAAGTACATTTTACACTATTTTTAAGTACAAATATCTATCGAAAATATTAGAATAATGTTCTCGTTAACTGTTTACCAGTATTTTGTTAAAACGTACAATTATTTATCCAGCAACATTCAACAGCACAGCGTCATACAAGACTAAATTTATGGAATAAACAGGATCACTTCGGCAAATTTATCGTTTGAACAAATCAAATACTTTTATAAATTTATATAAAATAAAGAAAATACTTTTAAAATCAGTATTTTGACACATTTTCATGTATAAAAACTAATATTTATGTATGTAAATAATAATAAATAATATATATCACGCTTTCCGAAATAAAAATACTATTTATAACTGTTAAAATCTAAAGATATGCAAAAATATTATTGTGATTTAAAAGAAAATTTATTTAAAATCATGTTCAAATATAATGTTAAAGCAGTTTATCCCAAATTTAATTATTGAAATGTAATATTTCTGTTACTGCATTTTCTGTATGTTACGTACAAAGGTTATGTAACAAAATGTTGATGCATTTGTAAGTATCAAAAACTAAATTTACAGGTGAAATTTGTATCAAATTCGTCAGAATAACATCTATACTTACGAAAGGCACTATATTTTATTAATATTTATTGATATTTTTACTCACAAACACTAATTTTCTAGCAGCACATCTAATAATCACCATGCTTGCAACTTATGAACTGTGAAGTCGACGCAACGCCTGCACACTGCACGAACTTCCGCGCAAACCAGTGCACATCAAAATGTCTTGGAGTGTATTTTATGTCTAAAATTTATAATTTATTGAAAATGACATATATTTAATAACATTAATTCAAAATTTGTTTTTTAAATTAGTGTTTATGAATTTTATAAGTAATTAAAATATTTAAATACAGAAATAAGTATTGAAATTAAAGAAAACTAGTACTTAAAATATGATTTTTACAATATAGAAATAGGGAAACAATTCTTGAATGTACTTTAACAAAAAAAAATGAATAGTATATTACATAATAAGTCAGGAAAGTGATGCTTTACTTGACGAAGCGGTTGTTTGAAGTACGAGGCCGTTAGGCCGAGTATTTTAATTCGCTGAGTCAAGTAAAACACTTTCGTGACGTATTATGTATACTATTTTTTCAGAAATCGTTCATATTTATATTTGATCAATATAATTAATAATAAATATTTCAAAATGTTTAATTTTTTGGTAAGAATCATATTGGCAGCAAACTACATATCCAAGGTGATAACAAAAGTTGTTGAAAACAATATCTTATGTGAAAAATCTTTTGAATATATTTGTGTCAAAAGTAATATTGTTGACAGAGAAGATTTCTTTATAATGTTGGAAAATATAGATGAAAATGAGTATGAGGCGGTATTTTCAAGTACTCCTCCTGAAATCTTAAATCAAGCAACTGCGGCTGTTGAAAATTTATTACCGAGCAAGTCCAAAGACCGATATGATAAAGAGTATGAAATTTTCATGGATTGGAAAAAGCAAAATAATTTGTTAGCAAATGTGCTACTTGCTTATTTTATTTACTGAATCTCCAATAAATTTAGCTTCAAATTCGCCAGTGTCATACATAAATTTGAGTAATTTAAGCAATTGTATATTTAGTATTAATATTATTGATAAAAATAAATAAAAATCTTATTAAATTTTTTAGTTATTTAGTTTATTTATTTGAGTCAGGTAAACACTTACTTTTCTGACTAAAATGCGTCAGGAAAGTAGGCATTTTCTTGACGATTTCAGAAAACACATATTACCTGGCTTCACATTTATTTATTTCCCAATTAATCAACACATCTTCGACTTCCTCTACATCCAATTCCAGACTCGTTTCCGGGAAACCATCATACGAGTGACTGTCTTCTTTTTCTGGAATTGTTTCGGCTTTTTCCTTCAGTCTTATTTTTCTCTGTGGGATCACATTCTGTGATTCTTCGTCCACTGTTTCGGTAAAGTTGTTTGGTTTAGACTGTGAAGACCTTTCTAGGATTTCCGCTTCATTTGGTTTGTCCACTTCTTGTTTGATGTCTAAGTTGGCGAAGACTGTGCTGTATTTTTTCCGGAAGTCGCCCAAGAGGTTCGTTGATGCTGTTAGATCTTTCTTGTATCGGTTGAGCAGGACATTGGAATGCAGACACATTAATTTGAATTCGTAGAATTGGCGAAGTTTTTCTTGACACAGAATGCATATTGTTGTTGGAAGACAGTATGATGAATTTATCTGAAAAATTAAATATTTATTTATTTTTTAAATGATTGAAATATAAATACTAACAAATTTGATTCATTTCCCTTGTTTTTTATTAATTTAAATTCATAATTGCTTTCATACAAGCTAGGTTATTCCGCCGACTTGCTAACTTTCGTTGACACAACAAAACTTCTGTCTCATTGACCCACTGAATCCAGTGGTGAAATGTTTAAATGCATAAATCTTATAGTTTATGAGAAAATGTCAAAAAACCTCTTTTTGCGATTTTTTTGGCGAAATTTGGAAAAAAAATAAAAATCGCTGAAACTATGTTTATAAGTTAACTGAAGCACGAGAAAGTCAATGCCGTTGACCGCATTTTCATATCGCTTGTAGTTTTTGAGATATAGGCTCGGGAAAGTACAAAATCTGAATAAAATTAAAATTTCACTTTTCCGGAGCGTATATCTAAAAAATGAAACAAGATATGAAAATGCGCTCAACGGCCTTGAATTCCTCGTGTCCGAATTGACTTGTAAGCAAATTTTCATGCAATTTGAAGCAATTTTTTTTTTTGTAATTATTTCCTAAGGTGTTTGGTTTTTTCAGATTTTAATTCAATTTTCCCAAAAATCCTTAATCATAGGAATATTGTAACGAAAATTTACATATGTACATATGTATTTTGACCCACTGAATCCAGTGGTGAAATGTTTAAATGCATAAATCTTAAAGTTTTTGAGAAAATGTAAAAAAACCGCTTTTTGCGATTTTTTTGGCGAAATTTGGAAAAAAAATAAAAATCGCTGAAACTATGTTTATAAGTTAACTGAAGCACGAGAAAGTCAATGCCGTTGACCGCATTTTCATATCGCTTGTAGTTTTTGAGATATAGGCTCGGGAAAGTACAAAATCTGAATAAATTTAACAATTTAACATTTCCGGAGCGTATATCTAAAAAATGAAACAAGATATGAAATTGCGCTCGACGGCATTGAATTCCCCGTGTCCGAATTGACTTGTAAGCAAATTTTCATGCAATTTTAAGCAATTTAATATTTTTAATTATTTCCTAAGGGTTACCCCTTTGGTTTTTTCAGATTTTAATTCAATTTTCCCAAAAATCCTTAATCATAGGAATATTGTAACGAAAATTTACATACATATGTATTTTGACCCACTGAATCCAGTGGTGAAATGTTTAAATGCATAAATCTTATAGTTTTTGAGAAAATGTCAAAAAACCGCTTTTTGCGATTTTTTTGGCGAAATTTGGAAAAAAATAAAAATCGCTGAAACTATGTTTATAAGTTAACTGAAGCACGAGAAAGTCAATGCCGTTGACCGCATTTTCAGATCGCTTGTAGTTTTTGAGATATAGGCTCGGGAAAGTACAAAATCTGAATAAAATTAAAATTTCACTTTATCTGAAAAATTAAACAAGATAAAAATTTCGAACCAGGGTTCACAAGATCCACAGGCCGACTCTAAGTAAAGGAAGTATTGTAATTGCGAAAATTTTCGGTTCTCAGATTTCAACGGAAATAGGTATTTTGGCCCTTCCTGAATCCATTTTGACTAATTTCGTCGTGCCGTCTGTACGTACGTATCTCGCATAACTCAAAAACGGTAAGTCGTAGAAAATTGAAACTTTATATTTAGGACTACTATAACATCTAGTTGTGCACCTCCCTTTTTGGTCATTATACAACTACCGGGAGTGCTACTTTACTTGACTTCCTTGTACGCGTTTTAAATTATAGATATTTTTTTAATAGCACATATTTGACATTAAATCTTTTATTTTTTGTTCTAATCCATAGCAAACTTAATTTTGAAAAAAATAAAAAATATATAATATTTAAATTTAGATATCTCGTTTATGCAAAAAGCTAATTTAAAAATTCTTAATGTGCTAGACGCAGAATTTAATTCTCTAAAACTTTTATTTGCAGCATTTATTTCTAAAATTTAAATAATACCATTTTTTTCAAGGAAAACTGTTAGCAGCTTCATGTAATGTGCCACTTCGTGTTAGTCTATTTTAACTAAAATCTATTGTATTATTTCCATTGATATAATAGTCTTATATACCAAATTTGGAAAGTTTTAAATTATATTTGAATATAGTTTTTCATGAAAATCTATTATAGGCTTCAAGTAAAGTACCACTTCCGGCAGTTGTATAATGACCAAAAAGGGAGGTGCACAACTAGATGTTATAACAGTCCTAAATATAAAGTTTCAATTTTCTACGGCTTACCGTTTTTGAGTTATGCGAGATACGTACGTACAGACGGCATGACGAAATTAGTCAAAATGGATTCAGGGAGGGCCAAAACACCTATTTCCGTTGAAATCTGAGAACCGAAAATTTTCGCGATTACAATACTTTGCGGGGTCTAAAAATATCTAATTTTGAGTCTAATAAAAAAATACTTCAAATAACTTAGGAAGAGAATAAATTAAGGAGTATATTCTTTAATAGCAATTTTTCTATAAAGTTTACGGTATAGCCAGAAATCATAAAAATATATTTTGTTGTATGAAGGTAAATATCTCGAAATTGGGGGATTAAATGGAAAAATACTTCAAGTAAATGTGACGGAGAATTAAAAAATTAAGACGATTTATTTGAAAATTGCTTAAAATTGCATGAAAATTTGCTCCGGAAAAGTGAAATTGTTAATTTTATTCAGATTTGGTACTTTTCTGAGCCTATATCTCAAAAACTACTAGCGATATGAAAATGCGGCTTTCTCGTGCTTCAGTTAACTTATAAACATAGTTTCAGCGATTTTTATTTTTTTCAAAATTTCGCCAAAAAAATCGCAAAAAGCGGTTTTTTGACATTTTCTCAAAAAGTATAAGACTTATGCATTTAAACATTTCACCACTGGATTCAGTGGGTCAATGAGACAGAAGTTTTAAGGATTTTTGGGAAAATTGAATTAAAATCTGAAAAAACAAAGGAAATAATTAAAAAATTAAAATTGCTTAAAATTGCATGAAAATTTGCTTACAAGTCAATTCGGACACGGGGAATTCAATGCCGTTGAGCGCATTTTCATATCTTATTTAATTTTTGAGATATACGCCCCGGAAAGATAAATCTGTAATTTTCTTCAGATTTTCTACTTTTCCTCGGCTATATCTTAAAAACTAAACTTTAGGAAATTGTATTTGTAATTAAATGCATTTGAATTTTATGAGTACTTAAGATATTTAAACAAAAATATAAGTATGTAAACATTAAATTTATATAAAAACTAGTACTTTAAATATTATTAAATTCACAACATAAAATTAAGCAAATAATTCTTGATTGTTTTTCCGATTTTTTTTTTGAAATTAAAAAAAAAATTAAATAAATAAATAAAAGTGAACTAAAGCACGAGACATTAATTTAAATGAAGCACAACTTCATATATCTGGCAACTGACTTCACAGCGAGCATTTAGCCAGGATGCCATGAGATTCAAGGGGTTGGGGGGACAGGAACTGTTTGGCGCCGAACTGCGATGCCGAGTGACGTCACGACGCCGTCCAAGTTTGTTACTTAGGACGTCGTGTTCAGCGTATATATGTACATACTATCTGTTGTAATAAAATAGTTTTCAAGAGATGTCTAGAATTTAAATAAATATTATTTATTGAGGCAAAATATTACTACCTGTTTGAAAAATATTATCTGTAAATCAAAAAAATTAATTACTATAAACTGTAGCATTTGTTGTAAGCATCATATTAATATATAAGTTTAATGAAAGTTTAAGTAATTTTTCTTTTAATAAAAAAATATATGATATATGGTTATTTGCAATTATTTTTAAATTATTATTTAATGTTTGTTGTAAACAAATTCTTCTTATTATTTAGCTTTTGTATATTCCCGAGACTATATCTCAAAAACTAAACTAAATAAATAAAACAAATATATCATCACGTCTTTTATCCATTACTGGGTGTGGCACTCTGTCTTAGCAGATCTCGGTAAGTGATATATTTTTTCGCGTGAAGCACGGGTACCGGCCGTCAAATTACGGACCCCAAAGATGTTAGTAGGGTAGATTTAATTTCGTAAAAATTGTTTGTTTTTCACCAAATTAAAATCTACCCCTGTGGCTCCTCCTCCACTAACATCTTTGGAGGCCGTGATTTGACGGCTGGTAGCCGCACTTCACGCGGAGAAATATACTGAGATCTGCTCCGGCAGAGTGCCACACCCTGTAATGGGTAAAAAGTGTGATGAGAAATAAATAAATAAAATAAATATATCATCACGCCTTTGAACCATTACTGGGTGTGGCACTCTGCCGGAGCAGATCTCAGTAAGTGATATATTTGTTCGTGTGAAGTGCGATTACCAGCCGTCAAATAACGGCCCCCAAATATGTTAGTGAAGGGAGAGCCACATAGGTAGATTTTAATTTGGTGAAAAACAAACAATTTTCACCAAATTAAATCTACCCTTGTGGTTGATGAGTACAAGGCGTGATGATATATTTATATTTATTTATTTATTAATTTTAAATAAAAATACTGTTTTACAATAACTAGCTTTTAATGATACGTCATCCTATTGGAAGTAATTTTTGTTCGCTGTTGACATTTGATGGGTAAAATAAATAAATAAATAATTATATATTATTACTCCATTTACCTATATCTGGGTGTAGCACTCTGATACTTGGTAAGTTATATATTTTGCGGGTGAAATGCAGTTCCCAGCCGTCGGATCACGGCCCCCAAAGGGGTAATTTTAATGCATTGACGAGGCCGTGGCGTGCAACCTAATACATTTATTTATTAAAACATAAATCATTTAAACTTACTAATTTGACGTCTTGTAACCGCCCAAATATCTGCAATTGCATATTAGGAATATGTAGAAATGCATACTAAACCATTTAAAATTTGATTCATTCATTTATAACAATTATTACAGGCGTAATTAAATTTTCAAAATTGCAGGTAATATTTTTGAAACAGATAGTAATATTTTCTATAATTAAAATAATATTTATTACAATTCTAGTCACCTCACGAAACCTAAATTATTACAATAGATAGTATGTACTTGTAATCGCGAAACGCGATTTCCTCCTAAGGAACAAGTTTGAACGGCGCCGTGACGTCACTCAAACTCACAATTCGGCGATCAACAACAAAATTTCTTTCCTGCTGAGCCCCTTGAATCTCTGTGCGTATGCAATCCCGTTACATTCGGGCTCATTGCGGGCATGTATACCTCTCTACTTGCTGTGGAGTTGGTTGCCTACTTTAATTCCTTAAATATGAATAAACTTAGAATATTATAATAAAACTGGTTTAATATTTTTTTGTTAAATTATATCGTTATTTGTAGCTTTAAAAATAACGATTAAAATTAGGGTTAATGTTTTTGTAAACCGATTTATGCCCTGGTTTTTATATTTTAATTTTAATTTCAAATTCGAGCCTAAATAAAAACAATAATAATTCGATCTTTAATTACAAACTAACCGTTAATTATTATCAGTCAATTTATATAATTTTGCATTCTACAATTGCAAAATTTGCAAGTATTTTAAAATAAGAATATGGAATGTAATTTGCAGAAAATATGTTGGCAGTTTTTTACAAATTAATTAATAATAATTAACATATTCAATTCAAATGGAGTAGGTGGCTCAGTGGTGGATCTTGAGAACTCTGGTTCGATCCCCACAGCCGACAAACAATTTTCACCAATTTAAATCTACCCCTGTGGCTCTCTCACAACTAATATCTTTGGGGACAAAATAAAATAAAAAGTTATATGAGACGGTCACACATCCGACATGTACCCTCTGTCAATGTTGCTTAACTGCCCTGATCGCCCGGCGACGCCTTTAACCGCTCGGCCACGGCAATATCATGTTCAAATTTCTAAAAGTAAAATAATTACATACTAAAAGAGTAAATATTTGCCTTATAAAAATACTTCAATAAATATAGTAAAATAGTAATCAATACAAACATATTCATAGTTTTAATTTAAATATCAAATTTATTCTATGTAATAATATATAATAGTTTCTATTATCCATAAAAAGAGGGCTACTTGAAACTAGTTTAAAAAGTTAAAACTAGAGAAAAACATACTAGTAGCGACTTGCATGTAGTTCACAAATTAACCACCAAAATATATTAAAAGAGTAAATATTTACTTTATAAATACTTCAATAAATATAGTAAAATAGTAATCAATACAAACATATTCATAGTTTTAATTTAAATATCAAATTTATTCTATGTAATAATATATAATAGTTTCTATTATCCATGAAAAGAGGGCTACGTGCAACTAGTTTAAAAAGTTAACACTAGAGAAAAACAAGCGAGTAGCGGCTTGCATGTAGTTCATAAATTAACCACCAAAATATATTAAAAGAGTAAATATTTGCTTTATAAATACTTCAATAAATATAGTAAATTAATAATCAATACAAACATATTCATAGTTTTAATTTAAATATCAAATTTATTCTATGTAATAATATATAATAGTTTCTATTATCCATAAAAAGAGGGCTACTTGAAACTAGTTTAAAAAGTTAAAACTAGAGAAAAACATACTAGTAGCGACTTGCATGTAGTTCACAAATTAACCACCAAAATATATTAAAAGAGTAAATATTTACTTTATAAATACTTCAATAAATATAGTAAAATAGTAATCAATACAAACATATTCATAGTTTTAATTTAAATATCAAATTTATTCTATGTAATAATATATAATAGTTTCTATTATCCATGAAAAGAGGGCTACGTGCAACTAGTTTAAAAAGTTAACACTAGAGAAAAACAAGCGAGTAGCGGCTTGCATGTAGTTCATAAATTAACCACCAAAATATAATAAAAGAGTAAATATTTGCTTTATAAATACTTCAATAAATATAGTAAATTAATAATCAATACAAACATATTCATAGTTTTAATTTAAATAACAAATTTATTCTATGTAATAATATATAATAGTTTCTATTATCCATAAAAAGAGGGCTACGTGAAACTAGTTTAAAAAGTTAACACTAGAGAAAAACAAGCGAGTAGTGGATTGCATGTAGTTCACAAATTAACCACCAAAATAAATTAAAAGAGTAAATATTTACTTTATAAATACTTCAATAAATAAAGTAAAATAGTAATCAATACAAACATATTCATAGTTTTAATTTAAATATCAAATTTATTCTATGTAATAATATATAATAGTTTCTATTATCCATGAAAAGAGGGCTACGTGCAACTAGTTTAAAAAGTTAACACTAGAGAAAAACAAGCGAGTAGCGGCTTGCATGTAGTTCATAAATTAACCACCAAAATATATTAAAAGAGTAAATATTTGCTTTATAAATACTTCAATAAATATAGTAAATTAATAATCAATACAAACATATTCATAGTTTTAATTTAAATATCAAATTTATTCTATGTAATAATATATAATAGTTTCTATTATCCATAAAAAGAGGGCTACTTGAAACTAGTTTAAAAAGTTAAAACTAGAGAAAAACATACTAGTAGCGACTTGCATGTAGTTCACAAATTAACCACCAAAATATATTAAAAGAGTAAATATTTACTTTATAAATACTTCAATAAATATAGTAAAATAGTAATCAATACAAACATATTCATAGTTTTAATTTAAATATCAAATTTATTCTATGTAATAATATATAATAGTTTCTATTATCCATGAAAAGAGGGCTACGTGCAACTAGTTTAAAAAGTTAACACTAGAGAAAAACAAGCGAGTAGCGACTAGCATGTAGTTCACAAATTAACCACCAAAATATATTAAAAGAGTAATTATTTGTTTTATAAATACTTCAATAAATATAGTAAAATAGTAATCAATACAAACATATTCATAGTTTTAATTTAAATATCAAATTTATTCTATGTAATAATATATAATAGTTTCTATTATCCATAAAAAGAGGGCTACTTGAAACTAGTTTAAAAAGTTAAAACTAGAGAAAAACATACTAGTAGCGACTTGCATGTAGTTCACAAATTAACCACCAAATATATTAAAAGAGTAAATATTTACTTTATAAATACTTCAATAAATATAGTAAAATAGTAATCAATACAAACATATTCATAGTTTTAATTTAAATATCAAATTTATTCTATGTAATAATATATAATAGTTTCTATTATCCATGAAAAGAGGGCTACGTGCAACTAGTTTAAAAAGTTAACACTAGAGAAAAACAAGCGAGTAGCGGCTTGCATGTAGTTCATAAATTAACCACCAAAATATATTAAAAGAGTAAATATTTGCTTTATAAATACTTCAATAAATATAGTAAATTAATAATCAATACAAACATATTCATAGTTTTAATTTAAATAACAAATTTATTCTATGTAATAATATATAATAGTTTCTATTATCCATAAAAAGAGGGCTACGTGAAACTAGTTTAAAAAGTTAACACTAGAGAAAAACAAGCGAGTAGTGGATTGCATGTAGTTCACAAATTAACCACCAAAATAAATTAAAAGAGTAAATATTTACTTTATAAATACTTCAATAAATAAAGTAAAATAGTAATCAATACAAACATATTCATAGTTTTAATTTAAATATCAAATTTATTCTATGTAATAATATATAATAGTTTCTATTATCCATGAAAAGAGGGCTACGTGCAACTAGTTTAAAAAGTTAACACTAGAGAAAAACAAGCGAGTAGCGGCTTGCATGTAGTTCATAAATTAACCACCAAAATATATTAAAAGAGTAAATATTTGCTTTATAAATACTTCAATAAATATAGTAAATTAATAATCAATACAAACATATTCATAGTTTTAATTTAAATATCAAATTTATTCTATGTAATAATATATAATAGTTTCTATTATCCATAAAAAGAGGGCTACTTGAAACTAGTTTAAAAAGTTAAAACTAGAGAAAAACATACTAGTAGCGACTTGCATGTAGTTCACAAATTAACCACCAAAATATATTAAAAGAGTAAATATTTACTTTATAAATACTTCAATAAATATAGTAAAATAGTAATCAATACAAACATATTCATAGTTTTAATTTAAATATCAAATTTATTCTATGTAATAATATATAATAGTTTCTATTATCCATGAAAAGAGGGCTACGTGCAACTAGTTTAAAAAGTTAACACTAGAGAAAAACAAGCGAGTAGCGGCTTGCATGTAGTTCATAAATTAACCACCAAAATATATTAAAAGAGTAAATATTTGCTTTATAAATACTTCAATAAATATAGTAAATTAATAATCAATACAAACATATTCATAGTTTTAATTTAAATATCAAATTTATTCTATGTAATAATATATAATAGTTTCTATTATCCATAAAAAGAGGGCTACTTGAAACTAGTTTAAAAAGTAAAAACTAGAGAAAAACATACTAGTAGCGACTTGCATGTAGTTCACAAATTAACCACCAAAATATATTAAAAGAGTAAATATTTACTTTATAAATACTTCAATAAATATAGTAAAATAGTAATCAATACAAACATATTCATAGTTTTAATTTAAATATCAAATTTATTCTATGTAATAATATATAATAGTTTCTATTATCCATGAAAAGAGGGCTACGTGAAACTAGTTTAAAAAGTTAACACTAGAGAAAAACAAGCGAGTAGCGACTTGCATGTAGTTCATAAATTAACCACCAAAATATATTAAAAGAGTAAATATTTGCTTTATAAATACTTCAATAAATATAGTAAAATAATAATCAATACAAACATATTCATAGTTTTAATTTAAATATCAAATTTATTCTATGTAATAATATATAATAGTTTCTATTATCCATGAAAAGAGGGCTACGTGCAACTAGTTTAAAAAGTTAACACTAGAGAAAAACAAGCGAGTAGCGACTAGCATGTAGTTCACAAATTAACCACCAAAATATATTAAAAGAGTAATTATTTGTTTTATAAATACTTCAATAAATATAGTAAAATAGTAATCAATACAAACATATTAATAGCTTTAATTTAAATATCAAATTTATTCTATGTAATAATATGTAATAGTTTCTATAATCAATGAAAAGAGGGCTACTACGTGAAACTAGTTTAAAAAGTTAACACTAGAGAAAAACAAGCGTGTAGTGGTTTGCATGTAGTTCACAAATTAACCACCAAAATAAATTAAAAGAGTAAATATTTACTTTATAAATACTTCAATAAATAAAGTAAAATAGTAATCAATACAAACATATTCATAGTTTTAATTTAAATATCAAATTTATTCTATGTAATAATATATAATAGTTTCTATTATCCATAAAAAGAGGGCTACGTGAAACTAGTTTAAAAAGTTAACACTAGAGAAAAACATACTAGTAGCGGCTTGCATGTAGTTCATAAATTAACCACCAAAATAAATTAAAAGAGTAAATATTTGCTTTATAAATACTTCAATAAATATAGTAAAATAGTAATCAATACAAACATATTCATAGTTTTAATTTAAATATCAAATTTATTCTATGTAATAATATATAATAGTTTCTATTATCCATAAAAAGAGGGCTACTTGAAACTAATTTAAAAAGTTAAAACTAGAGAAAAACATACTAGTAGCGGCTTGCATGTAGTTCATAAATTAACCACCAAAATATATTAAAAGAGTAAATATTTACTTTATAAATACTTCAATAAATATAGTAAAATAGTAATCAATACAAACATATTCATAGTTTTAATTTAAATATCAAATTTATTCTATGTAATAATATATAATAGTTTCTATTATCCATGAAAAGAGGGCTACGTGAAACTAGTTTAAAAAGTTAACACTAGAGAAAAACAAGCGAGTAGCGACTTGCATGTAGTTCACAAATTAACCACCAAAATATATTAAAAGAGTAAATATTTACTTTATAAATACTTCAATAAATAAAGTAAAATAGTAAACAATACAAACATATTCATAGTTTTAAATTAAATATCAAATTTATTCTATGTAATAATATATAATAGTTTCTATTATCCTTATAAGAGGGCTACGTGAAACTAGTTTAAAAAGTTAACACTAGAGAAAAACAAGCGAGTAGTAGCTTGCATGTAGTTCACAAATTGTCCACCAAATATATTAAAAGAGTAAATATTTACTTTATAAATACTTCAATAAATATAGTAAAATAGTAATCAATACAAACATATTACTAGTTTCAATTTAAATATCAAATTTATTCTATGTAGTAATATATAATAGTTTCTATTATCCATAAAAAGAGGGCTACGTGAAACTAGTTTCAAAAGTTAACACTAGAGAAAAACAAACTAGTAGCGAGTTGCATGTAGTTCACAAATTAACCACCAAATATATTAAAAGAGTAAATATTTACTTTATAAATACTTCAATAAATATAGTAAATTAATAATCAATACAAACATATTCATAGTTTTAATTTAAATATCAAATTTATTCTATGTAATAATATATAATAGTTTCTATTATCCATAAAAAGAGGGCTACTTGAAACTAGTTTAAAAAGTTAAAACTAGAGAAAAACATACTAGTAGCGACTTGCATGTAGTTCACAAATTAACCACCAAAATATATTAAAAGAGTAAATATTTACTTTATAAATACTTCAATAAATATAGTAAAATAGTAATCAATACAAACATATTCATAGTTTCAATTTAAATATCAAATTTATTCTATGTAATAATATATAATAGTTTCTATTATCTATAAAAAGAGGGCTACGTGAAACTAGTTTCAAAAGTTAACACTAGAGAAAAACAAACTAGTAGCGACTTGCATGTAGTTCACAAATTAACCACCAAATATATTAAAAGAGTAAATATTTACTTTATAAATACTTCAATAAATATAGTAACATAGTAATCAATACAAACATATTACTAGTTTCAATTTAAATATCAAATTTATTCTATGTAATAATATATAATAGTTTCTATTATCTATAAAAAGAGGGCTACGTGAAACTAGTTTAAAAACTAGTTTAAAAAGTCAACACTAGAGAAAAACAAGCGAGTAGCGGCTTGCATGTAGTTCACAAATTAACCACCAAAATAAATTAAAAGAGTAAATATTTACTTTATAAATACTTCAATAAATATAGTAAAATAGTAATCAATACAAACATATTAATAGTTTTAATTTAAATATCAAATTTATTCTATGTAATAATATATAATAGTTTCTATCCATTCTTGGTGGGTCTCCCTCTCAGGAATAGAGGTCCTGAGGGACTACCTGGACTCCTTGGGCCCTATGATTACTCATAAAAAAAACTCCCGGTATATATATATATATATATATATATATATATATATATATATATATATATATTTTAATTAAGTTTACTATGGATTAGAACAAAAAATAAAAGATTTAATGTGAAATATGTTCAATTAAAAAAATATCTATAGTTTAATACGCGTACAAGGAAGTCATGTGGTGCCCACATCAAATTTTTAATATATAGCTTCCGGAAAAGTGAAATGCTACTTATTCTTTACGATTTTTGCACTTTTCCGAGGCTATCTCTTAAAAATGAACGATAGGTATATGAAAATGCGCACAACGGCATTGCCCTGAAGTACTCAACATGCCTATATTTTGAAGAACTAAACCTTCATGGCTTTTGTCCTCAATTTACAAAGAGAAATAAAAGCACCTCGTGAAGAAAGTGTCATTCATCCCTCAGATGTTATACATATCCCTCGGGAAATTAAACAGCAATTTCGGGAAGAAATGTCTCACTTTCTTCCCTTAACATACAAATGTTGTATAATTTTATTGTACAATGGTTAAAAAGCGTAATTAATAAAATTATTAAACTACTTCAATTTAATTGGTTCATAGCTTCCAGGTTGAAATCCTGGCGGACGTATTATAGATTGATGCAGTACGAGAGCAACAAGCTTAGGCAACCGAATCTACAGCGAGTAGAGAAGTATACAGGCCGCCTTGAAGCTAAATGTAGCGGGATTGTATACGCACAGAGATTCAAGAGGCTCAGCAGGAAAGAAACATTTGTTGCTGATCGCCGAACATCGATGGCGACTGGCGAGTGACGTCATGCCATCGTCTGACCTTGTTTCTTAGGACGTCGCGGTCGCCAATTACAAGTACATACTATCTGTTGTAATTATATAGGTTTCATGATCAAACTCAAATTAGAATAAATATCATTTTATCGATCCGAAATATTACTAACTATTTCAAAAATATTATCTGCAAATCTTAAAAATTAATTGCGACTGAAATATTTGTTGCAAATAAATGAAATAAATTTTAAAGGGTTCAACATATATTTCTATACGTGCAGAATATGCAATTGCAGATATTTGGGTGGTACTAAACCGTCAAATTAGTATATATGTATACTATTAATGCAAATTTACATAATTATTGTTTTAATAAATAAAGATTTTTTGTGAAAAAGACTTTGTTATGAATGATTTAATAGTTATTTGTGTATTAAGAGCGTAAAGTGATTCTTTGTTACTCGAGCACGGTAATTGCAGCGCGAGCCGAAGGCGAGAGCTGCAATAGTGCAAGAGGAACAAAGACACTTTACGCTCGTGATACACACATAATTTTTTCTACGATTGCATCTTAAAGTTATTAAAAAACGTAGGTATACGTCTAAAACTAAATTCGTTTTGTTAATTGTCAATATGACAAGTTTCTGTTTTGTTTGTATCCCTGGTAACTATTGAAATAATCTTTTTCGCGCGTTGCCATTGGAAACGCGCGAATTTAATGTCTTTTTCGCGCGTTGCCATTGGAGACGCACAAAAAAGATATTTTTCGATTGTTCCACAAAAAACTTCAACTTTACGATGACAAATGAGAGCGTAATTGTCATCTTTTCATAGCAATCGTAGAAAAAGATTTTTTTGGGAAGATTATAGTTTTATAAATGATTGGGAAGATTTTTGGAAAGATAAGTCTTATAAATGATTTGTGGAACTTTTCGGGAAGAAAATAATTTTAAAGGCCTATTTACGAAACTGGCATTCTTCGAAATGATTGATTGCGTAAACATCTTAAAAATAAATAAATAAAATATTTGGTTGTAAATCTTCGCCAAACATTCATACTAATTTATTTTAATAATAACTATATTCTAATACAAACAAATAATGCATCTACCTTTTGGCTGGCGTGTACTAAGTCCCATCCATTCCTCTCTGAAAAGTTCCAGGCTCGTACCACTATAAATTCACTTCACATCCAGTATACACTAACACTTACACTATATTACACTTATATTTCACTAAAAAATCACTGATTTTACAATATTTTTACTTGAGACACAAATAAAACACGACATTTTAAACAAAATTCGTTCGTAGACTGACGATTAAAGTCGCTAGGCATGTACGTAACAAGTTAGAACATAATTTCAATTAATAGCCAAAAACTGATTTCATGCCATTCTAGGCTTTAACAACTAGGCTCTAAAGAATATATTTGATTGTATCGAATTATACACTTTATTATGAAACAAATTAAATATATATTAGGCTGTTTCTCCTTGTGACAGAGATATAAAAAATTAAAAAGATTTATTTCAAACATTTTTCAATTCATCTCTTAGTTAAGAAAATATTTGTATCTTTATTTATCTTGTAAATGCACAATTATTTTAAATATAAAGACCTTAATTGAAAAAAAGTATAATTAAAAGAGCCAAGAAATAACAAAATGAAACTTTTTTATTTGAAACATTTTTTGATTTAGCGTAGAATAAGTTTCACCGCAAAAACTATGTTTGTTTCATCGGTAGTTGAAGTTGCTGGTGGCCGACATTTGTAATGTGTTTTTTGCGGGGTCTAAAAAAAATCTAATTTTGAGTCTAATCAAAAAATACTTCAAATAACTTAGGAAGAGAATAAATTAAGGAGTATATTCTTTAATAACAATTTTTCTTTAAAGTTTACGGTATAGCCAGCAACTTGAAAAATATATTTTGTTGGGTCATCAAACGAGACTATTGGCACCATCTATTGGCAACTTGGGTACTATATATGAAAATAAATATCTCGAAATTGGGGGATTAAATGGAAAAATACTTCAAGTAAATGTGACGGAGAATTAAAAAATTAAGACGATTTATTTGAAACATTTTTCAATTCATCCCTTAGTTAAAGAAATATTTGTATCTTTATTTATCTTGTAAATGCACAATTATTTTAAATATAAAGACCTTAATTGAAAAAAAGTATAATTAAAAGAGCCAAGAAATAACAAGATGAAACTTTTTTATTTGAAACATTTTTTGATTTAGCGTAGAATAAGTTTCATCGGTAGTTGAAGTTGCCGGTGGCCGACATTAGTAATGTGTTTTTTGCGGGGTCTAAAAAAAATCAAATTTTGAGTCTAATCAAAAAACACTTCAAATAACTTAGGAAGAGAATAAATTAAGGAGTATATTCTTTAATAACAATTTTTCTATAAAGTTTACGGTATAGCCAGAAATCAGAAAAATATATTTTGTTGTATGAAGGTAAATATCTCGAAATTGGGGGATTAAATGGAATAATACTTCAAGTAAATGCGACGGAGAATTAAAAAATTAAGACGATTTATTTGAAACATTTTTCAATTCATCCCTTAGTTAAAGAAATATTTGTATCTTTATTAATCATGTAAATGCACGATTATTTTAGATATAAAGACCTTAATGAAAAAAAAAGTATAATTAAAAGAGCCAAGAAATAACAAAATGAAACTTTTTTATTTGAAACATTTTTTGATTTAGCGTAGAATAAGTTTCACCGCAAAAACTATGTTTGTTTCATCGGTAGTTGAAGTTGCTGGTGGCCGACATTTGTAATGTGTTTTTTGCGGGGTCTAAAAAAAATCTAATTTTGAGTCTAATCAAAAAATACTTCAAATAACTTAGGAAGAGAATAAATTAAGGAGTATATTCTTTAATAACAATTTTTCTTTAAAGTTTACGGTATAGCCAGCAACTTGAAAAATATATTTTGTTGGGTCATCAAACGAGACTATTGGCACCATCTATTGGCAACTTGGGTACTATATATGAAGATAAATATCTCGAAATTGGGGGATTGAATGGAAAAATACTTCAAGTAAATGTGACAGAGAATTAAAAAATTAAGACGATTTATTTGAAACATTTTTCAATTCATCCCTTAGTTAAAGAAATATTTGTATCTTTATTTATCTTGTAAATGCACAATTATTTTAAATATAAAGACCTTAATTGAAAAAAAGTATAATTAAAAGAGCCAAGAAATAACAAAATGAAACTTTTTTATTTGAAACATTTTTTGATTTAGCGTAGAATAAGTTTCACCGCAAAAACTATGTTTGTTTCATCGGTAGTTGAAGTTGCCGGTGGCCGACATTAGTAATGTGTTTTTTGCGGGGTCTAAAAAAATCAAATTTTGAGTCTAATCAAAAAACACTTCAAATAACTTAGGAAGAGAATAAATTAAGGAGTATATTCTTTAATAACAATTTTTCTATAAAGTTTACGGTATAGCCAGAAATCAGAAAAATATATTTTGTTGTATGAAGGTAAATATCTCGAAATTGGGGGATTAAATGGAATAATACTTCAAGTAAATGCGACGGAGAATTAAAAAATTAAGACGATTTATTTGAAACATTTTTCAATTCATCCCTTAGTTAAAGAAATATTTGTATCTTTATTAATCATGTAAATGCACGATTATTTTAGATATAAAGACCTTAATGAAAAAAAAAGTATAATTAAAAGAGCCAAGAAATAACAAAATGAAACTTTTTTATTTGAAACATTTTTTGATTTAGCGTAGAATAAGTTTCACCGCAAAAACTATGTTTGTTTCATCGGTAGTTGAAGTTGCTGGTGGCCGACATTTGTAATGTGTTTTTTGCGGGGTCTAAAAAAAATCTAATTTTGAGTCTAATCAAAAAATACTTCAAATAACTTAGGAAGAGAATAAATTAAGGAGTATATTCTTTAATAACAATTTTTCTTTAAAGTTTACGGTATAGCCAGCAACTTGAAAAATATATTTTGTTGGGTCATCAAACGAGACTATTGGCACCATCTATTGGCAACTTGGGTACTATATATGAAGATAAATATCTCGAAATTGGGGGATTGAATGGAAAAATACTTCAAGTAAATGTGACAGAGAATTAAAAAATTAAGACGATTTATTTGAAACATTTTTCAATTCATCCCTTAGTTAAAGAAATATTTGTATCTTTATTTATCTTGTAAATGCACAATTATTTTAAATATAAAGACCTTAATTGAAAAAAAGTATAATTAAAAGAGCCAAGAAATAACAAAATGAAACTTTTTTATTTGAAACATTTTTTGATTTAGCGTAGAATAAGTTTCACCGCAAAAACTATGTTTGTTTCATCGGTAGTTGAAGTTGCCGGTGGCCGACATTAGTAATGTGTTTTTTGCGGGGTCTAAAAAAAATCAAATTTTGAGTCTAATCAAAAAACACTTCAAATAACTTAGGAAGAGAATAAATTAAGGAGTATATTCTTTAATAACAATTTTTCTATAAAGTTTACGGTATAGCCAGAAATCAGAAAAATATATTTTGTTGTATGAAGGTAAATATCTCGAAATTGGGGGATTAAATGGAATAATACTTCAAGTAAATGCGACGGAGAATTAAAAAATTAAGACGATTTATTTGAAACATTTTTCAATTCATCCCTTAGTTAAAGAAATATTTGTATCTTTATTAATCATGTAAATGCACGATTATTTTAGATATAAAGACCTTAATGAAAAAAAAAGTATAATTAAAAGAGCCAAGAAATAACAAAATGAAACTTTTTTATTTGAAACATTTTTTGATTTAGCGTAGAATAAGTTTCACCGCAAAAACTATGTTTGTTTCATCGGTAGTTGAAGTTGCTGGTGGCCGACATTTGTAATGTGTTTTTTGCGGGGTCTAAAAAAAATCTAATTTTGAGTCTAATCAAAAAATACTTCAAATAACTTAGGAAGAGAATAAATTAAGGAGTATATTCTTTAATAACAATTTTTCTTTAAAGTTTACGGTTTACTTGAAAAATATATTTTGTTGGGTCATCAAACGAGACTATTGGCACCATCTATTGGCAACTTGGGTACTATATATGAAGATAAATATCTCGAAATTGGGGGATTAAATGGAAAAATACTTCAAGTAAATGTGACAGAGAATTAAAAAATTAAGACGATTTATTTGAAACATTTTTCAATTCATCCCTTAGTTAAAGAAATATTTGTATCTTTATTTATCTTGTAAATGCACAATTATTTTAAATATAAAGACCTTAATTGAAAAAAAGTATAATTAAAAGAGCCAAGAAATAACAAGATGAAACTTTTTTATTTGAAACATTTTTTGATTTAGCGTAGAATAAGTTTCACCGCAAAAACTATGTTTGTTTCATCGGTAGTTGAAGTTGCCGGTGGCCGACATTAGTAATGTGTTTTTTGCGGGGTCTAAAAAAATCAAATTTTGAGTCTAATCAAAAAACACTTCAAATAACTTAGGAAGAGAATAAATTAAGGAGTATATTCTTTAATAACAATTTTTCTATAAAGTTTACGGTATAGCCAGAAATCAGAAAAATATATTTTGTTGTATGAAGGTAAATATCTCGAAATTGGGGGATTAAATGGAATAATACTTCAAGTAAATGCGACGGAGAATTAAAAAATTAAGACGATTTATTTGAAACATTTTTCAATTCATCCCTTAGTTAAAGAAATATTTGTATCTTTATTAATCATGTAAATGCACGATTATTTTAGATATAAAGACCTTAATGAAAAAAAAAGTATAATTAAAAGAGCCAAGAAATAACAAAATGAAACTTTTTTATTTGAAACATTTTTTGATTTAGCGTAGAATAAGTTTCACCGCAAAAACTATGTTTGTTTCATCGGTAGTTGAAGTTGCTGGTGGCCGACATTTGTAATGTGTTTTTTGCGGGGTCTAAAAAAAATCTAATTTTGAGTCTAATCAAAAAATACTTCAAATAACTTAGGAAGAGAATAAATTAAGGAGTATATTCTTTAATAACAATTTTTCTTTAAAGTTTACGGTTTACTTGAAAAATATATTTTGTTGGGTCATCAAACGAGACTATTGGCACCATCTATTGGCAACTTGGGTACTATATATGAAAATAAATATCTCGAAATTGGGGGATTAAATGGAAAAATACTTCAAGTAAATGTGACAGAGAATTAAAAAATTAAGACGATTTATTTGAAACATTTTTCAATTCATCCCTTAGTTAAAGAAATATTTGTATCTTTATTTATCTTGTAAATGCACAATTATTTTAAATATAAAGACCTTAATTGAAAAAAAGTATAATTAAAAGAGCCAAGAAATAACAAGATGAAACTTTTTTATTTGAAACATTTTTTGATTTAGCGTAGAATAAGTTTCACCGCAAAAACTATGTTTGTTTCATCGGTAGTTGAAGTTGCCGGTGGCCGACATTAGTAATGTGTTTTTTGCGGGGTCTAAAAAAAATCAAATTTTGAGTCTAATCAAAAAACACTTCAAATAACTTAGGAAGAGAATAAATTAAGGAGTATATTCTTTAATAACAATTTTTCTTTAAAGTTTACGGTATAGCCAGCAACTTGAAAAATATATTTTGTTGGGTCATCAAACGAGACTATTGGCACCATCTATTGGCAACTTGGGTACTATATATGAAGATAAATATCTCGAAATTGGGGGATTGAATGGAAAAATACTTCAAGTAAATGTGACAGAGAATTAAAAAATTAAGACGATTTATTTGAAACATTTTTCAATTCATCCCTTAGTTAAAGAAATATTTGTATCTTTATTTATCTTGTAAATGCACAATTATTTTAAATATAAAGACCTTAATTGAAAAAAAGTATAATTAAAAGAGCCAAGAAATAACAAAATGAAACTTTTTTATTTGAAACATTTTTTGATTTAGCGTAGAATAAGTTTCACCGCAAAAACTATGTTTGTTTCATCGGTAGTTGAAGTTGCCGGTGGCCGACATTAGTAATGTGTTTTTTGCGGGGTCTAAAAAAAATCAAATTTTGAGTCTAATCAAAAAACACTTCAAATAACTTAGGAAGAGAATAAATTAAGGAGTATATTCTTTAATAACAATTTTTCTATAAAGTTTACGGTATAGCCAGAAATCAGAAAAATATATTTTGTTGTATGAAGGTAAATATCTCGAAATTGGGGGATTAAATGGAATAATACTTCAAGTAAATGCGACGGAGAATTAAAAAATTAAGACGATTTATTTGAAACATTTTTCAATTCATCCCTTAGTTAAAGAAATATTTGTATCTTTATTAATCATGTAAATGCACGATTATTTTAGATATAAAGACCTTAATGAAAAAAAAAGTATAATTAAAAGAGCCAAGAAATAACAAAATGAAACTTTTTTATTTGAAACATTTTTTGATTTAGCGTAGAATAAGTTTCACCGCAAAAACTATGTTTGTTTCATTGGTAGTTGAAGTCGCCGGTGGCCGACATTAGTAATGTGTATTTGCGGGGACTAAAAAAATCTAATTTTGAGTCTAATCAAAAAATACTTCAAATAACTTAGGAAGAGAATAAATTAAGGAGTATATTCTTTAATAACAATTTTTCTTTAAAGTTTACGGTATAGCCAGCAACTTGAAAAATATATTTTGTTGGGTCATCAAACGAGACTATTGGCACCATCTATTGGCAACTTGGGTACTATATATGAAGATAAATATCTCGAAATTGGGGGATTGAATGGAAAAATACTTCAAGTAAATGTGACAGAGAATTAAAAAATTAAGACGATTTATTTGAAACATTTTTCAATTCATCCCTTAGTTAAAGAAATATTTGTATCTTTATTTATCTTGTAAATGCACAATTATTTTAAATATAAAGACCTTAATTGAAAAAAAGTATAATTAAAAGAGCCAAGAAATAACAAAATGAAACTTTTTTATTTGAAACATTTTTTGATTTAGCGTAGAATAAGTTTCACCGCAAAAACTATGTTTGTTTCATCGGTAGTTGAAGTTGCCGGTGGCCGACATTAGTAATGTGTTTTTTGCGGGGTCTAAAAAAAATCAAATTTTGAGTCTAATCAAAAAACACTTCAAATAACTTAGGAAGAGAATAAATTAAGGAGTATATTCTTTAATAACAATTTTTCTATAAAGTTTACGGTATAGCCAGAAATCAGAAAAATATATTTTGTTGTATGAAGGTAAATATCTCGAAATTGGGGGATTAAATGGAATAATACTTCAAGTAAATGCGACGGAGAATTAAAAAATTAAGACGATTTATTTGAAACATTTTTCAATTCATCCCTTAGTTAAAGAAATATTTGTATCTTTATTAATCATGTAAATGCACGATTATTTTAGATATAAAGACCTTAATGAAAAAAAAAGTATAATTAAAAGAGCCAAGAAATAACAAAATGAAACTTTTTTATTTGAAACATTTTTTGATTTAGCGTAGAATAAGTTTCACCGCAAAAACTATGTTTGTTTCATCGGTAGTTGAAGTTGCTGGTGGCCGACATTTGTAATGTGTTTTTTGCGGGGTCTAAAAAAAATCTAATTTTGAGTCTAATCAAAAAATACTTCAAATAACTTAGGAAGAGAATAAATTAAGGAGTATATTCTTTAATAACAATTTTTCTTTAAAGTTTACGGTTTACTTGAAAAATATATTTTGTTGGGTCATCAAACGAGACTATTGGCACCATCTATTGGCAACTTGGGTACTATATATGAAAATAAATATCTCGAAATTGGGGGATTAAATGGAAAAATACTTCAAGTAAATGTGACAGAGAATTAAAAAATTAAGACGATTTATTTGAAACATTTTTCAATTCATCCCTTAGTTAAAGAAATATTTGTATCTTTATTTATCTTGTAAATGCACAATTATTTTAAATATAAAGACCTTAATTGAAAAAAAGTATAATTAAAAGAGCCAAGAAATAACAAGATGAAACTTTTTTATTTGAAACATTTTTTGATTTAGCGTAGAATAAGTTTCACCGCAAAAACTATGTTTGTTTCATCGGTAGTTGAAGTTGCCGGTGGCCGACATTAGTAATGTGTTTTTTGCGGGGTCTAAAAAAAATCAAATTTTGAGTCTAATCAAAAAACACTTCAAATAACTTAGGAAGAGAATAAATTAAGGAGTATATTCTTTAATAACAATTTTTCTTTAAAGTTTACGGTATAGCCAGCAACTTGAAAAATATATTTTGTTGGGTCATCAAACGAGACTATTGGCACCATCTATTGGCAACTTGGGTACTATATATGAAGATAAATATCTCGAAATTGGGGGATTGAATGGAAAAATACTTCAAGTAAATGTGACAGAGAATTAAAAAATTAAGACGATTTATTTGAAACATTTTTCAATTCATCCCTTAGTTAAAGAAATATTTGTATCTTTATTTATCTTGTAAATGCACAATTATTTTAAATATAAAGACCTTAATTGAAAAAAAGTATAATTAAAAGAGCCAAGAAATAACAAAATGAAACTTTTTTATTTGAAACATTTTTTGATTTAGCGTAGAATAAGTTTCACCGCAAAAACTATGTTTGTTTCATCGGTAGTTGAAGTTGCCGGTGGCCGACATTAGTAATGTGTTTTTTGCGGGGTCTAAAAAAAATCAAATTTTGAGTCTAATCAAAAAACACTTCAAATAACTTAGGAAGAGAATAAATTAAGGAGTATATTCTTTAATAACAATTTTTCTATAAAGTTTACGGTATAGCCAGAAATCAGAAAAATATATTTTGTTGTATGAAGGTAAATATCTCGAAATTGGGGGATTAAATGGAATAATACTTCAAGTAAATGCGACGCAGAATTAAAAAATTAAGACGATTTATTTGAAACATTTTTCAATTCATCCCTTAGTTAAAGAAATATTTGTATCTTTATTAATCATGTAAATGCACGATTATTTTAGATATAAAGACCTTAATGAAAAAAAAAGTATAATTAAAAGAGCCAAGAAATAACAAAATGAAACTTTTTTATTTGAAACATTTTTTGATTTAGCGTAGAATAAGTTTCACCGCAAAAACTATGTTTGTTTCATCGGTAGTTGAAGTTGCTGGTGGCCGACATTTGTAATGTGTTTTTTGCGGGGTCTAAAAAAAATCTAATTTTGAGTCTAATCAAAAAATACTTCAAATAACTTAGGAAGAGAATAAATTAAGGAGTATATTCTTTAATAACAATTTTTCTTTAAAGTTTACGGTATAGCCAGCAACTTGAAAAATATATTTTGTTGGGTCATCAAACGAGACTATTGGCACCATCTATTGGCAACTTGGGTACTATATATGAAGATAAATATCTCGAAATTGGGGGATTGAATGGAAAAATACTTCAAGTAAATGTGACAGAGAATTAAAAAATTAAGACGATTTATTTGAAACATTTTTCAATTCATCCCTTAGTTAAAGAAATATTTGTATCTTTATTTATCTTGTAAATGCACAATTATTTTAAATATAAAGACCTTAATTGAAAAAAAGTATAATTAAAAGAGCCAAGAAATAACAAAATGAAACTTTTTTATTTGAAACATTTTTTGATTTAGCGTAGAATAAGTTTCACCGCAAAAACTATGTTTGTTTCATCGGTAGTTGAAGTTGCCGGTGGCCGACATTAGTAATGTGTTTTTTGCGGGGTCTAAAAAAAATCAAATTTTGAGTCTAATCAAAAAACACTTCAAATAACTTAGGAAGAGAATAAATTAAGGAGTATATTCTTTAATAACAATTTTTCTATAAAGTTTACGGTATAGCCAGAAATCAGAAAAATATATTTTGTTGTATGAAGGTAAATATCTCGAAATTGGGGGATTAAATGGAATAATACTTCAAGTAAATGCGACGGAGAATTAAAAAATTAAGACGATTTATTTGAAACATTTTTCAATTCATCCCTTAGTTAAAGAAATATTTGTATCTTTATTAATCATGTAAATGCACGATTATTTTAGATATAAAGACCTTAATGAAAAAAAAAGTATAATTAAAAGAGCCAAGAAATAACAAAATGAAACTTTTTTATTTGAAACATTTTTTGATTTAGCGTAGAATAAGTTTCACCGCAAAAACTATGTTTGTTTCATTGGTAGTTGAAGTCGCCGGTGGCCGACATTAGTAATGTGTATTTGCGGGGACTAAAAAAATCTAATTTTGAGTCTAATCAAAAAATACTTCAAATAACTTAGGAAGAGAATAAATTAAGGAGTATATTCTTTAATAACAATTTTTCTTTAAAGTTTACGGTATAGCCAGCAACTTGAAAAATATATTTTGTTGGGTCATCAAACGAGACTATTGGCACCATCTATTGGCAACTTGGGTACTATATATGAAGATAAATATCTCGAAATTGGGGGATTGAATGGAAAAATACTTCAAGTAAATGTGACAGAGAATTAAAAAATTAAGACGATTTATTTGAAACATTTTTCAATTCATCCCTTAGTTAAAGAAATATTTGTATCTTTATTTATCTTGTAAATGCACAATTATTTTAAATATAAAGACCTTAATTGAAAAAAAGTATAATTAAAAGAGCCAAGAAATAACAAAATGAAACTTTTTTATTTGAAACATTTTTTGATTTAGCGTAGAATAAGTTTCACCGCAAAAACTATGTTTGTTTCATCGGTAGTTGAAGTTGCCGGTGGCCGACATTAGTAATGTGTTTTTTGCGGGGTCTAAAAAAAATCAAATTTTGAGTCTAATCAAAAAACACTTCAAATAACTTAGGAAGAGAATAAATTAAGGAGTATATTCTTTAATAACAATTTTTCTATAAAGTTTACGGTATAGCCAGAAATCAGAAAAATATATTTTGTTGTATGAAGGTAAATATCTCGAAATTGGGGGATTAAATGGAATAATACTTCAAGTAAATGCGACGGAGAATTAAAAAATTAAGACGATTTATTTGAAACATTTTTCAATTCATCCCTTAGTTAAAGAAATATTTGTATCTTTATTAATCATGTAAATGCACGATTATTTTAGATATAAAGACCTTAATGAAAAAAAAAGTATAATTAAAAGAGCCAAGAAATAACAAAATGAAACTTTTTTATTTGAAACATTTTTTGATTTAGCGTAGAATAAGTTTCACCGCAAAAACTATGTTTGTTTCATCGGTAGTTGAAGTTGCTGGTGGCCGACATTTGTAATGTGTTTTTTGCGGGGTCTAAAAAAAATCTAATTTTGAGTCTAATCAAAAAATACTTCAAATAACTTAGGAAGAGAATAAATTAAGGAGTATATTCTTTAATAACAATTTTTCTTTAAAGTTTACGGTATAGCCAGCAACTTGAAAAATATATTTTGTTGGGTCATCAAACGAGACTATTGGCACCATCTATTGGCAACTTGGGTACTATATATGAAAATAAATATCTCGAAATTGGGGGATTAAATGGAAAAATACTTCAAGTAAATGTGACAGAGAATTAAAAAATTAAGACGATTTATTTGAAACATTTTTCAATTCATCCCTTAGTTAAAGAAATATTTGTATCTTTATTTATCTTGTAAATGCACAATTATTTTAAATATAAAGACCTTAATTGAAAAAAAGTATAATTAAAAGAGCCAAGAAATAACAAGATGAAACTTTTTTATTTGAAACATTTTTTGATTTAGCGTAGAATAAGTTTCACCGCAAAAACTATGTTTGTTTCATCGGTAGTTGAAGTTGCCGGTGGCCGACATTAGTAATGTGTTTTTTGCGGGGTCTAAAAAAAATCAAATTTTGAGTCTAATCAAAAAACACTTCAAATAACTTAGGAAGAGAATAAATTAAGGAGTATATTCTTTAATAACAATTTTTCTTTAAAGTTTACGGTATAGCCAGCAACTTGAAAAATATATTTTGTTGGGTCATCAAACGAGACTATTGGCACCATCTATTGGCAACTTGGGTACTATATATGAAGATAAATATCTCGAAATTGGGGGATTGAATGGAAAAATACTTCAAGTAAATGTGACAGAGAATTAAAAAATTAAGACGATTTATTTGAAACATTTTTCAATTCATCCCTTAGTTAAAGAAATATTTGTATCTTTATTTATCTTGTAAATGCACAATTATTTTAAATATAAAGACCTTAATTGAAAAAAAGTATAATTAAAAGAGCCAAGAAATAACAAAATGAAACTTTTTTATTTGAAACATTTTTTGATTTAGCGTAGAATAAGTTTCACCGCAAAAACTATGTTTGTTTCATCGGTAGTTGAAGTTGCCGGTGGCCGACATTAGTAATGTGTTTTTTGCGGGGTCTAAAAAAAATCAAATTTTGAGTCTAATCAAAAAACACTTCAAATAACTTAGGAAGAGAATAAATTAAGGAGTATATTCTTTAATAACAATTTTTCTATAAAGTTTACGGTATAGCCAGAAATCAGAAAAATATATTTTGTTGTATGAAGGTAAATATCTCGAAATTGGGGGATTAAATGGAATAATACTTCAAGTAAATGCGACGCAGAATTAAAAAATTAAGACGATTTATTTGAAACATTTTTCAATTCATCCCTTAGTTAAAGAAATATTTGTATCTTTATTAATCATGTAAATGCACGATTATTTTAGATATAAAGACCTTAATGAAAAAAAAAGTATAATTAAAAGAGCCAAGAAATAACAAAATGAAACTTTTTTATTTGAAACATTTTTTGATTTAGCGTAGAATAAGTTTCACCGCAAAAACTATGTTTGTTTCATCGGTAGTTGAAGTTGCTGGTGGCCGACATTTGTAATGTGTTTTTTGCGGGGTCTAAAAAAAATCTAATTTTGAGTCTAATCAAAAAATACTTCAAATAACTTAGGAAGAGAATAAATTAAGGAGTATATTCTTTAATAACAATTTTTCTTTAAAGTTTACGGTATAGCCAGCAACTTGAAAAATATATTTTGTTGGGTCATCAAACGAGACTATTGGCACCATCTATTGGCAACTTGGGTACTATATATGAAGATAAATATCTCGAAATTGGGGGATTGAATGGAAAAATACTTCAAGTAAATGTGACAGAGAATTAAAAAATTAAGACGATTTATTTGAAACATTTTTCAATTCATCCCTTAGTTAAAGAAATATTTGTATCTTTATTTATCTTGTAAATGCACAATTATTTTAAATATAAAGACCTTAATTGAAAAAAAGTATAATTAAAAGAGCCAAGAAATAACAAAATGAAACTTTTTTATTTGAAACATTTTTTGATTTAGCGTAGAATAAGTTTCACCGCAAAAACTATGTTTGTTTCATCGGTAGTTGAAGTTGCCGGTGGCCGACATTAGTAATGTGTTTTTTGCGGGGTCTAAAAAAAATCAAATTTTGAGTCTAATCAAAAAACACTTCAAATAACTTAGGAAGAGAATAAATTAAGGAGTATATTCTTTAATAACAATTTTTCTATAAAGTTTACGGTATAGCCAGAAATCAGAAAAATATATTTTGTTGTATGAAGGTAAATATCTCGAAATTGGGGGATTAAATGGAATAATACTTCAAGTAAATGCGACGGAGAATTAAAAAATTAAGACGATTTATTTGAAACATTTTTCAATTCATCCCTTAGTTAAAGAAATATTTGTATCTTTATTAATCATGTAAATGCACGATTATTTTAGATATAAAGACCTTAATGAAAAAAAAAGTATAATTAAAAGAGCCAAGAAATAACAAAATGAAACTTTTTTATTTGAAACATTTTTTGATTTAGCGTAGAATAAGTTTCACCGCAAAAACTATGTTTGTTTCATCGGTAGTTGAAGTTGCTGGTGGCCGACATTTGTAATGTGTTTTTTGCGGGGTCTAAAAAAAATCTAATTTTGAGTCTAATCAAAAAATACTTCAAATAACTTAGGAAGAGAATAAATTAAGGAGTATATTCTTTAATAACAATTTTTCTTTAAAGTTTACGGTTTACTTGAAAAATATATTTTGTTGGGTCATCAAACGAGACTATTGGCACCATCTATTGGCAACTTGGGTACTATATATGAAAATAAATATCTCGAAATTGGGGGATTAAATGGAAAAATACTTCAAGTAAATGTGACAGAGAATTAAAAAATTAAGACGATTTATTTGAAACATTTTTCAATTCATCCCTTAGTTAAAGAAATATTTGTATCTTTATTTATCTTGTAAATGCACAATTATTTTAAATATAAAGACCTTAATTGAAAAAAAGTATAATTAAAAGAGCCAAGAAATAACAAGATGAAACTTTTTTATTTGAAACATTTTTTGATTTAGCGTAGAATAAGTTTCACCGCAAAAACTATGTTTGTTTCATCGGTAGTTGAAGTTGCCGGTGGCCGACATTAGTAATGTGTTTTTTGCGGGGTCTAAAAAAAATCAAATTTTGAGTCTAATCAAAAAACACTTCAAATAACTTAGGAAGAGAATAAATTAAGGAGTATATTCTTTAATAACAATTTTTCTTTAAAGTTTACGGTATAGCCAGCAACTTGAAAAATATATTTTGTTGGGTCATCAAACGAGACTATTGGCACCATCTATTGGCAACTTGGGTACTATATATGAAGATAAATATCTCGAAATTGGGGGATTGAATGGAAAAATACTTCAAGTAAATGTGACAGAGAATTAAAAAATTAAGACGATTTATTTGAAACATTTTTCAATTCATCCCTTAGTTAAAGAAATATTTGTATCTTTATTTATCTTGTAAATGCACAATTATTTTAAATATAAAGACCTTAATTGAAAAAAAGTATAATTAAAAGAGCCAAGAAATAACAAAATGAAACTTTTTTATTTGAAACATTTTTTGATTTAGCGTAGAATAAGTTTCACCGCAAAAACTATGTTTGTTTCATCGGTAGTTGAAGTTGCCGGTGGCCGACATTAGTAATGTGTTTTTTGCGGGGTCTAAAAAAAATCAAATTTTGAGTCTAATCAAAAAACACTTCAAATAACTTAGGAAGAGAATAAATTAAGGAGTATATTCTTTAATAACAATTTTTCTATAAAGTTTACGGTATAGCCAGAAATCACGAAAATATATTTTGTTGTATAAAGGTAAAAAAATAATCTAATTTTGCGTCTAATCAAAAATTACTTCAAGTAACATAGGAAGAGAATAAATTAAGGAGTATATCCTTTAATAACAATTTTTCGATAAAGTTCACGGTATAGCCAGAAATCACGAAAATATATTTTGATGTATGAATGAAAAAACAATCTAATTTTGCGTTTAATCAAAAATTACTTCAAGTAACTTAGGAAGAGAATAAATTAAGGAGTATATCCTTTAATAACAATTTTTCTATAAAGTTCACGGTATAGCCAGAAATAACGAAAATATATTTTGATGTATGAAGGAAAAAAAAATCTAATTTTGCGTTTAATCAAAAATTACTTCAAGTAACTTAGGAAGAGAATAAATTAAGGAGTATATCCTTTAATAACAATTTTTCTTTAAAGTTCACGGTATAGCCAGAAATCACGAAAATATATTTGGTTGAATAAGGATAAAAAAAATAATCTAATTTTGCGTCTAATCAAAAATTACTTCAAGTAACTTAGGAAGAGAATAAATTAAGGAGTATATCCTTTAATAACAATTTTTCTATAAAGTTCACGGTATAGCCAGAAATAACGAAAATATATTTTGATGTATGAAGGAAAAAAAAATCTAATTTTGCGTCTAATCAAAAATTACTTCAAGTAACATAGGAAGAGAATAAATTATGGAGTATATCCTTTAATAACAATTTTTCTATAAAGTTCACGGTATAGCCAGAAATCACGAAAATATATTTTGATGTATGAAGGAAAAAAAAATCTAATTTTGCGTTTAATCAAAAATTACTTCAAGTAACTTAGGAAGAGAATAAATTAAGGAGTATATCCTTTAATAACAATTTTTCTTTAAAGTTCACGGTATAGCCAGAAATCACGAAAATATATTTGGTTGAATAAGGATAAAAAAAATAATCTAATTTTGCGTCTAATCAAAAATTACTTCAAGTAACTTAGGAAGAGAATAAATTAAGGAGTATATCCTTTAATAACAATTTTTCTATAAAGTTCACGGTATAGCCAGAAATCACGAAAATATATTTTGTTGTATAAAGGTAAAAAAAATAATCTAATTTTGCGTCTAATCAAAAATTACTTCAAGTAACATAGGAAGAGAATAAATTAAGGAGTATATCCTTTAATAACAATTTTTCTATAAAGTTCACGGTATAGCCAGAAATCACGAAAATATATTTTGATGTATGAAGGAAAAAAAAATCTAATTTTGCGTTTAATCAAAAATTACTTCAAGTAACTTAGGAAGAGAATAAATTAAGGAGTATATCGTTTAATAACAATTTTTCTATAAAGTTCACGGTATAGCCAGAAATCACGAAAATATATTTTGTTGTATAAGGGTAAAAAAAATAATCTAATTTTGCGTCTAATCAAAAATTACTTCAAGTAACTTAGGAAGAGAATAAATTAAGGAGTATATCCTATAATAACAATTTTTCTATAAAGTTTACGGTATAGCCAGAAATCACGAAAATATATTTTGTTGTATGAAGGTAAAAAAGAAATCTAATTTTGCGTCTAATCAAAAATTACTTCAAGTAACTTAGGAAGAGAATAAATTAAGGAGTACATCCTTTAATAACAATTTTTCTATAAAGTTCACGGTATAGCCAGAAATCACGAAAATATATTTTGTTGTATAAAGGTAAAAAAATAATCTAATTTTGCGTCTAATCAAAAATTACTTCAAGTAACATAGGAAGAGAATAAATTAAGGAGTATATCCTTTAATAACAATTTTTCGATAAAGTTCACGGTATAGCCAGAAATCACGAAAATATATTTTGATGTATGAAGGAAAAAACAATCTAATTTTGCGTTTAATCAAAAATTACTTCAAGTAACTTAGGAAGAGAATAAATTAAGGAGTATATCCTTTAATAACAATTTTTCTATAAAGTTCACGGTATAGCCAGAAATCACGAAAATATATTTTGTTGTATAAAGGTAAAAAAAATAATCTAATTTTGCGTCTAATCAAAAATTACTTCAAGTAACATAGGAAGAGAATAAATTAAGGAGTATATCCTTTAATAACAATTTTTCTTTAAAGTTCACGGTATAGCCAGAAATCACGAAAATATATTTTGATGTATGAAGGAAAAAAAAAATCTAATTTTGCGTTTAATCAAAAATTACTTTAAGTAACTTAGGAAGAGAATAAATTAAGGAGTATATCCTTTAATAACAATTTTTCTATAAAGTTCACGGTATAGCCAGAAATCACGAAAATATATTTTGTTGTATAAGGGTAAAAAAAATAATCTAATTTTGCGTCTAATCAAAAATTACTTCAAGTAACTTAGGAAGAGAATAAATTAAGGAGTATATCCTTTAATAACAATTTTTCTATAAAGTTTACGGTATAGCCAGAAATCACGAAAATATATTTTGTTGTATGAAGGTAAAAAAGAAATCTAATTTTGCGTCTAATCAAAAATTACTTCAAGTAACTTAGGAAGAGAATAAATTAAGGAGTACATCCTTTAATAACAATTTTTCTATAAAGTTCACGGTATAGCCAGAAATCACGAAAATATATTTTGTTGTATAAAGGTAAAAAAATAATCTAATTTTGCGTCTAATCAAAAATTACTTCAAGTAACATAGGAAGAGAATAAATTAAGGAGTATATCCTTTAATAACAATTTTTCGATAAAGTTCACGGTATAGCCAGAAATCACGAAAATATATTTTGATGTATGAAGGAAAAAACAATCTAATTTTGCGTTTAATCAAAAATTACTTCAAGTAACTTAGGAAGAGAATAAATTAAGGAGTATATCCTTTAATAACAATTTTTCTATAAAGTTCACGGTATAGCCAGAAATCACGAAAATATATTTTGTTGTATAAAGGTAAAAAAAATAATCTAATTTTGCGTCTAATCAAAAATTACTTCAAGTAACATAGGAAGAGAATAAATTAAGGAGTATATCCTTTAATAACAATTTTTCTTTAAAGTTCACGGTATAGCCAGAAATCACGAAAATATATTTTGTTGTATAAAGGTAAAAAAATAATCTAATTTTGCGTCTAATCAAAAATTACTTCAAGTAACATAGGAAGAGAATAAATTAAGGAGTATATCCTTTAATAACAATTTTTCTATAAAGTTCACGGTATAGCCAGAAATCACGAAAATATATTTTGTTGTATAAAGGTAAAAAAATAATCTAATTTTGCGTCTAATCAAAAATTACTTCAAGTAACATAGGAAGAGAATAAATTAAGGAGTATATCCTTTAATAACAATTTTTCTATAAAGTTCACGGTATAGCCAGAAATCACGAAAATATATTTTGTTGTATAAAGGTAAAAAAAATAATCTAATTTTGCGTCTAATCAAAAATTACTTCAAGTAACATAGGAAGAGAATAAATTAAGGAGTATATCCTTTAATAACAATTTTTCTATAAAGTTCACGGTATAGCCAGAAATCACGAAAATATATTTTGATGTATGAAGGAAAAAAAAATCTAATTTTGCGTTTAATCAAAAATTACTTCAAGTAACTTAGGAAGAGAATAAATTAAGGAGTATATCGTTTAATAACAATTTTTCTATAAAGTTCACGGTATAGCCAGAAATCACGAAAATATATTTTGTTGTATAAGGGTAAAAAAAATAATCTAATTTTGCGTCTAATCAAAAATTACTTCAAGTAACTTAGGAAGAGAATAAATTAAGGAGTATATCCTTTAATAACAATTTTTCTATAAAGTTTACGGTATAGCCAGAAATCACGAAAATATATTTTGTTGTATGAAGGTAAAAAAGAAATCTAATTTTGCGTCTAATCAAAAATTACTTCAAGTAACTTAGGAAGAGAATAAATTAAGGAGTACATCTTTTAATAACAATTTTTCTATAAAGTTCACGGTATAGCCAGAAATCACGAAAATATATTTTGTTGTATAAAGGTAAAAAAATAATCTAATTTTGCGTCTAATCAAAAATTACTTCAAGTAACATAGGAAGAGAATAAATTAAGGAGTATATCCTTTAATAACAATTTTTCGATAAAGTTCACGGTATAGCCAGAAATCACGAAAATATATTTTGATGTATGAAGGAAAAAACAATCTAATTTTGCGTTTAATCAAAAATTACTTCAAGTAACTTAGGAAGAGAATAAATTAAGGAGTATATCCTTTAATAACAATTTTTCTATAAAGTTCACGGTATAGCCAGAAATCACGAAAATATATTTTGTTGTATAAAGGTAAAAAAAATAATCTAATTTTGCGTCTAATCAAAAATTACTTCAAGTAACATAGGAAGAGAATAAATTAAGGAGTATATCCTTTAATAACAATTTTTCTTTAAAGTTCACGGTATAGCCAGAAATCACGAAAATATATTTTGATGTATGAAGGAAAAAAAAAATCTAATTTTGCGTTTAATCAAAAATTACTTTAAGTAACTTAGGAAGAGAATAAATTAAGGAGTATATCCTTTAATAACAATTTTTCTATAAAGTTCACGGTATAGCCAGAAATCACGAAAATATATTTTGTTGTATAAAGGTAAAAAAATAATCTAATTTTGCGTCTAATCAAAAATTACTTCAAGTAACTTAGGAAGAGAATAAATTAAGGAGTATATCCTTTAATAACAATTTTTCTATAAAGTTCACGGTATAGCCAGAAATCACGAAAATATATTTTGTTGTATAAGGGTAAAAAAAATAATCTAATTTTGCGTCTAATCAAAAATTACTTCAAGTAACTTAGGAAGAGAATAAATTAAGGAGTATATCCTTTAATAACAATTTTTCTATAAAGTTCACGGTATAGCCAGAAATAACGAAAATATATTTTGATGTATGAAGGAAAAAAAAATCTAATTTTGCGTTTAATGAAAAATTAATTCAAGTAACTTAGGAAGAGAATAAATTAAGGAGTATATCCTTTAATAACAATTTTTCTATAAAGTTCACGGTATAGCCAGAAATCACGAAAATATATTTTGTTGTATGAAGGTAAAAAAGAAATCTAATTTTGCGTCTAATCAAAAATTACTTCAAGTAACTTAGGAAGAGAATAAATTAAGGAGTACATCCTTTAATAACAATTTTTCTATAAAGCTCACGGTATAGCCAGAAATCACAAAAATATATTTTGTTGTATAAAGGTAAAAAAATAATCTAATTTTGCGTCTAATCAAAAATTACTTCAAGTAACATAGGAAGAGAATAAATTAAGGAGTATATCCTTTAATAACAATTTTTCGATAAAGTTCACGGTATAGCCAGAAATCACGAAAATATATGTTGATGTATGAAGGAAAAAAAAATCTAATTTTGCGTTTAATCAAAAATTACTTCAAGTAACTTAGGAAGAGAATAAATTAAGGAGTATATCCTTTAATAACAATTTTTCTATAAAGTTCACGGTATAGCCAGAAATCACGAAAATATATTTTGTTGTATAAAGGTAAAAAAATAATCTAATTTTGCGTCTAATCAAAAATTACTTCAAGTAACTTAGGAAGAGAATAAATTAAGGAGTATATCCTTTAATAACAATTTTTCTATAAAGTTCACGGTATAGCCAGAAATCACGAAAATATATTTTGTTGTATAAGGGTAAAAAAAATAATCTAATTTTGCGTCTAATCAAAAATTACTTCAAGTAACTTAGGAAGAGAATAAATTAAGGAGTATATCCTTTAATAACAATTTTTCTATAAAGTTCACGGTATAGCCAGAAATAACGAAAATATATTTTGATGTATGAAGGAAAAAAAAAATCTAATTTTGCGTTTAATGAAAAATTACTTCAAGTAACTTAGGAAGAGAATAAATTAAGGAGTATATCCTTTAATAACAATTTTTCTATAAAGTTCACGGTATAGCCAGAAATCACGAAAATATATTTTGTTGTATAAAGGTAAAAAAATAATCTAATTTTGCGTCTAATCAAAAATTACTTCAAGTAACATAGGAAGAGAATAAATTAAGGAGTATATCCTTTAATAACAATTTTCCTATAAAGTTCACGGTATAGCCAGAAATCACGAAAATATATTTTGTTGTATGAAGGTAAAAAAGAAATCTAATTTTGCGTCTAATCAAAAATTACTTCAAGTAACTTAGGAAGAGAATAAATTAAGGAGTATATCCTTTAATAACAATTTTTCTATAAAGTTCACGGTATAGCCAGAAATCACGAAAATATATTTTGTTGTATAAAGGTAAAAAAATAATCTAATTTTGCGTCTAATCAAAAATTACTTCAAGTAACATAGGAAGAGAATAAATTAAGGAGTATATCCTTTAATAACAATTTTTCGATAAAGTTCACGGTATAGCCAGAAATCACGAAAATATATTTTGATGTATGAAGGAAAAAACAATCTAATTTTGCGTTTAATCAAAAATTACTTCAAGTAACTTAGGAAGAGAATAAATTAAGGAGTATATCCTTTAATAACAATTTTTCTATAAAGTTCACGGTATAGCCAGAAATCACGAAAATATATTTTGTTGTATAAAGGTAAAAAAAATAATCTAATTTTGCGTCTAATCAAAAATTACTTCAAGTAACATAGGAAGAGAATAAATTAAGGAGTATATCCTTTAATAACAATTTTTCTATAAAGTTCACGGTATAGCCAGAAATCACGAAAATATATTTTGTTGTATAAAGGTAAAAAAATAATCTAATTTTGCGTCTAATCAAAAATTACTTCAAGTAACTTAGGAAGAGAATAAATTAAGGAGTATATCCTTTAATAACAATTTTTCTATAAAGTTCACGGTATAGCCAGAAATCACGAAAATATATTTTGTTGTATAAGGGTAAAAAAAATAATCTAATTTTGCGTCTAATCAAAAATTACTTCAAGTAACTTAGGAAGAGAATAAATTAAGGAGTATATCCTTTAATAACAATTTTTCTATAAAGTTCACGGTATAGCCAGAAATAACGAAAATATATTTTGATGTATGAAGGAAAAAAAAAATCTAATTTTGCGTTTAATGAAAAATTACTTCAAGTAACTTAGGAAGAGAATAAATTAAGGAGTATATCCTTTAATAACAATTTTTCTATAAAGTTCACGGTATAGCCAGAAATCACGAAAATATATTTTGTTGTATAAAGGTAAAAAAATAATCTAATTTTGCGTCTAATCAAAAATTACTTCAAGTAACATAGGAAGAGAATAAATTAAGGAGTATATCCTTTAATAACAATTTTCCTATAAAGTTCACGGTATAGCCAGAAATCACGAAAATATATTTTGTTGTATGAAGGTAAAAAAGAAATCTAATTTTGCGTCTAATCAAAAATTACTTCAAGTAACTTAGGAAGAGAATAAATTAAGGAGTATATCCTTTAATAACAATTTTTCTATAAAGTTCACGGTATAGCCAGAAATCACGAAAATATATTTTGTTGTATAAAGGTAAAAAAATAATCTAATTTTGCGTCTAATCAAAAATTACTTCAAGTAACATAGGAAGAGAATAAATTAAGGAGTATATCCTTTAATAACAATTTTTCTATAAAGTTCACGGTATAGCCAGAAATCACGAAAATATATTTTGATGTATGAAGGAAAAAAAAAATCTAATTTTGCGTTTAATCAAAAATTACTTCAAGTAACTTAGGAAGAGAATAAATTAAGGAGTATATCCTTTAATAACAATTTTTCTATAAAGTTCACGGTATAGCCAGAAATCACGAAAATATATTTTGATGTATGAAGGAAAAAACAATCTAATTTTGCGTTTAATCAAAAATTACTTTAAGTAACTTAGGAAGAGAATAAATTAAGGAGTATATCCTTTAATAACAATTTTTCTATAAAGTTCACGGTATAGCCAGAAATCACGAAAATATATTTTGTTGTATAAGGGTAAAAAAAATAATCTAATTTTGCGTTTAATCAAAAATTACTTTAAGTAACTTAGGAAGAGAATAAATTAAGGAGTATATCCTTTAATAACAATTTTTCTATAAAGTTCACGGTATAGCCAGAAATCACGAAAATATATTTTGTTGTATAAGGGTAAAAAAAATAATCTAATTTTGCGTCTAATCAAAAATTACTTCAAGTAACTTAGGAAGAGAATAAATTAAGGAGTATATCCTTTAATAACAATTTTTCTATAAAGTTCACGGTATAGCCAGAAATCACGAAAATATATTTTGTTGTATGAAGGTAAAAAAGAAATCTAATTTTGCGTCTAATCAAAAATTACTTCAAGTAACTTAGGAAGAGAATAAATTAAGGAGTATATCCTTTAATAACAATTTTTCTATAAAGTTCACGGTATAGCCAGAAATCACGAAAATATATTTTGTTGTATAAAGGTAAAAAAATAATCTAATTTTGCGTCTAATCAAAAATTACTTCAAGTAACATAGGAAGAGAATAAATTAAGGAGTATATCCTTTAATAACAATTTTTCTATAAAGTTCACGGTATAGCCAGAAATCACGAAAATATATTTTGTTGTATGAAGGTAAAAAAGAAATCTAATTTTGCGTCTAATCAAAAATTACTTCAAGTAACTTAGGAAGAGAATAAATTAAGGAGTATATCCTTTAATAACAATTTTTCTATAAAGTTCACGGTATAGCCAGAAATCACGAAAATATATTTTGTTGTATAAAGGTAAAAAAATAATCTAATTTTGCGTCTAATCAAAAATTACTTCAAGTAACATAGGAAGAGAATAAATTAAGGAGTATATCCTTTAACAACAATTTTTCGATAAAGTTCACGGTATAGCCAGAAATCAGAAAAATATATTTTGTTGTATGAAGGTAAATATCTCGAAATTGGGGGATTAAATGGAATAATACTTCAAGTAAATGCGACGGAGAATTAAAAAATTAAGACGATTTATTTGAAACATTTTTCAATTCATCCCTTAGTTAAAGAAATATTTGTATCTTTATTAATCATGTAAATGCACGATTATTTTAGATATAAAGACCTTAATGAAAAAAAAAGTATAATTAAAAGAGCCAAGAAATAACAAAATGAAACTTTTTTATTTGAAACATTTTTTGATTTAGCGTAGAATAAGTTTCACCGCAAAAACTATGTTTGTTTCATCGGTAGTTGAAGTTGCTGGTGGCCGACATTTGTAATGTGTTTTTTGCGGGGTCTAAAAAAAATCTAATTTTGAGTCTAATCAAAAAATACTTCAAATAACTTAGGAAGAGAATAAATTAAGGAGTATATTCTTTAATAACAATTTTTCTTTAAAGTTTACGGTTTACTTGAAAAATATATTTTGTTGGGTCATCAAACGAGACTATTGGCACCATCTATTGGCAACTTGGGTACTATATATGAAAATAAATATCTCGAAATTGGGGGATTAAATGGAAAAATACTTCAAGTAAATGTGACAGAGAATTAAAAAATTAAGACGATTTATTTGAAACATTTTTCAATTCATCCCTTAGTTAAAGAAATATTTGTATCTTTATTTATCTTGTAAATGCACAATTATTTTAAATATAAAGACCTTAATTGAAAAAAAGTATAATTAAAAGAGCCAAGAAATAACAAGATGAAACTTTTTTATTTGAAACATTTTTTGATTTAGCGTAGAATAAGTTTCACCGCAAAAACTATGTTTGTTTCATCGGTAGTTGAAGTTGCCGGTGGCCGACATTAGTAATGTGTTTTTTGCGGGGTCTAAAAAAATCAAATTTTGAGTCTAATCAAAAAACACTTCAAATAACTTAGGAAGAGAATAAATTAAGGAGTATATTCTTTAATAACAATTTTTCTATAAAGTTTACGGTATAGCCAGAAATCAGAAAAATATATTTTGTTGTATGAAGGTAAATATCTCGAAATTGGGGGATTAAATGGAATAATACTTCAAGTAAATGCGACGGAGAATTAAAAAATTAAGACGATTTATTTGAAACATTTTTCAATTCATCCCTTAGTTAAAGAAATATTTGTATCTTTATTAATCATGTAAATGCACGATTATTTTAGATATAAAGACCTTAATGAAAAAAAAAGTATAATTAAAAGAGCCAAGAAATAACAAAATGAAACTTTTTTATTTGAAACATTTTTTGATTTAGCGTAGAATAAGTTTCACCGCAAAAACTATGTTTGTTTCATCGGTAGTTGAAGTTGCTGGTGGCCGACATTTGTAATGTGTTTTTTGCGGGGTCTAAAAAAAATCTAATTTTGAGTCTAATCAAAAAATACTTCAAATAACTTAGGAAGAGAATAAATTAAGGAGTATATTCTTTAATAACAATTTTTCTTTAAAGTTTACGGTATAGCCAGCAACTTGAAAAATATATTTTGTTGGGTCATCAAACGAGACTATTGGCACCATCTATTGGCAACTTGGGTACTATATATGAAGATAAATATCTCGAAATTGGGGGATTGAATGGAAAAATACTTCAAGTAAATGTGACAGAGAATTAAAAAATTAAGACGATTTATTTGAAACATTTTTCAATTCATCCCTTAGTTAAAGAAATATTTGTATCTTTATTTATCTTGTAAATGCACAATTATTTTAAATATAAAGACCTTAATTGAAAAAAAGTATAATTAAAAGAGCCAAGAAATAACAAAATGAAACTTTTTTATTTGAAACATTTTTTGATTTAGCGTAGAATAAGTTTCACCGCAAAAACTATGTTTGTTTCATCGGTAGTTGAAGTTGCCGGTGGCCGACATTAGTAATGTGTTTTTTGCGGGGTCTAAAAAAAATCAAATTTTGAGTCTAATCAAAAAACACTTCAAATAACTTAGGAAGAGAATAAATTAAGGAGTATATTCTTTAATAACAATTTTTCTATAAAGTTTACGGTATAGCCAGAAATCAGAAAAATATATTTTGTTGTATGAAGGTAAATATCTCGAAATTGGGGGATTAAATGGAATAATACTTCAAGTAAATGCGACGGAGAATTAAAAAATTAAGACGATTTATTTGAAACATTTTTCAATTCATCCCTTAGTTAAAGAAATATTTGTATCTTTATTAATCATGTAAATGCACGATTATTTTAGATATAAAGACCTTAATGAAAAAAAAAGTATAATTAAAAGAGCCAAGAAATAACAAAATGAAACTTTTTTATTTGAAACATTTTTTGATTTAGCGTAGAATAAGTTTCACCGCAAAAACTATGTTTGTTTCATCGGTAGTTGAAGTTGCTGGTGGCCGACATTTGTAATGTGTTTTTTGCGGGGTCTAAAAAAAATCTAATTTTGAGTCTAATCAAAAAATACTTCAAATAACTTAGGAAGAGAATAAATTAAGGAGTATATTCTTTAATAACAATTTTTCTTTAAAGTTTACGGTATAGCCAGCAACTTGAAAAATATATTTTGTTGGGTCATCAAACGAGACTATTGGCACCATCTATTGGCAACTTGGGTACTATATATGAAGATAAATATCTCGAAATTGGGGGATTGAATGGAAAAATACTTCAAGTAAATGTGACAGAGAATTAAAAAATTAAGACGATTTATTTGAAACATTTTTCAATTCATCCCTTAGTTAAAGAAATATTTGTATCTTTATTTATCTTGTAAATGCACAATTATTTTAAATATAAAGACCTTAATTGAAAAAAAGTATAATTAAAAGAGCCAAGAAATAACAAGATGAAACTTTTTTATTTGAAACATTTTTTGATTTAGCGTAGAATAAGTTTCACCGCAAAAACTATGTTTGTTTCATCGGTAGTTGAAGTTGCCGGTGGCCGACATTAGTAATGTGTTTTTTGCGGGGTCTAAAAAAAATCAAATTTTGAGTCTAATCAAAAAACACTTCAAATAACTTAGGAAGAGAATAAATTAAGGAGTATATTCTTTAATAACAATTTTTCTATAAAGTTTACGGTATAGCCAGAAATCAGAAAAATATATTTTGTTGTATGAAGGTAAATATCTCGAAATTGGGGGATTAAATGGAATAATACTTCAAGTAAATGCGACGGAGAATTAAAAAATTAAGACGATTTATTTGAAACATTTTTCAATTCATCCCTTAGTTAAAGAAATATTTGTATCTTTATTAATCATGTAAATGCACGATTATTTTAGATATAAAGACCTTAATGAAAAAAAAAGTATAATTAAAAGAGCCAAGAAATAACAAAATGAAACTTTTTTATTTGAAACATTTTTTGATTTAGCGTAGAATAAGTTTCACCGCAAAAACTATGTTTGTTTCATCGGTAGTTGAAGTTGCTGGTGGCCGACATTTGTAATGTGTTTTTTGCGGGGTCTAAAAAAAATCTAATTTTGAGTCTAATCAAAAAATACTTCAAATAACTTAGGAAGAGAATAAATTAAGGAGTATATTCTTTAATAACAATTTTTCTTTAAAGTTTACGGTTTACTTGAAAAATATATTTTGTTGGGTCATCAAACGAGACTATTGGCACCATCTATTGGCAACTTGGGTACTATATATGAAAATAAATATCTCGAAATTGGGGGATTAAATGGAAAAATACTTCAAGTAAATGTGACAGAGAATTAAAAAATTAAGACGATTTATTTGAAACATTTTTCAATTCATCCCTTAGTTAAAGAAATATTTGTATCTTTATTTATCTTGTAAATGCACAATTATTTTAAATATAAAGACCTTAATTGAAAAAAAGTATAATTAAAAGAGCCAAGAAATAACAAGATGAAACTTTTTTATTTGAAACATTTTTTGATTTAGCGTAGAATAAGTTTCACCGCAAAAACTATGTTTGTTTCATCGGTAGTTGAAGTTGCCGGTGGCCGACATTAGTAATGTGTTTTTTTGCGGGGTCTAAAAAAATCAAATTTTGAGTCTAATCAAAAAACACTTCAAATAACTTAGGAAGAGAATAAATTAAGGAGTATATTCTTTAATAACAATTTTTCTATAAAGTTTACGGTATAGCCAGAAATCAGAAAAATATATTTTGTTGTATGAAGGTAAATATCTCGAAATTGGGGGATTAAATGGAATAATACTTCAAGTAAATGCGACGGAGAATTAAAAAATTAAGACGATTTATTTGAAACATTTTTCAATTCATCCCTTAGTTAAAGAAATATTTGTATCTTTATTAATCATGTAAATGCACGATTATTTTAGATATAAAGACCTTAATGAAAAAAAAAGTATAATTAAAAGAGCCAAGAAATAACAAAATGAAACTTTTTTATTTGAAACATTTTTTGATTTAGCGTAGAATAAGTTTCACCGCAAAAACTATGTTTGTTTCATCGGTAGTTGAAGTTGCTGGTGGCCGACATTTGTAATGTGTTTTTTGCGGGGTCTAAAAAAAATCTAATTTTGAGTCTAATCAAAAAATACTTCAAATAACTTAGGAAGAGAATAAATTAAGGAGTATATTCTTTAATAACAATTTTTCTTTAAAGTTTACGGTTTACTTGAAAAATATATTTTGTTGGGTCATCAAACGAGACTATTGGCACCATCTATTGGCAACTTGGGTACTATATATGAAAATAAATATCTCGAAATTGGGGGATTAAATGGAAAAATACTTCAAGTAAATGTGACAGAGAATTAAAAAATTAAGACGATTTATTTGAAACATTTTTCAATTCATCCCTTAGTTAAAGAAATATTTGTATCTTTATTTATCTTGTAAATGCACAATTATTTTAAATATAAAGACCTTAATTGAAAAAAAGTATAATTAAAAGAGCCAAGAAATAACAAAATGAAACTTTTTTATTTGAAACATTTTTTGATTTAGCGTAGAATAAGTTTCACCGCAAAAACTATGTTTGTTTCATCGGTAGTTGAAGTTGCCGGTGGCCGACATTAGTAATGTGTTTTTTGCGGGGTCTAAAAAAAATCAAATTTTGAGTCTAATCAAAAAACACTTCAAATAACTTAGGAAGAGAATAAATTAAGGAGTATATTCTTTAATAACAATTTTTCTATAAAGTTTACGGTATAGCCAGAAATCAGAAAAATATATTTTGTTGTATGAAGGTAAATATCTCGAAATTGGGGGATTAAATGGAATAATACTTCAAGTAAATGCGACGGAGAATTAAAAAATTAAGACGATTTATTTGAAACATTTTTCAATTCATCCCTTAGTTAAAGAAATATTTGTATCTTTATTAATCATGTAAATGCACGATTATTTTAGATATAAAGACCTTAATGAAAAAAAAAGTATAATTAAAAGAGCCAAGAAATAACAAAATGAAACTTTTTTATTTGAAACATTTTTTGATTTAGCGTAGAATAAGTTTCACCGCAAAAACTATGTTTGTTTCATCGGTAGTTGAAGTTGCTGGTGGCCGACATTTGTAATGTGTTTTTTGCGGGGTCTAAAAAAAATCTAATTTTGAGTCTAATCAAAAAATACTTCAAATAACTTAGGAAGAGAATAAATTAAGGAGTATATTCTTTAATAACAATTTTTCTTTAAAGTTTACGGTATAGCCAGCAACTTGAAAAATATATTTTGTTGGGTCATCAAACGAGACTATTGGCACCATCTATTGGCAACTTGGGTACTATATATGAAGATAAATATCTCGAAATTGGGGGATTGAATGGAAAAATACTTCAAGTAAATGTGACAGAGAATTAAAAAATTAAGACGATTTATTTGAAACATTTTTCAATTCATCCCTTAGTTAAAGAAATATTTGTATCTTTATTTATCTTGTAAATGCACAATTATTTTAAATATAAAGACCTTAATTGAAAAAAAGTATAATTAAAAGAGCCAAGAAATAACAAGATGAAACTTTTTTATTTGAAACATTTTTTGATTTAGCGTAGAATAAGTTTCACCGCAAAAACTATGTTTGTTTCATCGGTAGTTGAAGTTGCCGGTGGCCGACATTAGTAATGTGTTTTTTGCGGGGTCTAAAAAAATCAAATTTTGAGTCTAATCAAAAAACACTTCAAATAACTTAGGAAGAGAATAAATTAAGGAGTATATTCTTTAATAACAATTTTTCTATAAAGTTTACGGTATAGCCAGAAATCAGAAAAATATATTTTGTTGTATGAAGGTAAATATCTCGAAATTGGGGGATTAAATGGAATAATACTTCAAGTAAATGCGACGGAGAATTAAAAAATTAAGACGATTTATTTGAAACATTTTTCAATTCATCCCTTAGTTAAAGAAATATTTGTATCTTTATTAATCATGTAAATGCACGATTATTTTAGATATAAAGACCTTAATGAAAAAAAAAGTATAATTAAAAGAGCCAAGAAATAACAAAATGAAACTTTTTTATTTGAAACATTTTTTGATTTAGCGTAGAATAAGTTTCACCGCAAAAACTATGTTTGTTTCATCGGTAGTTGAAGTTGCCGGTGGCCGACATTAGTAATGTGTTTTTTGCGGGGTCTAAAAAAATCAAATTTTGAGTCTAATCAAAAAACACTTCAAATAACTTAGGAAGAGAATAAATTAAGGAGTATATTCTTTAATAACAATTTTTCTATAAAGTTTACGGTATAGCCAGAAATCAGAAAAATATATTTTGTTGTATGAAGGTAAATATCTCGAAATTGGGGGATTAAATGGAATAATACTTCAAGTAAATGCGACGGAGAATTAAAAAATTAAGACGATTTATTTGAAACATTTTTCAATTCATCCCTTAGTTAAAGAAATATTTGTATCTTTATTAATCATGTAAATGCACGATTATTTTAGATATAAAGACCTTAATGAAAAAAAAAGTATAATTAAAAGAGCCAAGAAATAACAAAATGAAACTTTTTTATTTGAAACATTTTTTGATTTAGCGTAGAATAAGTTTCACCGCAAAAACTATGTTTGTTTCATCGGTAGTTGAAGTTGCTGGTGGCCGACATTTGTAATGTGTTTTTTGCGGGGTCTAAAAAAAATCTAATTTTGAGTCTAATCAAAAAATACTTCAAATAACTTAGGAAGAGAATAAATTAAGGAGTATATTCTTTAATAACAATTTTTCTTTAAAGTTTACGGTATAGCCAGCAACTTGAAAAATATATTTTGTTGGGTCATCAAACGAGACTATTGGCACCATCTATTGGCAACTTGGGTACTATATATGAAGATAAATATCTCGAAATTGGGGGATTGAATGGAAAAATACTTCAAGTAAATGTGACAGAGAATTAAAAAATTAAGACGATTTATTTGAAACATTTTTCAATTCATCCCTTAGTTAAAGAAATATTTGTATCTTTATTTATCTTGTAAATGCACAATTATTTTAAATATAAAGACCTTAATTGAAAAAAAGTATAATTAAAAGAGCCAAGAAATAACAAAATGAAACTTTTTTATTTGAAACATTTTTTGATTTAGCGTAGAATAAGTTTCACCGCAAAAACTATGTTTGTTTCATCGGTAGTTGAAGTTGCCGGTGGCCGACATTAGTAATGTGTTTTTTGCGGGGTCTAAAAAAAATCAAATTTTGAGTCTAATCAAAAAACACTTCAAATAACTTAGGAAGAGAATAAATTAAGGAGTATATTCTTTAATAACAATTTTTCTATAAAGTTTACGGTATAGCCAGAAATCAGAAAAATATATTTTGTTGTATGAAGGTAAATATCTCGAAATTGGGGGATTAAATGGAATAATACTTCAAGTAAATGCGACGGAGAATTAAAAAATTAAGACGATTTATTTGAAACATTTTTCAATTCATCCCTTAGTTAAAGAAATATTTGTATCTTTATTAATCATGTAAATGCACGATTATTTTAGATATAAAGACCTTAATGAAAAAAAAAGTATAATTAAAAGAGCCAAGAAATAACAAAATGAAACTTTTTTATTTGAAACATTTTTTGATTTAGCGTAGAATAAGTTTCACCGCAAAAACTATGTTTGTTTCATCGGTAGTTGAAGTTGCTGGTGGCCGACATTTGTAATGTGTTTTTTGCGGGGTCTAAAAAAAATCTAATTTTGAGTCTAATCAAAAAATACTTCAAATAACTTAGGAAGAGAATAAATTAAGGAGTATATTCTTTAATAACAATTTTTCTTTAAAGTTTACGGTATAGCCAGCAACTTGAAAAATATATTTTGTTGGGTCATCAAACGAGACTATTGGCACCATCTATTGGCAACTTGGGTACTATATATGAAGATAAATATCTCGAAATTGGGGGATTGAATGGAAAAATACTTCAAGTAAATGTGACAGAGAATTAAAAAATTAAGACGATTTATTTGAAACATTTTTCAATTCATCCCTTAGTTAAAGAAATATTTGTATCTTTATTTATCTTGTAAATGCACAATTATTTTAAATATAAAGACCTTAATTGAAAAAAAGTATAATTAAAAGAGCCAAGAAATAACAAGATGAAACTTTTTTATTTGAAACATTTTTTGATTTAGCGTAGAATAAGTTTCACCGCAAAAACTATGTTTGTTTCATCGGTAGTTGAAGTTGCCGGTGGCCGACATTAGTAATGTGTTTTTTGCGGGGTCTAAAAAAAATCAAATTTTGAGTCTAATCAAAAAACACTTCAAATAACTTAGGAAGAGAATAAATTAAGGAGTATATTCTTTAATAACAATTTTTCTATAAAGTTTACGGTATAGCCAGAAATCAGAAAAATATATTTTGTTGTATGAAGGTAAATATCTCGAAATTGGGGGATTAAATGGAATAATACTTCAAGTAAATGCGACGGAGAATTAAAAAATTAAGACGATTTATTTGAAACATTTTTCAATTCATCCCTTAGTTAAAGAAATATTTGTATCTTTATTAATCATGTAAATGCACGATTATTTTAGATATAAAGACCTTAATGAAAAAAAAAGTATAATTAAAAGAGCCAAGAAATAACAAAATGAAACTTTTTTATTTGAAACATTTTTTGATTTAGCGTAGAATAAGTTTCACCGCAAAAACTATGTTTGTTTCATCGGTAGTTGAAGTTGCTGGTGGCCGACATTTGTAATGTGTTTTTTGCGGGGTCTAAAAAAAATCTAATTTTGAGTCTAATCAAAAAATACTTCAAATAACTTAGGAAGAGAATAAATTAAGGAGTATATTCTTTAATAACAATTTTTCTTTAAAGTTTACGGTTTACTTGAAAAATATATTTTGTTGGGTCATCAAACGAGACTATTGGCACCATCTATTGGCAACTTGGGTACTATATATGAAAATAAATATCTCGAAATTGGGGGATTAAATGGAAAAATACTTCAAGTAAATGTGACAGAGAATTAAAAAATTAAGACGATTTATTTGAAACATTTTTCAATTCATCCCTTAGTTAAAGAAATATTTGTATCTTTATTTATCTTGTAAATGCACAATTATTTTAAATATAAAGACCTTAATTGAAAAAAAGTATAATTAAAAGAGCCAAGAAATAACAAGATGAAACTTTTTTATTTGAAACATTTTTTGATTTAGCGTAGAATAAGTTTCACCGCAAAAACTATGTTTGTTTCATCGGTAGTTGAAGTTGCCGGTGGCCGACATTAGTAATGTGTTTTTTGCGGGGTCTAAAAAAATCAAATTTTGAGTCTAATCAAAAAACACTTCAAATAACTTAGGAAGAGAATAAATTAAGGAGTATATTCTTTAATAACAATTTTTCTATAAAGTTTACGGTATAGCCAGAAATCAGAAAAATATATTTTGTTGTATGAAGGTAAATATCTCGAAATTGGGGGATTAAATGGAATAATACTTCAAGTAAATGCGACGGAGAATTAAAAAATTAAGACGATTTATTTGAAACATTTTTCAATTCATCCCTTAGTTAAAGAAATATTTGTATCTTTATTAATCATGTAAATGCACGATTATTTTAGATATAAAGACCTTAATGAAAAAAAAAGTATAATTAAAAGAGCCAAGAAATAACAAAATGAAACTTTTTTATTTGAAACATTTTTTGATTTAGCGTAGAATAAGTTTCACCGCAAAAACTATGTTTGTTTCATCGGTAGTTGAAGTTGCTGGTGGCCGACATTTGTAATGTGTTTTTTGCGGGGTCTAAAAAAAATCTAATTTTGAGTCTAATCAAAAAATACTTCAAATAACTTAGGAAGAGAATAAATTAAGGAGTATATTCTTTAATAACAATTTTTCTTTAAAGTTTACGGTATAGCCAGCAACTTGAAAAATATATTTTGTTGGGTCATCAAACGAGACTATTGGCACCATCTATTGGCAACTTGGGTACTATATATGAAGATAAATATCTCGAAATTGGGGGATTGAATGGAAAAATACTTCAAGTAAATGTGACAGAGAATTAAAAAATTAAGACGATTTATTTGAAACATTTTTCAATTCATCCCTTAGTTAAAGAAATATTTGTATCTTTATTTATCTTGTAAATGCACAATTATTTTAAATATAAAGACCTTAATTGAAAAAAAGTATAATTAAAAGAGCCAAGAAATAACAAAATGAAACTTTTTTATTTGAAACATTTTTTGATTTAGCGTAGAATAAGTTTCACCGCAAAAACTATGTTTGTTTCATCGGTAGTTGAAGTTGCCGGTGGCCGACATTAGTAATGTGTTTTTTGCGGGGTCTAAAAAAAATCAAATTTTGAGTCTAATCAAAAAACACTTCAAATAACTTAGGAAGAGAATAAATTAAGGAGTATATTCTTTAATAACAATTTTTCTATAAAGTTTACGGTATAGCCAGAAATCAGAAAAATATATTTTGTTGTATGAAGGTAAATATCTCGAAATTGGGGGATTAAATGGAATAATACTTCAAGTAAATGCGACGGAGAATTAAAAAATTAAGACGATTTATTTGAAACATTTTTCAATTCATCCCTTAGTTAAAGAAATATTTGTATCTTTATTAATCATGTAAATGCACGATTATTTTAGATATAAAGACCTTAATGAAAAAAAAAGTATAATTAAAAGAGCCAAGAAATAACAAAATGAAACTTTTTTATTTGAAACATTTTTTGATTTAGCGTAGAATAAGTTTCACCGCAAAAACTATGTTTGTTTCATCGGTAGTTGAAGTTGCTGGTGGCCGACATTTGTAATGTGTTTTTTGCGGGGTCTAAAAAAAATCTAATTTTGAGTCTAATCAAAAAATACTTCAAATAACTTAGGAAGAGAATAAATTAAGGAGTATATTCTTTAATAACAATTTTTCTTTAAAGTTTACGGTTTACTTGAAAAATATATTTTGTTGGGTCATCAAACGAGACTATTGGCACCATCTATTGGCAACTTGGGTACTATATATGAAAATAAATATCTCGAAATTGGGGGATTAAATGGAAAAATACTTCAAGTAAATGTGACAGAGAATTAAAAAATTAAGACGATTTATTTGAAACATTTTTCAATTCATCCCTTAGTTAAAGAAATATTTGTATCTTTATTTATCTTGTAAATGCACAATTATTTTAAATATAAAGACCTTAATTGAAAAAAAGTATAATTAAAAGAGCCAAGAAATAACAAGATGAAACTTTTTTATTTGAAACATTTTTTGATTTAGCGTAGAATAAGTTTCACCGCAAAAACTATGTTTGTTTCATCGGTAGTTGAAGTTGCCGGTGGCCGACATTAGTAATGTGTTTTTTGCGGGGTCTAAAAAAATCAAATTTTGAGTCTAATCAAAAAACACTTCAAATAACTTAGGAAGAGAATAAATTAAGGAGTATATTCTTTAATAACAATTTTTCTATAAAGTTTACGGTATAGCCAGAAATCAGAAAAATATATTTTGTTGTATGAAGGTAAATATCTCGAAATTGGGGGATTAAATGGAATAATACTTCAAGTAAATGCGACGGAGAATTAAAAAATTAAGACGATTTATTTGAAACATTTTTCAATTCATCCCTTAGTTAAAGAAATATTTGTATCTTTATTAATCATGTAAATGCACGATTATTTTAGATATAAAGACCTTAATGAAAAAAAAAGTATAATTAAAAGAGCCAAGAAATAACAAAATGAAACTTTTTTATTTGAAACATTTTTTGATTTAGCGTAGAATAAGTTTCACCGCAAAAACTATGTTTGTTTCATCGGTAGTTGAAGTTGCTGGTGGCCGACATTTGTAATGTGTTTTTTGCGGGGTCTAAAAAAAATCTAATTTTGAGTCTAATCAAAAAATACTTCAAATAACTTAGGAAGAGAATAAATTAAGGAGTATATTCTTTAATAACAATTTTTCTTTAAAGTTTACGGTTTACTTGAAAAATATATTTTGTTGGGTCATCAAACGAGACTATTGGCACCATCTATTGGCAACTTGGGTACTATATATGAAAATAAATATCTCGAAATTGGGGGATTAAATGGAAAAATACTTCAAGTAAATGTGACAGAGAATTAAAAAATTAAGACGATTTATTTGAAACATTTTTCAATTCATCCCTTAGTTAAAGAAATATTTGTATCTTTATTTATCTTGTAAATGCACAATTATTTTAAATATAAAGACCTTAATTGAAAAAAAGTATAATTAAAAGAGCCAAGAAATAACAAGATGAAACTTTTTTATTTGAAACATTTTTTGATTTAGCGTAGAATAAGTTTCACCGCAAAAACTATGTTTGTTTCATCGGTAGTTGAAGTTGCCGGTGGCCGACATTAGTAATGTGTTTTTTGCGGGGTCTAAAAAAATCAAATTTTGAGTCTAATCAAAAAACACTTCAAATAACTTAGGAAGAGAATAAATTAAGGAGTATATTCTTTAATAACAATTTTTCTATAAAGTTTACGGTATAGCCAGAAATCAGAAAAATATATTTTGTTGTATGAAGGTAAATATCTCGAAATTGGGGGATTAAATGGAATAATACTTCAAGTAAATGCGACGGAGAATTAAAAAATTAAGACGATTTATTTGAAACATTTTTCAATTCATCCCTTAGTTAAAGAAATATTTGTATCTTTATTAATCATGTAAATGCACGATTATTTTAGATATAAAGACCTTAATGAAAAAAAAAGTATAATTAAAAGAGCCAAGAAATAACAAAATGAAACTTTTTTATTTGAAACATTTTTTGATTTAGCGTAGAATAAGTTTCACCGCAAAAACTATGTTTGTTTCATCGGTAGTTGAAGTTGCTGGTGGCCGACATTTGTAATGTGTTTTTTGCGGGGTCTAAAAAAAATCTAATTTTGAGTCTAATCAAAAAATACTTCAAATAACTTAGGAAGAGAATAAATTAAGGAGTATATTCTTTAATAACAATTTTTCTTTAAAGTTTACGGTATAGCCAGCAACTTGAAAAATATATTTTGTTGGGTCATCAAACGAGACTATTGGCACCATCTATTGGCAACTTGGGTACTATATATGAAGATAAATATCTCGAAATTGGGGGATTGAATGGAAAAATACTTCAAGTAAATGTGACAGAGAATTAAAAAATTAAGACGATTTATTTGAAACATTTTTCAATTCATCCCTTAGTTAAAGAAATATTTGTATCTTTATTTATCTTGTAAATGCACAATTATTTTAAATATAAAGACCTTAATTGAAAAAAAGTATAATTAAAAGAGCCAAGAAATAACAAATTGAAACTTTTTTATTTGAAACATTTTTTGATTTAGCGTAGAATAAGTTTCACCGCAAAAACTATGTTTGTTTCATCGGTAGTTGAAGTTGCCGGTGGCCGACATTAGTAATGTGTTTTTTGCGGGGTCTAAAAAAAATCAAATTTTGAGTCTAATCAAAAAACACTTCAAATAACTTAGGAAGAGAATAAATTAAGGAGTATATTCTTTAATAACAATTTTTCTATAAAGTTTACGGTATAGCCAGAAATCAGAAAAATATATTTTGTTGTATGAAGGTAAATATCTCGAAATTGGGGGATTAAATGGAATAATACTTCAAGTAAATGCGACGGAGAATTAAAAAATTAAGACGATTTATTTGAAACATTTTTCAATTCATCCCTTAGTTAAAGAAATATTTGTATCTTTATTTATCTTGTAAATGCACAATTATTTTAAATATAAAGACCTTAATTGAAAAAAAGTATAATTAAAAGAGCCAAGAAATAACAAGATGAAACTTTTTTATTTGAAACATTTTTTGATTTAGCGTAGAATAAGTTTCACCGCAAAAACTATGTTTGTTTCATCGGTAGTTGAAGTTGCCGGTGGCCGACATTAGTAATGTGTTTTTTGCGGGGTCTAAAAAAATCAAATTTTGAGTCTAATCAAAAAACACTTCAAATAACTTAGGAAGAGAATAAATTAAGGAGTATATTCTTTAATAACAATTTTTCTATAAAGTTTACGGTATAGCCAGAAATCAGAAAAATATATTTTGTTGTATGAAGGTAAATATCTCGAAATTGGGGGATTAAATGGAATAATACTTCAAGTAAATGCGACGGAGAATTAAAAAATTAAGACGATTTATTTGAAACATTTTTCAATTCATCCCTTAGTTAAAGAAATATTTGTATCTTTATTAATCATGTAAATGCACGATTATTTTAGATATAAAGACCTTAATGAAAAAAAAAGTATAATTAAAAGAGCCAAGAAATAACAAAATGAAACTTTTTTATTTGAAACATTTTTTGATTTAGCGTAGAATAAGTTTCACCGCAAAAACTATGTTTGTTTCATCGGTAGTTGAAGTTGCTGGTGGCCGACATTTGTAATGTGTTTTTTGCGGGGTCTAAAAAAAATCTAATTTTGAGTCTAATCAAAAAATACTTCAAATAACTTAGGAAGAGAATAAATTAAGGAGTATATTCTTTAATAACAATTTTTCTTTAAAGTTTACGGTTTACTTGAAAAATATATTTTGTTGGGTCATCAAACGAGACTATTGGCACCATCTATTGGCAACTTGGGTACTATATATGAAAATAAATATCTCGAAATTGGGGGATTAAATGGAAAAATACTTCAAGTAAATGTGACAGAGAATTAAAAAATTAAGACGATTTATTTGAAACATTTTTCAATTCATCCCTTAGTTAAAGAAATATTTGTATCTTTATTTATCTTGTAAATGCACAATTATTTTAAATATAAAGACCTTAATTGAAAAAAAGTATAATTAAAAGAGCCAAGAAATAACAAAATGAAACTTTTTTATTTGAAACATTTTTTGATTTAGCGTAGAATAAGTTTCACCGCAAAAACTATGTTTGTTTCATCGGTAGTTGAAGTTGCCGGTGGCCGACATTAGTAATGTGTTTTTTGCGGGGTCTAAAAAAAATCAAATTTTGAGTCTAATCAAAAAACACTTCAAATAACTTAGGAAGAGAATAAATTAAGGAGTATATTCTTTAATAACAATTTTTCTATAAAGTTTACGGTATAGCCAGAAATCAGAAAAATATATTTTGTTGTATGAAGGTAAATATCTCGAAATTGGGGGATTAAATGGAATAATACTTCAAGTAAATGCGACGGAGAATTAAAAAATTAAGACGATTTATTTGAAACATTTTTCAATTCATCCCTTAGTTAAAGAAATATTTGTATCTTTATTTATCTTGTAAATGCACAATTATTTTAAATATAAAGACCTTAATTGAAAAAAAGTATAATTAAAAGAGCCAAGAAATAACAAGATGAAACTTTTTTATTTGAAACATTTTTTGATTTAGCGTAGAATAAGTTTCACCGCAAAAACTATGTTTGTTTCATCGGTAGTTGAAGTTGCCGGTGGCCGACATTAGTAATGTGTTTTTTGCGGGGTCTAAAAAAATCAAATTTTGAGTCTAATCAAAAAACACTTCAAATAACTTAGGAAGAGAATAAATTAAGGAGTATATTCTTTAATAACAATTTTTCTATAAAGTTTACGGTATAGCCAGAAATCAGAAAAATATATTTTGTTGTATGAAGGTAAATATCTCGAAATTGGGGGATTAAATGGAATAATACTTCAAGTAAATGCGACGGAGAATTAAAAAATTAAGACGATTTATTTGAAACATTTTTCAATTCATCCCTTAGTTAAAGAAATATTTGTATCTTTATTAATCATGTAAATGCACGATTATTTTAGATATAAAGACCTTAATGAAAAAAAAAGTATAATTAAAAGAGCCAAGAAATAACAAAATGAAACTTTTTTATTTGAAACATTTTTTGATTTAGCGTAGAATAAGTTTCACCGCAAAAACTATGTTTGTTTCATCGGTAGTTGAAGTTGCTGGTGGCCGACATTTGTAATGTGTTTTTTGCGGGGTCTAAAAAAAATCTAATTTTGAGTCTAATCAAAAAATACTTCAAATAACTTAGGAAGAGAATAAATTAAGGAGTATATTCTTTAATAACAATTTTTCTTTAAAGTTTACGGTTTACTTGAAAAATATATTTTGTTGGGTCATCAAACGAGACTATTGGCACCATCTATTGGCAACTTGGGTACTATATATGAAAATAAATATCTCGAAATTGGGGGATTAAATGGAAAAATACTTCAAGTAAATGTGACAGAGAATTAAAAAATTAAGACGATTTATTTGAAACATTTTTCAATTCATCCCTTAGTTAAAGAAATATTTGTATCTTTATTTATCTTGTAAATGCACAATTATTTTAAATATAAAGACCTTAATTGAAAAAAAGTATAATTAAAAGAGCCAAGAAATAACAAGATGAAACTTTTTTATTTGAAACATTTTTTGATTTAGCGTAGAATAAGTTTCACCGCAAAAACTATGTTTGTTTCATCGGTAGTTGAAGTTGCCGGTGGCCGACATTAGTAATGTGTTTTTTGCGGGGTCTAAAAAAATCAAATTTTGAGTCTAATCAAAAAACACTTCAAATAACTTAGGAAGAGAATAAATTAAGGAGTATATTCTTTAATAACAATTTTTCTATAAAGTTTACGGTATAGCCAGAAATCAGAAAAATATATTTTGTTGTATGAAGGTAAATATCTCGAAATTGGGGGATTAAATGGAATAATACTTCAAGTAAATGCGACGGAGAATTAAAAAATTAAGACGATTTATTTGAAACATTTTTCAATTCATCCCTTAGTTAAAGAAATATTTGTATCTTTATTAATCATGTAAATGCACGATTATTTTAGATATAAAGACCTTAATGAAAAAAAAAGTATAATTAAAAGAGCCAAGAAATAACAAAATGAAACTTTTTTATTTGAAACATTTTTTGATTTAGCGTAGAATAAGTTTCACCGCAAAAACTATGTTTGTTTCATCGGTAGTTGAAGTTGCTGGTGGCCGACATTTGTAATGTGTTTTTTGCGGGGTCTAAAAAAAATCTAATTTTGAGTCTAATCAAAAAATACTTCAAATAACTTAGGAAGAGAATAAATTAAGGAGTATATTCTTTAATAACAATTTTTCTTTAAAGTTTACGGTATAGCCAGCAACTTGAAAAATATATTTTGTTGGGTCATCAAACGAGACTATTGGCACCATCTATTGGCAACTTGGGTACTATATATGAAGATAAATATCTCGAAATTGGGGGATTGAATGGAAAAATACTTCAAGTAAATGTGACAGAGAATTAAAAAATTAAGACGATTTATTTGAAACATTTTTCAATTCATCCCTTAGTTAAAGAAATATTTGTATCTTTATTTATCTTGTAAATGCACAATTATTTTAAATATAAAGACCTTAATTGAAAAAAAGTATAATTAAAAGAGCCAAGAAATAACAAAATGAAACTTTTTTATTTGAAACATTTTTTGATTTAGCGTAGAATAAGTTTCACCGCAAAAACTATGTTTGTTTCATCGGTAGTTGAAGTTGCCGGTGGCCGACATTAGTAATGTGTTTTTTGCGGGGTCTAAAAAAAATCAAATTTTGAGTCTAATCAAAAAACACTTCAAATAACTTAGGAAGAGAATAAATTAAGGAGTATATTCTTTAATAACAATTTTTCTATAAAGTTTACGGTATAGCCAGAAATCAGAAAAATATATTTTGTTGTATGAAGGTAAATATCTCGAAATTGGGGGATTAAATGGAATAATACTTCAAGTAAATGCGACGGAGAATTAAAAAATTAAGACGATTTATTTGAAACATTTTTCAATTCATCCCTTAGTTAAAGAAATATTTGTATCTTTATTAATCATGTAAATGCACGATTATTTTAGATATAAAGACCTTAATGAAAAAAAAAGTATAATTAAAAGAGCCAAGAAATAACAAAATGAAACTTTTTTATTTGAAACATTTTTTGATTTAGCGTAGAATAAGTTTCACCGCAAAAACTATGTTTGTTTCATCGGTAGTTGAAGTTGCTGGTGGCCGACATTTGTAATGTGTTTTTTGCGGGGTCTAAAAAAAATCTAATTTTGAGTCTAATCAAAAAATACTTCAAATAACTTAGGAAGAGAATAAATTAAGGAGTATATTCTTTAATAACAATTTTTCTTTAAAGTTTACGGTTTACTTGAAAAATATATTTTGTTGGGTCATCAAACGAGACTATTGGCACCATCTATTGGCAACTTGGGTACTATATATGAAAATAAATATCTCGAAATTGGGGGATTAAATGGAAAAATACTTCAAGTAAATGTGACAGAGAATTAAAAAATTAAGACGATTTATTTGAAACATTTTTCAATTCATCCCTTAGTTAAAGAAATATTTGTATCTTTATTTATCTTGTAAATGCACAATTATTTTAAATATAAAGACCTTAATTGAAAAAAAGTATAATTAAAAGAGCCAAGAAATAACAAGATGAAACTTTTTTATTTGAAACATTTTTTGATTTAGCGTAGAATAAGTTTCACCGCAAAAACTATGTTTGTTTCATCGGTAGTTGAAGTTGCCGGTGGCCGACATTAGTAATGTGTTTTTTGCGGGGTCTAAAAAAATCAAATTTTGAGTCTAATCAAAAAACACTTCAAATAACTTAGGAAGAGAATAAATTAAGGAGTATATTCTTTAATAACAATTTTTCTATAAAGTTTACGGTATAGCCAGAAATCAGAAAAATATATTTTGTTGTATGAAGGTAAATATCTCGAAATTGGGGGATTAAATGGAATAATACTTCAAGTAAATGCGACGGAGAATTAAAAAATTAAGACGATTTATTTGAAACATTTTTCAATTCATCCCTTAGTTAAAGAAATATTTGTATCTTTATTAATCATGTAAATGCACGATTATTTTAGATATAAAGACCTTAATGAAAAAAAAAGTATAATTAAAAGAGCCAAGAAATAACAAAATGAAACTTTTTTATTTGAAACATTTTTTGATTTAGCGTAGAATAAGTTTCACCGCAAAAACTATGTTTGTTTCATCGGTAGTTGAAGTTGCTGGTGGCCGACATTTGTAATGTGTTTTTTGCGGGGTCTAAAAAAAATCTAATTTTGAGTCTAATCAAAAAATACTTCAAATAACTTAGGAAGAGAATAAATTAAGGAGTATATTCTTTAATAACAATTTTTCTTTAAAGTTTACGGTATAGCCAGCAACTTGAAAAATATATTTTGTTGGGTCATCAAACGAGACTATTGGCACCATCTATTGGCAACTTGGGTACTATATATGAAGATAAATATCTCGAAATTGGGGGATTGAATGGAAAAATACTTCAAGTAAATGTGACAGAGAATTAAAAAATTAAGACGATTTATTTGAAACATTTTTCAATTCATCCCTTAGTTAAAGAAATATTTGTATCTTTATTTATCTTGTAAATGCACAATTATTTTAAATATAAAGACCTTAATTGAAAAAAAGTATAATTAAAAGAGCCAAGAAATAACAAAATGAAACTTTTTTATTTGAAACATTTTTTGATTTAGCGTAGAATAAGTTTCACCGCAAAAACTATGTTTGTTTCATCGGTAGTTGAAGTTGCCGGTGGCCGACATTAGTAATGTGTTTTTTGCGGGGTCTAAAAAAAATCAAATTTTGAGTCTAATCAAAAAACACTTCAAATAACTTAGGAAGAGAATAAATTAAGGAGTATATTCTTTAATAACAATTTTTCTATAAAGTTTACGGTATAGCCAGAAATCAGAAAAATATATTTTGTTGTATGAAGGTAAATATCTCGAAATTGGGGGATTAAATGGAATAATACTTCAAGTAAATGCGACGGAGAATTAAAAAATTAAGACGATTTATTTGAAACATTTTTCAATTCATCCCTTAGTTAAAGAAATATTTGTATCTTTATTTATCTTGTAAATGCACAATTATTTTAAATATAAAGACCTTAATTGAAAAAAAGTATAATTAAAAGAGCCAAGAAATAACAAGATGAAACTTTTTTATTTGAAACATTTTTTGATTTAGCGTAGAATAAGTTTCACCGCAAAAACTATGTTTGTTTCATCGGTAGTTGAAGTTGCCGGTGGCCGACATTAGTAATGTGTTTTTTGCGGGGTCTAAAAAAATCAAATTTTGAGTCTAATCAAAAAACACTTCAAATAACTTAGGAAGAGAATAAATTAAGGAGTATATTCTTTAATAACAATTTTTCTATAAAGTTTACGGTATAGCCAGAAATCAGAAAAATATATTTTGTTGTATGAAGGTAAATATCTCGAAATTGGGGGATTAAATGGAATAATACTTCAAGTAAATGCGACGGAGAATTAAAAAATTAAGACGATTTATTTGAAACATTTTTCAATTCATCCCTTAGTTAAAGAAATATTTGTATCTTTATTAATCATGTAAATGCACGATTATTTTAGATATAAAGACCTTAATGAAAAAAAAAGTATAATTAAAAGAGCCAAGAAATAACAAAATGAAACTTTTTTATTTGAAACATTTTTTGATTTAGCGTAGAATAAGTTTCACCGCAAAAACTATGTTTGTTTCATCGGTAGTTGAAGTTGCTGGTGGCCGACATTTGTAATGTGTTTTTTGCGGGGTCTAAAAAAAATCTAATTTTGAGTCTAATCAAAAAATACTTCAAATAACTTAGGAAGAGAATAAATTAAGGAGTATATTCTTTAATAACAATTTTTCTTTAAAGTTTACGGTTTACTTGAAAAATATATTTTGTTGGGTCATCAAACGAGACTATTGGCACCATCTATTGGCAACTTGGGTACTATATATGAAAATAAATATCTCGAAATTGGGGGATTAAATGGAAAAATACTTCAAGTAAATGTGACAGAGAATTAAAAAATTAAGACGATTTATTTGAAACATTTTTCAATTCATCCCTTAGTTAAAGAAATATTTGTATCTTTATTTATCTTGTAAATGCACAATTATTTTAAATATAAAGACCTTAATTGAAAAAAAGTATAATTAAAAGAGCCAAGAAATAACAAGATGAAACTTTTTTATTTGAAACATTTTTTGATTTAGCGTAGAATAAGTTTCACCGCAAAAACTATGTTTGTTTCATCGGTAGTTGAAGTTGCCGGTGGCCGACATTAGTAATGTGTTTTTTGCGGGGTCTAAAAAAATCAAATTTTGAGTCTAATCAAAAAACACTTCAAATAACTTAGGAAGAGAATAAATTAAGGAGTATATTCTTTAATAACAATTTTTCTATAAAGTTTACGGTATAGCCAGAAATCAGAAAAATATATTTTGTTGTATGAAGGTAAATATCTCGAAATTGGGGGATTAAATGGAATAATACTTCAAGTAAATGCGACGGAGAATTAAAAAATTAAGACGATTTATTTGAAACATTTTTCAATTCATCCCTTAGTTAAAGAAATATTTGTATCTTTATTAATCATGTAAATGCACGATTATTTTAGATATAAAGACCTTAATGAAAAAAAAAGTATAATTAAAAGAGCCAAGAAATAACAAAATGAAACTTTTTTATTTGAAACATTTTTTGATTTAGCGTAGAATAAGTTTCACCGCAAAAACTATGTTTGTTTCATCGGTAGTTGAAGTTGCTGGTGGCCGACATTTGTAATGTGTTTTTTGCGGGGTCTAAAAAAAATCTAATTTTGAGTCTAATCAAAAAATACTTCAAATAACTTAGGAAGAGAATAAATTAAGGAGTATATTCTTTAATAACAATTTTTCTTTAAAGTTTACGGTATAGCCAGCAACTTGAAAAATATATTTTGTTGGGTCATCAAACGAGACTATTGGCACCATCTATTGGCAACTTGGGTACTATATATGAAGATAAATATCTCGAAATTGGGGGATTGAATGGAAAAATACTTCAAGTAAATGTGACAGAGAATTAAAAAATTAAGACGATTTATTTGAAACATTTTTCAATTCATCCCTTAGTTAAAGAAATATTTGTATCTTTATTTATCTTGTAAATGCACAATTATTTTAAATATAAAGACCTTAATTGAAAAAAAGTATAATTAAAAGAGCCAAGAAATAACAAAATGAAACTTTTTTATTTGAAACATTTTTTGATTTAGCGTAGAATAAGTTTCACCGCAAAAACTATGTTTGTTTCATCGGTAGTTGAAGTTGCCGGTGGCCGACATTAGTAATGTGTTTTTTGCGGGGTCTAAAAAAATCAAATTTTGAGTCTAATCAAAAAACACTTCAAATAACTTAGGAAGAGAATAAATTAAGGAGTATATTCTTTAATAACAATTTTTCTATAAAGTTTACGGTATAGCCAGAAATCAGAAAAATATATTTTGTTGTATGAAGGTAAATATCTCGAAATTGGGGGATTAAATGGAATAATACTTCAAGTAAATGCGACGGAGAATTAAAAAATTAAGACGATTTATTTGAAACATTTTTCAATTCATCCCTTAGTTAAAGAAATATTTGTATCTTTATTAATCATGTAAATGCACGATTATTTTAGATATAAAGACCTTAATGAAAAAAAAAGTATAATTAAAAGAGCCAAGAAATAACAAAATGAAACTTTTTTATTTGAAACATTTTTTGATTTAGCGTAGAATAAGTTTCACCGCAAAAACTATGTTTGTTTCATCGGTAGTTGAAGTTGCTGGTGGCCGACATTTGTAATGTGTTTTTTGCGGGGTCTAAAAAAAATCTAATTTTGAGTCTAATCAAAAAATACTTCAAATAACTTAGGAAGAGAATAAATTAAGGAGTATATTCTTTAATAACAATTTTTCTTTAAAGTTTACGGTATAGCCAGCAACTTGAAAAATATATTTTGTTGGGTCATCAAACGAGACTATTGGCACCATCTATTGGCAACTTGGGTACTATATATGAAGATAAATATCTCGAAATTGGGGGATTGAATGGAAAAATACTTCAAGTAAATGTGACAGAGAATTAAAAAATTAAGACGATTTATTTGAAACATTTTTCAATTCATCCCTTAGTTAAAGAAATATTTGTATCTTTATTTATCTTGTAAATGCACAATTATTTTAAATATAAAGACCTTAATTGAAAAAAAGTATAATTAAAAGAGCCAAGAAATAACAAAATGAAACTTTTTTATTTGAAACATTTTTTGATTTAGCGTAGAATAAGTTTCACCGCAAAAACTATGTTTGTTTCATCGGTAGTTGAAGTTGCCGGTGGCCGACATTAGTAATGTGTTTTTTGCGGGGTCTAAAAAAAATCAAATTTTGAGTCTAATCAAAAAACACTTCAAATAACTTAGGAAGAGAATAAATTAAGGAGTATATTCTTTAATAACAATTTTTCTATAAAGTTTACGGTATAGCCAGAAATCAGAAAAATATATTTTGTTGTATGAAGGTAAATATCTCGAAATTGGGGGATTAAATGGAATAATACTTCAAGTAAATGCGACGGAGAATTAAAAAATTAAGACGATTTATTTGAAACATTTTTCAATTCATCCCTTAGTTAAAGAAATATTTGTATCTTTATTAATCATGTAAATGCACGATTATTTTAGATATAAAGACCTTAATGAAAAAAAAAGTATAATTAAAAGAGCCAAGAAATAACAAAATGAAACTTTTTTATTTGAAACATTTTTTGATTTAGCGTAGAATAAGTTTCACCGCAAAAACTATGTTTGTTTCATCGGTAGTTGAAGTTGCTGGTGGCCGACATTTGTAATGTGTTTTTTGCGGGGTCTAAAAAAAATCTAATTTTGAGTCTAATCAAAAAATACTTCAAATAACTTAGGAAGAGAATAAATTAAGGAGTATATTCTTTAATAACAATTTTTCTTTAAAGTTTACGGTTTACTTGAAAAATATATTTTGTTGGGTCATCAAACGAGACTATTGGCACCATCTATTGGCAACTTGGGTACTATATATGAAAATAAATATCTCGAAATTGGGGGATTAAATGGAAAAATACTTCAAGTAAATGTGACAGAGAATTAAAAAATTAAGACGATTTATTTGAAACATTTTTCAATTCATCCCTTAGTTAAAGAAATATTTGTATCTTTATTTATCTTGTAAATGCACAATTATTTTAAATATAAAGACCTTAATTGAAAAAAAGTATAATTAAAAGAGCCAAGAAATAACAAGATGAAACTTTTTTATTTGAAACATTTTTTGATTTAGCGTAGAATAAGTTTCACCGCAAAAACTATGTTTGTTTCATCGGTAGTTGAAGTTGCCGGTGGCCGACATTAGTAATGTGTTTTTTGCGGGGTCTAAAAAAAATCAAATTTTGAGTCTAATCAAAAAACACTTCAAATAACTTAGGAAGAGAATAAATTAAGGAGTATATTCTTTAATAACAATTTTTCTATAAAGTTTACGGTATAGCTAGAAACTTGAAAAATATATTTTGTTGGGTCATCAAACGAGACTATTGGCACCATCTATTGGCAACTTGGGTACTATATATGAAGATAAATATCTCGAAATTGGGGGATTGAATGGAAAAATACTTCAAGTAAATGTGACGGAGAATTAAAAAATTAAGACGATTTATTTGAAACATTTTTCAATTCATCCCTTAGTTAAAGAAATATTTGTATCTTTATTTATCTTGTAAATGCACAATTATTTTAAATATAAAGACCTTAATTGAAAAAAAGTATAATTAAAAGAGCCAAGAAATAACAAAATGAAACTTTTTTATTTGAAACATTTTTTGATTTAGCGTAGAATAAGTTTCACCGCAAAAACTATGTTTGTTTCATTGGTAGTTGAAGTCGCCGGTGGCCGACATTAGTAATGTGTATTTGCGGGGACTAAAAAAATCTAATTTTGAGTCTAATCAAAAAACACTTTAAATAACTTAGGAAGAGAATAAATTAAGGAGTATATACTTTAATAACAATTTTTCTATAAAGTTTACGGTATAGCCAGCAACTTGAAAAATATATTTTGTTGGGTCATCAAACGAGACTATTGGCACCATCTATTGGCAACTTGGGTACTATATATGAAGATAAATATCTCGAAATTGGGGGATTAAATGGAAGAATACTTCAAGTAAATGTGACGGAGAATTAAAAAATTAAGACGATTTATTTGAAACATTTTTCAATTCATCCCTTAGTTAAAGAAATATTTGTATCTTTATTTATCATGTAAATGTACGATTATTTTAAATATAAAGACCTTAATTAAAAAAAGTATAATTAAAAGAGCCAAGAAATAACAAAATGAAACTTTTTTATTTGAAACTTTTTTTGATTTTTATGATTATTTATATTTTATTGATATTTATTGATTTTATAACATATTTAAAAATGGCCGACAAGCTGTCAGATTGGAATATTTTATTTAGTTAATATTTCAAAAGCCAGCCACTGTAATGTCTTAATTGTTGCAAATATGGATTCTACGGGAAATTTACTATAAGAAAAAGTCATATTTGTTAATAAATTGTTGCTGATTAAATAATAATTAATGATTTACAATTGAATTATTGAAATGTATATATGCATTGGCTGTATATTTGGTTTTAAATATAGATTTTTTGTGTTCTTATGTATTATTTTATTAATATAACATTTGTTTTAATGAATTTATGATATATAGTTTAATTTTCTTTTATATTTACCCTAGATGGCACCACGAATATCATTTTTAAATATAATAAAATAAAAAATTTATATCAGCGACTATAGGTAGTTTTATGAGGATAAAATAAGTATAAATATTTATAAAACATAAACATTTTATTATAATTTAATAACACAAATATCATTTTAATAAAATAATACAAAATATATTGATAGCAGATGTAATATGTACATATACAATAGTTCAATTGAAAATCGTTAATTATTCTTTAATGAGCAACAATTAATCAACAAATATGACTTTTTCTTATAGGAAATTTCACGGGGAGTTCATATTTGTAATAATTAAGACAATATAATTAATAGTTTTTCAAATATTAACAAAATAAAATATCCCAATCTGACAGCTAATCGACCATTTTTAAATATGTTATAAAATCAATAAATATCAATAAAATATAAATATTTATAACTTAATCTTATGCTAAATATCCTCAAGAGTTCATATTTGCAACAATTGATGCAATAAAGTCAATAGTTTAAAAATATTAACAAAATACTATATTCCAATCTGACAGCTAAGCAGCCATTTTTAAAAATGTTGTAAAACTAATAAATATCAATAAAATTTGATTAAAAATACCTTAGTCTAATGCTAAATATCCTGTAGAGTTCGTATTTTTAACAATTGAAGCAATATGTCAAATAGTTTTTGAGATTTTAACATAATTAATGTGGCTATGGTAATATACAAACAAACGAACTGAAACTAAATTGTTGAACTTGAAGATAAAACATCAGGGGACGTGTCCAGGTGTGAAGAAGACGCAGAAGAAGATTCCAAACGCAGAGATGCGGCAGGAAAGCTGTCCGAGTTGATTTTGAAGCTTCCTAAATAACACACAGAGATATCTTGTATTAGAACCTAATTTGATACGAAAGTGAACCTTAAGTACATGTCACGTAAGATGCAATATCGCGTACAACATTGTAAGCGGGCGTCAGATAGGGTAAACAGTTTTTAGTTATTATTTCAAAATCCAGACGTTATTTAAAAATATGTTTCAAATAAGAGTTGCTTATTTTTTCATTCTCTACAACTTTTGTTTGAACCATTTTCCTGTACAACCCCTAACTTTGAAGGAACAAACAACCACCCTTAAAGTGAAATAGCGTCTGTACTAATTAAAAATCGAGGGTCGTCCGCGGGCTCCGCACTTAGTATTTAGTCCTAGAAGCTGCATGCAAAATTTCAGCGCGATCGGAAATAGTTTAAAAATTAGTTGAAAAAAGTGGAAAGGAGTTAACCTTTGGTTTTGAAAAGCCTAATTAATGACGATATATTCGATTGAGCTGAAATTTTGCATGCAGCTTCTACGACTAAATACTGAGTGCGGCGCTCACGGACGACCCCCTATTTTCAATTAGTACAAAAGTTATATCACTTTAAAGGGGGTTGTTTGTATCTCCGAAGTTAGGGGTAGTACAGAAAAAAGGTTCAAACAAAACTTGTAGAGAATATTAATATAAGGTTATTTTATATGAAACTATTTTCGATTCAACCCCTAAATAAAGAAATATTTACTAATTAATACATCATGCAAATGTACAATTATTTCTAATATGAAATGCCCAATCAAAAAATACTTTAATTAAAGTCTGCAGGAAATAATTAATTAAAAATCTTTTATTAACACATTTTTTTGATTTGGGTTAAAAAAAATTCACCGCAAATATTGTACTCACCTGATCGGCCATCGAAGCTACCGGTGTTCGGCATTTATCAGCATGAATTTGCGGAGTTCTGCACTCCGGATACGTCACTGGATCAATACTTTTGGACAGGCGCAATGGCGATTTTTTTCCTGTTCTTGTCCTTTCTTTGAAAATTTCTAAAATATAGATAATACTATAAATAAATATGAAATTATCTAATACTAGATGTAATCTAAGGCCCAAATATTCAATATTTAAACTGATAGCATCAGTAGTTTTTGAGATAATAACAAATTAAAATATTCCAATTTGACAGCATGGCGTGCAATTTTACAAATGTCATTAAACTAATAAATATGAACAAATTATGAATAAATCTAACATTTCCTAATACTAAATATGCTACAGCGTCCATATTTGTAACAATTGAAGCAGTAACATAAACAACTATTAGCTTTTAGCAAAATGAAAAATTTCAATTTGACAGCTTGGCGTGTATCTTTAGATATGTCATTAAACCAATAAATATTTATAAAATATAAATAAATCTAACATTACTTGCTGCTAAATGTGCTGCCAGATCTATATTTAGTATATTTGCAGCATGTCCTACTCTCATATCTGCAGAAGACTTCAACAATCAGTCAGCAAACACCATTTTAAATATATCATCTAATGAGATTGGTTTCTGAAGTCCTGGTAACTAGTTTAGTTTTCTAGAATCAGCAAATATTTCCGAATGTGGAGGACACGACATACTCATGCTTGTAAATCTAAAAACTAAACAGAAATCAGTGAGAGAAATGTTCAATTGCAGTAAGAGCTGTAAAATATGTAAATACTTACAGAAATCCTAAAAATAAAATATTGTCAACATTTGCTACAGTTTCTAAGTACTCTTAGTAACCCCTGAAATACAAGTTCACTCTTAAAATTGATAAAAAAAGATCGAAAATACTTAAAACATCACACATCTGTCAATGACATTTCTTTAATTAAATTAGGTTATAATAGTTCATTGTTTATACCAAGAGATGGCTCTGAGAGCATGGAGCAAATACGATACATAAATTATTTTGTAAAATAAACATTTAAAACATATTTTTAGTTTACAAATAATTTAGTTTTAAAGAAAAATAAATAATTAGGGCCTTAAGAATTTTGTTTGTTGCATTTTAAAAATAATTATTAAAATTCAGTCCGCCATTGACGCCATTACAAAAATTAATTATCTGGCGTGGCTACGATATGCTGGGATATAATATTTAGGGTCGAATGAAGATTTATTTTAGTCGTTTCTTGTATGTGAAAGAGAAAAATAGATATAAAATATTAGAAACAAGGATTGCTAAATAGTAAATATGTTAAAATAAATATTATGTTTGTAAAATAAATGTTATTTTAACAAAATAATACATTAAAACACTCAGAAATACATATTTATCACGAAAATACACTTCCGATATGTATCAAATTCATGTCGAGACCGTTGAAACTTATTTTACGCAAAAGTAAAAAATGTTTCAAGCAAAACAGTTTTATTTTGAAATGTCCTGGATATTTTAATTAGAATATTTTATAATTAAAGCCCTGAAATTTAAAATAATCGTACATTTATAAGAAATATAAAGTAGCAAATATTTCTTTAACTAAGGAATGAATCAAAAAAAGTTTCAAACAAAACTTCTTAGTTTTTCAATTCTTTATCACTTTTATTTGAAGCGTTTTTCGATTTACTCCCCCAGTTCTGAGATATTCACCCACGTATATAGTTCTTAAGTTTGCGAAGAGATGGCGCCAGCAGTCTCGTTTGAAAATATCCAAAATATATTTGCCCGATTTCTGGCTATACCGTTAACTATATAGAAAAGTTGTAATGAAGCAAAATACTCCTTAATTTATTCTCTATCTAAGTTATTTGAAGTATTTTTTGATTAGATGCAAAATTATTATGTGTCTGAACCCCGCAAATTCATGTGTATAAATGTCCTACACCGGTGACTTCAATCACCGATAAAAATAACACAATTTTTGCGGTAAAACTTATTTTACATCAAATCAAAAAATGTTTCAAATAAAAGTGTCTTATTTAATTATTTCCTGGACATTTTAATTAGAGTATTTTTTTATTAAGGCCCTTGTGTTCAAAATAATCGTGCATTTATATGAAATATTAAGTAGCAAATATTTCTTTAACTAACGGATGAATAAAAAAAAGTTTCAAACAAAACTTCTTAGTTTTTCAATTCTCGATCACATTTATTTGACGCGTTTTTCGATTTACTCCCCAGTTCTGAGATATTCACCCACGTATATAGTTCTTAAGTTTGCTAAGAGATGGCACCAGCAGTCTCGTTTGAAAATATCCAAAATATATTTTACCGATTTCTAGCTATACCGTTAACTTTATAGAAAAGTTGTAATGAAGCAAAATACTCCTTAATTTATTCTCTATCTAAGTTATTTGAAGTATTTTTTTATTAGATGCAAAATTATTATATGTCTGAACCCCGCAAATTCATGTGTATAAATGTCGGACACTGGTGGCTTCAATCACCGATAAAAATAACACAATTTTTGCGGTAAAACTTATTTTACGTCAAATCAAAAAATGTTTCAAATAAAAGTGTCTTATTTAATTATTTCCTGGACATTTTAATTACAGTATTTTTTTTATTAAGGCCCTTGTGTTCAAAATAATCGTGCATTTATATGAAATATAAAGTAGCAAATATTTCTTTAACTAAGGGATGAATAAAAAAAAGTTTCAAACAAAACTTCTTAGTTTTTCAATTCTCGATCACATTTATTTGACGCGTTTTTAGATTTACTCCCAAAGTTCTGAGATATTCACCCACGTATATAGTTCTTAAGTTTGCGAAGAGATGGCGCCAGCAGTCTCGTTTGAAAATAACCAAAATATATTTTACCGATTTTTGGCTATACCGTTAATGTTACAAAATAATTGTAATGAAAGAAAATACTCCTTAATTTATTCTCTAACAAAGTTATTTGAAACATTTTTTGATTAGATGCAAAATTATTATGTGTCTGAACCTCGCAAATTCATGTGTATGAATGTCCGACACCGGCGACTTCAATGACCGATAAAAATAACACAATTTTTGCGGTAAAACTTATTTTACATCAAATCAAAAAATGTTTCAAATAAAAGTGTCTTATTTAATTATTTCCTGGACATTTTAATTACAGTATTTTTTTATTAAGGCCCTTGTGTTCAAAATAATCGTGCATTTATATGAAATATAAAGTAGCAAATATTTCTTTAACTAAGGGATGAATAAAAAAAAGTTTCAAGCAAAACTTCTTAGTTTTTCAATTCTCGATCACATTTATTTGACGCGTTTTTCGATTTACTCCCCAGTTCTGAGATATTCACCCACGTATATAGTTCTTAAGTTTGCGAAGAGATGGCGCCAGCAGTCTCGTTTGAAAATAACCAAAATATATTTTACCGATTTTTGGCTATACCGTTAATGTTACAAAATAATTGTAATGAAAGAAAATACTCCTTAATTTATTCTCTAACAAAGTTATTTGAAACATTTTTTAATTAGATGCAAAATTATTATGTGTCTGAACCTCGCAAATTCATGTGAAGGAATGTCGGACACGGGCGACTTCAATGACCGATAAAAATAACACAATTTTTGCGGTAAAACTTATTTTACATCAAATCAAAAAATGTTTCAAATAAAAGTGTCTTATTTTATTATTTCCTGGACACGTTAATTAGAGTATTTTTTGATTAACGCCCTTGTGTTCAAAATAATCGTGCATTTACTTGAAATATAAAGTAGCAAATATTTATTTAACTAAGGGATGAATCAAAAAAAGTTTTAAACAAAACTTCTTACTTTTTCAATTCTCGATCACATTTATTTGACGCGTTTTTCGATTTACTCTCCCAGTTCTGAGATATTCACCCACGTATATAGTTCCCTGTCATAATTATTTAAAACGACTGTCATTTTCCTAATATTTCCTCCAATTCATTTATAAGATTGTCATCTTGGCACAAAGATTAATTTATTATATATATTTGCATTAATTGTTTATATATTAAATTGACGTCTTGTAACCGCCCAAAAATCTGAAATTGCAGATTAAGCACGTGTAGAAATACATTCTGAACCATTTAAAATTTATTTCATTCCTTTACTTTAATTATTTCAGGCGCAATTAATTTTTAAAATTTACAGAAAATATTTTTCAAATAGTTAGTAATATTTTGCATCGATAAAATAATATTTATTTTAATTCAAGTCACACTTTGAAACCTATATAATTGCAAAAGATAGTACATACTTGTATTCGCGCATCGCGATATCATAAGAAACAAGCTCAAACGGCTCCGTGACGTCACCGACCTGGCTGTTTGGCGATCAGCAACAATTTTTCGTTTCTGCCCGGCCACTGTGCGTATACAGGCCCGCTGCACTCAGCCGTTGTAATAAAATGACTTTATTTTCGTTTGGCGACAAATTAAAATAATTATTTAAAAATATGAATAGATATAGTCTTTTAAAGTACGTCAGAATGTTTTCAGGGGCATCAGAATTTTTTTAGGGTCTCTATGAATTTTTTAATGAAAGTCCATAGTCTTAGAAATATGTCAGAATGTTTTCAGGGACATCAGAATTTTTTTAGGGACTGTATGATTTTTTTGGGCACAGTCCATAGTCTAAGAAATATGTCAGAATGTTTTCAGGGACTTCAGAATTTTTTTAAGGACTGTATGAATTTTATGGGGGAAGTCAATAGTCTTAGAAATATGTCAGAATGTTTTCAGGGACTTTAGAATTTTTTTAAGGACTGTATGAATTTTTTAGGGAAAGTCCACAGTCTTAAAAATATGTCAGAATGTTTTCAGGGACTTCAGATTTTTTTTAGGGACCGTATGAATTTTTTGGGGAAAGACCATAGTCTTAGATATATGTCAGAATGTTTTCAGGGACCTCAGAATTTTTTTACGGACTGTATTATTTTTTTATGGAAAGTCCATAGTCTTAGAAATATGTCAGAATGTTTTCAGGGACTTCAGAATGATTATAGGGACTGTAGGAATTCTTTGGGGAAACGCCACAGTTTTAGAAATATGTCAGAATAATTATTGGAACATTAGAAATCATTCGGCCCTGCAGAAATTTATTTGCAATAAGCCGTAGTCTATTTTCCTGCAGTTTTCGTAGTGACTAGCTCCACTACAAGGTATTTATAAAATTTCAGCCAATTCGAATATACTATATTAATTAAGGTTTTCAAAAGCAACGATGTACCTCACAATATTTTTTTCCTTTAATTATTAAACTATCTTCAATCACCCTGAAATTTTGCATGCAGCTTCCAGGATTTAATACTGAGGGCAGAGTTCACAAACAACCCTCAATTTTTAATTAATACAAAAGATATTTTACTTTACTATGTACTAACGCCATTACAGAAAATTAATAGATTGGCGTAGCTACAATATGCTGGGGATGTAACAAAATGAATTAGTGACTATTAGTTGTAGCTAACAAAACCCGAGTAGGTTTCTCAACAACGTGTTCTCCTGATACTTCAGAAACGAATTTTAGCGATTTTAATGAACGTTTCTCGTATTTAAAGTGCACAAAATAAATGTCTGGGAACGGATAAATATGTTAAAATAAGCACAAGCTTTGCTTTATAAATGTGCTGACATACATTTTAACTAAATATAAATCAAAATTCACAAATAATATATTTATAAATTATATTTATTTCAAAAACACAAGCCAAAAGACATATTTGTTAAATAGTTCAATTGTAAAAGTCGTGAATAATTTTTTAAATAGCTTCAACTAATAAACATATATAATTTTTATTCATGGTGCATTTTACTTGGAATTCGATTATTTTATATTTAAAATAATATCTCAAATAATTTTTGAGATATAAGGAAAATAAAATATTTCAGTTTGTTGCAAATGGCAGACACGAGAAACTTTAAAACTAATAAAACAACTAAATTTTGGGGTGAATCTTTTATACACCAAATAAAAGATTGCTATTTAATTATTTCCGGGCCATTTTAATTAGGGTATTTTGTCATTAAGGCCCTCATATTTTAAATAATCGTATATTTGCATGATATATTAAATAGTAAATATCTCTTTAATTAAGAACGGAATCGAAAAATGTTTCAAACAAAACTTCTTAGTTATTTTATTTTCCATCTCATTTATTTGAAGTATTTGTCGATACAACCCCTTAGTTTCGAGATATTTACACCCCTATATAGTTCCCAAGTTGCCAATAGATGGTGCCAACAGTCTCGTTTGAAATTAACCCTAAACAACTTTCCCGATTTCTGACTATACCGTTAATTTTACTGAAAATTTTGTATGAAAGAAAATACTCCTTAATTTTTTATCTATCTAGTTTATTTGAAGCATTTTTTGATGAAAAGACAAATTATTATATTTTTCATACGCGGTAACACTAAGGGAACTACTGTAGACTGACAACTCTAATTAAACATATTTCAAATTAGTTGTATTTAGAACCACTTAAAAATATTGTTTAATTAGAAACTTTTCCTTATTTACCTGCTAGATTTCGAATTATCTACTTTTTTTGAATAACATTTAAGATTGGTTATGTTGGAAACGATGCATTTTATCAAAAAATGTTTCAAAAAAAACTTCTTAGTTATTTTATTCTCTATCACATTTATTTGAAGCATTTTTCGATACAACCCCTCAGTTTCGAGATATTCACACCTTTATATAGTTCCAAAAGTAACAAGAGATGGTGCCAACAGTCTCGTTTGAAATTTACCATAAATAATTTTTCCGATTTCTGCCTATACGTTTAACTTTACAGAAATTTTGTAGAAAAAGAAAATACTTCTTAATTTTCTATCTATCTATTTTATTTAAAGCATTTTTTGATCAGACGACAAATTATTATTTTTTTTCATATGGGGTAACAATAAGGGAACAACTGTAGATTAACAACTCTAATTAAATATATTTCAAATCAATTGTATTTAGAATAACATGAAAACATTATTTTATTTGAAAAGTCTCTTTATTTAACTGCTAGATTTGGAAATATTTACTTTAATTTGAATAACATTTAAGATTGGTTATTTTTTAAACGATGCACTTATTCAAATAAAACTTCTTATCTATTTAATTCTCTATCACATTTATTTAAAGTATTTTCCGATACATCCCCTTAGTTTCGAGATATTCACACTCTTATATAGTTCTTAAAGTACCAAGAGATGGTGCCATCAGTCTCGTTAAAAATTTTACAGTAGAGTAGATCAAATTGAGGGTGTAAGATTGCGTGAACTGCCTAGGAATAGTAGATGAATGAATATGATGAGTGGTGGTGAGAGAAAGATTATTGATAATTAGCGACACATTACTTTGGACATTTTCAAGCAATAATTTGTAAATAAATTAACTTTGAAGTCACATAGTAAAATTATAATCAAAAACTAAATTTTGACACTCAGAATAAATTAAAAAAATATATATCATCATGCCTTTTACCCATTACTGGGTGTGGCACTCTGCCATAAGCAGATCTCGGTAAGTGATATATTTTTTCGCGTGAAGTGCGGTTACCAGCCGTCAAATCACGGCCCCACAGGGGTAGATTTTTAAATTGGTGAAAATTGTTTGTCGGCTGTGGAGATCGAACCAGGATTCTCAAGATCCACAGGCCGACTCGATACCACTGAGCCACCTACCTCATAAATTTTTCTTATAAAGATAAAGCTCTCAGTTAACAAATAAGTTTCGATTCTTAAGTTGTACACCTCAAAAATGTTTCATCATTACAAAAAAATATTATTCCGACTTTCAAAATTTAGTTTTTGATTATAATTTTACTATGTGACTTCAAAGTTAATTCATTTACAAATTATTGTTTGAAATTTAAATTTTTCCTTTTTTATTTTTCGCTAAAGCCTGAAATCTATGTAATAATTACTACGATTTTTAAAAGTGAATTCATTTTTTAGAAACATGGTTTCGCTTAATACAGGATAAACTAAAAGTCTTTTGATAATTGAGCTGTTAATGATTTAATTTTAATTACTTTTTATTTTAATTAGAAGCGAAGACGGAGTGATCTACGGGTACAAATGCGGAGAAACAGAGGTATACTACCAACAGTCAGCTTCTAGTAACGCTGGGCTGCCACCACCAGCAGATTCCATGGGAGTTGTTCCCCTAAAAGCCAGAAGAAAGTTAGAAAGAGATCATGCCATTATACTTTTGTAAATTTTATTTCTTGAAGGTGAAAAAAGTAATCGTAGAACTGAAGAATTATTTTTTGTAGGAGCTTTACAATTAGGACTTAGTGACTGTTATTTGTGCCAACTTTATTATTAGATTTTATTTGTTGATAATTTTAAAGCTAGAAAAATCTAAAATGTTTCACATTTTGTTTTTTGAAACAAGCCAATTGATAAGTGATTGAATATTTTGAATAGAATTATTGTTAGAATTGAAATGTGCCATTTTTTCCGTAATTAAATGTTAAAACGTGAATAATATCAAAATCTTGTTTTAAAATGTGCAATATTTATTCATTGTTTCAAATAGTTTATACGTATTTTATCTGTGATGTTGTCATTCCATTTTTTGTCTTTATATTTATGTAATTGATGCAATATAAATAAATTATGTAATAACAAATATAAGTTGTAAATGTAACTGAAAAATCTGGAAAAAATACACAAATAGAACACAAATCACACTAGAAAATACGCAACACCGAATCTAGTTGTACGACGGATTTAATACTGCAATTTCTTCTTGTAATGATTGCATCCCTGAAGTTCAATAATAGTTAGCCAACGTCTCTGACACTGTTAAAAACAATGATCTACTCGTATCAATCACTGTCCAATGCCAGAGCTAGTCAGTTTACCATTTTATTTGAAGCAAACCTGAAAGAGAAATACACAAATAAAGAACCCAAGCCACCAGAGAATACAAACAAAGACGAATCTCCCTCTTTTACCACGGCTTTACCAACCGGGAATCTTGATAATTTTATAAATTTCTGTCTTGAATTTACTTGAAAATAATTAAATGATTTATAGTCTTGATTTCTTCTTGTAATGACTGCATCCCTGAAGTTCTATAATGGCTAGCCAACGTCTCTGACACTGTTCAAACAGTGATCTACTCGTTTCAAACACTGTCCAATGCCAGAGCTAGTCAGTTTATCATTTCATTTGAAGCAAACCTGAAAGAGAAATACATAAACAAAGAACCAAAGCCACCAGAGAAAACAAACAAAGACGAATCTCCCTCTTTTACCACGGCTTTACCAACCGGGAATCTTGATAATTTTATAAATTTCTGTTTTGAATTTTCTTGAAAATAATTAAATGATTTATTGTTTTGATTTCTTCTTGTAATGACTGCATCTTTGAAGTTCAGTAATGAATAGCCAACGTCTCTGACACTGTTAAAAACAGTGAGCTACTCGTTTCAAACACTGTCCAATGCCAGAGCTAGTCAGTTTATCATTTCATTTGAAGCAAACCTGAAAGAGAAATACATAAACAAAGAACCCAAGCCACCAGAGAAAACAAACAAAGACGAATCTCCCTCTTTTACCACGGCTTTACCAACCGGGAATCTTGATAATTTTATAAATTTCTGTCTTGAATTTACTTGAAAATAATTAAATGATTTATAGTCTTGATTTTTTCTTGTAATGACTGCATCCCTGAAGTTCTATAATGGCTAGCCAACGTCTCTGACACTGTTAAAAACAGTGATCTACTCGTTTCAAACACTGTCCAATGCCAGAGCTAGTCAGTTTATCATTTCATTTGAAGCAAACCTGAAAGAGAAATACATAAACAAAGAACCCAAGCCACCAGAGAAAACAAACAAAGACGAATCTAGTTCTTCTACGTCTGATTTACCAAAGCAGGAATCTGGATAATTTTATTAATTTGCCTTGAAATTATTTTAATGAATTCCTGTCTTGAATTTTTCTTGATAATTTTATAAATTTTTGTCTTGATTTCTTCTTGTAATGACTGCACCCCAGAAGTTTGATAATGGCTAGCCAACGTCTCAGACACTGTTAAAAACAGTGATCTACTCGTTTCAATCACTGTCCAATACCAGAGCTAGTCAGTTTACCATTTTATTTGAAACAAACCTGAAAAAGAAATACACAACAAAGAACCCAAGCTACCATACAAAATAAACAAAGACGAATCTAGTTCTTCTACGATGGAATTACCAATGTGGAATCTTGATAATTTTATTAATTTCTGTTGAGGAATCGGCTTTACCGACATACTTCACTCACCAGCCGCATGCAAAAGAACTTTTACAGCGCTTGTGTAGTTTAATATGATTGCTCTGAAATTTGCAACATATGAACATGATTTTTCTTGCAAAATAAATTATCTATTCTTCTTGCACATCCTAGTTGGAATTTATTCGCGCTCACCGAAATATAACAATTTCTGTCTTGAATTTTTCTTGAAAATAATTAAATGATTTATTGTCTTGATTTCTTCTTATAACGACTGCATCCATGAAGTTTGATAATAGTTAGCCAACGTCTCTGACACTGTTAAAACAGTGATCTACTTGTTTCAATCTCTGTTCAATGCCAGAGCTAGTCAGTTTACCATTTCATTTGAAGCAAACCTGAAAGAGAAATACACCCAAAAAAGAACCCAAGCCACCAGAGAAAACAAACAAAGACAAATCTAGTTCTACAACGGATTTACCAAATCGGAAATCTTGAATATTTTATTTTCGTTTTGAATTTATCTTGAATTTTTTTAATGAATTTTTTTGTAATAAATGCACCCCTGAAGTTTGATAATGGCTAGCCAACGTCTCAGACACTGTTAAAAACAATGATCTACTCAGTTCAATCACTGCCCAATGCAAAAGCTAGTCAGTTTTGCCAATCATCAATATGTTATTGTTTTATTGTTGAGATTACTTTGAAGAATAAAGAACTCAACAAGATATAATAACAATCACTGAGACCTGTTTAATGCTCTAAACATTATCATGATTTTTAAATTCCTAATTGTTGAATATTATTGAAGAATAATCATAAAAGACGAAGAATAATAGACCATCAAATTTTATACATTCGCTGAAGGATATTCGTATATAATATCACAAGGGACTCAAGTTTTATCAGTAAACTTTTCTTGAAAACATTGTTTACCTAGCAACATCGTGAGAGTCATCTGTTCGAATAAATCACGAGAGCGTAGCTCGAGGGATTTATTCTGAGCAGATGACTCGAAGGATGTTGCTTAAAGGTAAACAATGTTTGAAAGAAAAGTTTACTGATAAAATAAGAGTCGCGAGTGGTATTTGTGAAGAATATTTCTCGAATGATATCTCTATATTTTTGTATTAAATTAAAAATTTATTTTAAATGTGATTATTTTAATTAGGTAAATATTCTCCAGATACTACCTTGACACTTTTTTGTATTTTCTGATTTCTTATTTTCTATTTCGGTACAAATTGCCGCCAAACACGCATCTCCAAAACGATTCACTTCTGACATTTTAGAAAACTGATTGTTTATTTTGAAAATGTGGTGTTTGTGTCTCCTAGGCAACGGCGATTTGTCGGTGACAAATGGTCTTGGGCATTTACCGCGCGACAAACCCCCGTTGCCAAGGCATTTGTTACTGTAATTGTTTATGAAACTATGTAAAATTTGTCAGTATAATTGACATAAGTGAAATAATCGAAAAAAAAAAACACGGATATACACCCCACAAAATATAAGAAAAAATAATAATTTCCTTAATTGACGACGAAGTGTTGATGAACGATATATTATACAAAAAAAAGATACACAATCACTGAAGAATTCCTGAAAAAAAATGTAGAATTGCCAGAATACACCCTAAAATTTACATTAATCTTAGTATAAATAAAATAAAAATTATTATAATCAAAATTATAACTGCAATAAATAAATATGAAGTATTTATTTAATGATAACATATTTAATTTTGGCAATCCTAAAGCCAAACGCACATTTAACAATTGTAGTTAGCAAAATTAATTTAATTTTAAACGTAAAAATATTTCAAAATTAAAACAAGAATTGAAAATGTGCGTCTAGCTGACAAGTACAATTTATCTAGACGTCATTTCACGTAAGAATGCAAAAATTTAAAATGAATTATTTAACCCTAAAGATTGTCAATTTTAATTAACAATCAAATTATTAAAATGAAGACAAAACTATTTTGTATATTTAAATTTTTATCACTTAGATAAATCGTACTGTCTGTGGAGCTTGGTACCGCCACCAACCCCTCGTTGGGGACGGGTTAAGCCCTGTCACCACGCCAAGGTGCTCCACTTGACAGGGAACCCTTCCTAAGTCCAACCGCGACCCAAGTCAGACAGAGAAAGAGCCATTCTGCTTCCTGTCACCAGAAACAGAATGCCTACCTACCCATTCAACCTAACTTTACTCCTACCTAACATAATTAGCTAATGGGTCGCACTGAAAAAGGGTAGCTGCTATGTAAGCAGAATTACCCGAAAAAGAGACAGAAAAGACCTAACCAAGAAAAGAGGGGGACGCGGACGATACAGGGCCGGCCCTGAATCGTGTGTGTTGTGTGTGTATTACTTACAAATTTTTCGGACTGTCCTTGGGCCAAATTAGAGGCCAGAACTCTAAGTTGACCCATGGTTTAGCCGAAATAACCTGAAAACAATTAAAAATAAACACAAATATCCCCCATCCCAACAATACGTCCTGAAAACCGAAAAAATCCGAAACGAAACTCGAAACAATAAGTAGAAATTTAACCAAACAAATCACAATTATTTAATTAATTTACAGCGTCCCGAACAAAATCAAATCAGTGTAAAAAATATACCCCGAGTGTCCCGAAACGCGGTTGAGTAGTCCTCAGCAGGCCTCCATGCCCGCGTCCATTCCTATCAACCATCCACACTGTTCTTCAATCCACGCTGGTTTAATTTAAATTAAACAAACGTGGTCGAACAGCAGACAGTTTTGAGAACAGACTCCAGAGCCTGAATTTAATCCTGGGCTGAAAGCGGAAACGAACGATGGCTCAATGAAGAACCGGAAGTGTGTTTGTTTAAGAAGTTAGGATGAATGGTGGATGGATCGACGCGCGCCCCGTACTTGTGTCTTTGTCTACAAATGTTATGAAAAATTGTTCTGTTTCTCAGAATGTATCTAAATTAATTTAATTTATGCAAAAGGTTTTAGTACTTATGTTTAAATCAATAATACTTCAACCAAAAATTGTTATATCGATTAATTTATTTGTTGAATATGTTACACAATAGGAAATTTACTGTTAATAGAGCAATCTGAAACTCTAAAAACAATTGTATTTTAGGTAAATAAACAGAACAAATAAGTCATAAAATTAGCATTGTATTTCCCAGCAGTAAAATAATTAAAATTAGCGTGAGTTCATATTGCAAAATTTGTTATTAATTATAACAAATTTTGAAAATAGTTTTCTTATACAGCATTATTCAATTGAATTAGTTAAGTAAAAATGCAGTGGAATACGAGCCAATCATATCCACATTATAACTTTGAACTCACTCAAAAACAAACAAGTTTATAAAACCTACTTCTAAGTTTCATATAACTGGAGCGTTTCGTCCTGTCCTTGACTGGGTGCACCTTGGTGGATCCTGAAGGGCGCCGGAGGGTACTGAAGTCCTGGGAGATCCTGGTATGTCTTGGGCAGCAATTTATTCCAGTATGATGAAAAAATACACGCGAACACTGACACTGACTCTACAAAATGTTATTGCCAATTTGAGAAAATAATTTTTGAAAATAAATTGAAATGAAAGATTATGGTTTGAAAATATTATTGAACTTATAAATGTGTATATTATTTATTTAAAATAAGATTAAATTACCCATTAAAATTAATATTTATAAATTATTGCAAATATGAATAAAATATTAGGGCTTGAACCCGGAAGGAAACCAGAATTAATTCAAACTTATAATGTACTATATTTCCTATAATCCAAAATTATTAATTACTATGTCCATTTAAATAAATTAGGACCTGTTGTCCTTTTAAATAATTCTGGATGTTGAATCCAGAAATATTATTCTTACAATGGATTTCTTAACTTATTATTTAATTAGAGGGTTGTAGTTGAATCAGAAATGTTCCTAGCCTAAAATAAATAAGGACCTGTTGTCCTTTTAAATAATTCTGGGTCTTGAATCCAGACAAATTATTCTTACAATGGACTTCCTAACTTATTATTTAATTTGTATGTTTAAATATAAAATGGTCCGTGCCTAAAATAAATAAGGACCTGTTGTCCTTTTAAATAATTCTGGGTCTTGAATCCAGAATAATTATTCCTACAAAGAATTTCCTAACTTATTATTTAATTAGAGGGTTGTAGTAGAGTCTGAAATTGTCCGCTCCTAAAATAAATAAGGAACATTTGTCCTTTTAAATAATTCTGGGTGTTGAATCCAGAAATATTATTCCTACAATGGATTTCCTAACTTATTATTTAATTTGTATGTTTAAATATAAAATAGTCCGCGCCTAAAATAAATAAGGACCTGTTGTCCTTTTAAATAATTCTGGGTCTTGAATCCAGAATAATTATTCCTACAAAGGATTTCCTAACTTATTATTTAATTAGAGGGTTGTAGTTGAATCTGAAATTGGCCGCGCCTAAAATAAATAAGGACCTGTTGTCCTTTTGAATAATTCTGAATCTTGAATCCAGAATAATTATTCCTACAAAGGATTTCCTAACTTATTATTTAATTAGAGGGTTGTAGTTAAATCTGAAATTGTCCGCGCCTAAAATAAATAAGGCCCTGTTGCCCTTTTAAATAATTCTGGGTGAAAGATTATTCCTACAATGGATTTCTTAACTTATTATTTAATTTGTATGTTTAAATATAAAATGGTCCGTGCCTAAAATAAATAAGGACCTGTTGTCCTTTTAAATAATTCTGGGTCTTGAATCCAGAATAATTATTCCTACAAAGAATTTCCTAACTTATTATTTAATTAGAGGGTTGTAGTAGAGTCTGAAATTGTCCACTCCTAAAATAAATAAGGAACATTTGTCCTTTTAAATAATTCTGGGTGTTGAATCCAGAAATATTATTCCTACAAAGGATTTCCTAACTTATTATTTAATTTGTATGTTTAAATATAAAATTGTCCGCGCCTAAAATAAATAAGGACCTGTTGTCCTTTTAAATAATTCTGGGTCATGAATCCAGAACAATTATTCCTACAATGGATTTCCTAACTTATTATTTAATTAGAGGGTTGTAGTAGAATCTGAAATTGTCCGATTCTAAAATAAATAAGGAACAGTTGTCCTTTTAAATAATTCTGGGTGTTGAATCCTGAAATATTATTCCTACAATGGATTTCCTAACTTATTATTTAATTTGTATGTTTAAATATAAAATAGTCCGCGCCTAAAATAAATAAGGACCTGTTGTCCTTTTAAATAATTCTGGGTCTTGAATCCAGAATAATTATTCCTACAAAGGATTTCCTAACTTATTATTTAATTAGAGAGTTGTAGTTGAATCTGAAATTGTCCTCGCCTAAAATAAATAAGGACCTGTTGCCCTTTTAAATAATTCTGGGTGAAAGATTATTCCTACAATGGATTTCTTAACTTATTATTTAATTTGTATGTTTAAATATAAAATGGTCCGTGCCTAAAATAAATAAGGACCTGTTGTCCTTTTAAATAATTCTGGGTCTTGAATCCAGAATAATTATTCCTACAAAGAATTTCCTAACTTATTATTTAATTAGAGGGTTGTAGTAGAGTCTGAAATTGTCCGCTCCTAAAATAAATAAGGAACATTTGTCCTTTTAAATAATTCTGGGTGTTGAATCCAGAAATATTATTCCTACAATGGATTTCCTAACTTATTATTTAATTTGTATGTTTAAATATAAAATAGTCCGCGCCTAAAATAAATAAGGACCTGTTGTCCTTTTAAATAATTCTGGGTCTTGAATCCAGAATAATTATTCCTACAAAGGATTTCCTAACTTATTATTTAATTAGAGGGTTGTAGTTGAATCTGAAATTGGCCGCGCCTAAAATAAATAAGGACCTGTTGTCCTTTTGAATAATTCTGAATCTTGAATCCAGAATAATTATTCCTACAAAGGATTTCCTAACTTATTATTTAATTAGAGGGTTGTAGTTAAATCTGAAATTGTCCGCGCCTAAAATAAATAAGGCCCTGTTGCCCTTTTAAATAATTCTGGGTGAAAGATTATTCCTACAATGGATTTCTTAACTTATTATTTAATTTGTATGTTTAAATATAAAATGGTCCGTGCCTAAAATAAATAAGGACCTGTTGTCCTTTTAAATAATTCTGGGTCTTGAATCCAGAATAATTATTCCTACAAAGAATTTCCTAACTTATTATTTAATTAGAGGGTTGTAGTAGAGTCTGAAATTGTCCACTCCTAAAATAAATAAGGAACATTTGTCCTTTTAAATAATTCTGGGTGTTGAATCCAGAAATATTATTCCTACAATGGATTTCCTAACTTATTATTTAATTTGTATGTTTAAATATAAAATTGTCCGCGCCTAAAATAAATAAGGACCTGTTGTCCTTTTAAATAATTCTGGGTCATGAATCCAGAACAATTATTCCTACAATGGATTTCCTAACTTATTATTTAATTAGAGGGTTGTAGTAGAATCTGAAATTGTCCGATTCTAAAATAAATAAGGAACAGTTGTCCTTTTAAATAATTCTGGGTGTTGAATCCTGAAATATTATTCCTACAATGGATTTCCTAACTTATTATTTAATTTGTATGTTTAAATATAAAATAGTCCGCGCCTAAAATAAATAAGGACCTGTTGTCCTTTTAAATAATTCTGGGTCTTGAATCCAGAATAATTATTCCTACAAAGAATATCCTAACTTATTATTTAATTAGAGGGTTGTAGTTGAATCTGAAATTGGCCGCGCCTAAAATAAATAAGGACCTGTTGTCCTTTTAAATAATTCTGAATCTTGAATCCAGAATAATTATTCCTACAAAGGAGTTCCTAACTTATTATTTAATTAGAGGGTTGTAGTTAAATCTGAAATTGTCCGCGCCTAAAATAAATAAGGCCCTGTTGTCCTTTTAAATAATTCTGGGTCATGAATCCAGAACAATTATTCCTACAATGGATTTCCTAACTTATTATTTAATTTGTATGTTTAAATATAAAATAGTCCGCGCCTAAAATAAATAAGGACCTGTTGTCCTTTTAAATAATTCTGGGTCTTGAATCCAGAATAATTATTCCTACAAAGGATTTCCTAACTTATTCTTTAATTAGAGAGTTGTAGTTGAATCTGAAATTGTCCTCGCCTAAAATAAATAAGGACCTGTTGTCCTTTTAAATAATTCTGGGTGTTGAATCCAGAAATATTATTCCTACAATGGATTTCCTAACTTATTATTTAATTAGAGGGTTGTAGTTAAATCTGAAATTGTCCGCGCCTAAAATAAATAAGGACCTGTTGCCCTTTTAAATAATTCTGGGTGTTGAATCCTGAAATATTATTCCTACAATGGATTTCCTAACTTATTATTTAATTTGTATGTTTAAATATAAAATAGTCCGCGCCTAAAATAAATAAGGACCTGTTGTCCTTTTAAATAATTCTGGGTCTTGAATCCAGAATAATTATTCCTACAAAGGATTTCCTAACTTATTATTTAATTAGAGAGTTGTAGTTGAATCTGAAATTGTCCTCGCCTAAAATAAATAAGGACCTGTTGTCCTTTTAAATAATTCTGGGTGTTGAATCCAGAAATATTATTCCTACAATGGATTTCCTAACTTATTATTTAATTAGAGGGTTGTAGTAGAGTCTGAAATTGTCCGCTCCTAAAATAAATAAGGAACAGTTGTCCTTTTAAATAATTCTGGGTGTTGAATCCAGAAATATTATTCCTACAATGGATTTCCTAACTTATTATTTAATTTGTATGTTTAAATATAAAATTGTCCGCGCCTAAAATAAATAAGGACCTGTTGTCCTTTTAAATAATTCTGGGTCATGAATCCAGAACAATTATTCCTACAATGGATTTCCTAATTTATTATTTAATTAGAGGGTTGTAGTAGAATCTGAAATTGTCCGCTCCTAAAATAAATAAGGAACAGTTGTCCTTTTAAATAATTCTGGGTGTTGAATCCTGAAATATTATTCCTACAATGGATTTCCTAACTTATTATTTAATTTGTATGTTTAAATATAAAATAGTCCGCGCCTAAAATAAATAAGGACCTGTTGTCCTTTTAAATAATTCTGGGTCTTGAATCCAGAATAATTATTCCTACAAAGGATTTCCTAACTTATTATTTAATTAGAGGGTTGTAGTTGAATCTGAAATTGTCCTCGCCTAAAATAAATAAGGACCTGTTGTCCTTTTAAATAATTCTGGGTGTTGAATCCAGAAATATTATTCCTACAATGGATTTCCTAACTTATTATTTAATTAGAGGGTTTTAGTTGAATCTGAAATTGTCCGCGCCTAAAATAAATAAGGACCTGTTGTCCTTTTAAATAATTCTGGGTGTTGAATCCAGAAATATTATTCCTACAAAGGATTTCCTAACTTATTATTTAATTAGAGGGTTGTAGTTGAATCTGAAATTGTCCGCGCCTAAAATAAATAAGGACCTGTTGCCCTTTTAAATAATTCTGGGTGTTGAATCCTGAAAGATTATTCCTACAATGGATTTGTGAACTTATTATTTAATTTGTATGTTTAAATATAAAATGGTCCGTGCCTAAAATAAAAAAGGACCTGTTGTCCTTTTAAATAATTCTGGGTCTTGAATCCAGAATAATTATTCCTACAAAGGATTTCCTAACTTATTATTTAATTAGAGGGTTGTAGTTGAATCTGAAATTGTCCGCGCCTAAAATAAATTAGGACCTGTTGTCCTTTTAAATAATTCTGGGTGTTGAATCCAGAAATATTATTCCTACAATGGATTTCCTAACTTATTATTTAATTTGTATGTTTAAATATAAAATGTTCCTAGCCTAAAATAAATAAGGACCTGTTGTCCTTTTAAATAATTCTGGGTCTTGAATCCAGAACAATTATTCCTACAATGATTTTTCTTACTTATCGTTTAATTAACCTCTTGTCATTTAGTCTAGAATGATTCTTGTATATTATGTCTTTAAATGAAGTCTGCAAGTTCTAAGTTTCGAACCTAGACTTGCTAGTTTCTTCAGCAAATCAAACAATTCCAGAAAGTGTTAGTGCTGGTTTGTCTGAGTCGCTGCGTGCTATCGTTGTTAACACAGTCTTTCTACATCGATCAAACCTCACCAATATGCTGGTTGAATTCACCAGGTCTAGTTACAAAGACAACGTCATCAGAGAGTCACCGAGGATGATATTTTTACAGAACTCCACCGTGTAAAATCTCCCGGGCGAGATTACAAAGTGGAGACTGTAATTTAGAAAATAGTGTTTCACAGTAAAATACTTTAATAGATTATTAAATATTATTTGTTATCATTTGTTTTAAACAAAGCATTCTTTTTCCATTTGCTGATATATTGTTGTGTGCTCTTCTGTTTCAGCAACATAAAGTTTCGCAAAGAAAGGATTTGAAGAAATTAATGAATATTGTAATGGTAATTTGCAATCATGTGTTTGAAGCATAACATGCATTCTTTCTTCTGATGATATATTTTCTAATGTCCTCTTCAAGGAAAGATGTCTTCCTGTAGCATTCGTCACAACAGTATTTATGCAGTAAATATTCTTGATTATTTAGAATTTTTATAGTTTTTCATGAAACATGCAAAATTATTAATTATGTTGAATATTATTATAGTTGATTTGTTGATACCAATAATATATTTTTTAAATAATTACGTATATTATTTAAAGTATATTAATTATTAGATATTATATTGTGCAATAATAAATGACAAATAGCATTTAAATTTGAAAATTAAATAATGATGAATTTCTTGATTATACAGGAACTCAGGATCAATTTGTATCTTCAAATATTTAACTTGTATTCTTCTTCTGATTTTAATAAAATTAAATATTAAAAGTAGGTATCAACTATTTTATTAATTATATGTGAAACACTATTTAAACTTAAAGTATAAAAGACTCAACGATGTCGCCATTTTGTAACTAAGGCTGGTGGTCAAACAACACAGAAGTGAAAATTGATTGATGTAGAAAGATTGTATCAACAAACGTAACAAACATATACCGAGACAAACTGACGCTGACTCTTCATGGAATAATGTTCGGGTTAATGAAGAAACTGTCAAGTGGGATTTGAACCCACTGTAAGACAATTATTTAATAAACTAGATCTGCTCCGATTCTAAATATATAATTCATGTGAATAATTAAAGTAGTGTTGTAAAGTTACTTCTGCGATGAATTCCTAAAGTATTATTTAATTAAAATAATGAATATAATTTATAAAAATTTCTAATCTACATACTAATTAATTTAGGACCTTCTACTATAATAGCTAATGTGTTGAATACTGCTCCAGAAAAATCCGAGAGTGAATCCGGAAAAAAACTGGAATATCACAACCCTGTGATACATTAAATTGGGCGCAATGAATCCTAATTAATTTGGGACCACTAATTATAATATTAAATATAGCTAAAGTATCGATTACTGCTCCAGAAAAATCCGGGGTTTAATCCGGAAAAAAACTGGAATATCACAACCCTGTGATACATTAAATTGGGCGCAATGAATCCTAATTAATTTGGGACATTTAATTATAATATTATATATAGCTAAAGTATCGATTACTGCTCCAGAAAAATCCGGGAGTGAATCCGGAAAAAAATTGGAATATCACAACCCTGTGATACATTAAATTGGGCGCAATGAATCCTAATTAATTTGGGACCACTAATTATAATATTAAATATATCTAAAGTATCGATTACTGCTCCAGAAAAATCCGGGGTTTAATCCGGAAAAAAACTGGAATATCACAACCCTGTGATACATTAAATTGGGCGCAATGAATCCTAATTAATTTGGGACATTTAATTATAATATTATATATAGCTAAAGTATCGATTACTGCTCCAGAAAAATCCGGGAGTGAATCCGGAAAAAAATTGGAATATCACAACCCTGTGATACATTAAATTGGGCGCAATGAATCCTAATTAATTTGGGACCACTAATTATAATATTAAATATAGCTAAAGTATCGATTACTGCTCCAGAAAAATCCGGGGTTTAATACGGAAAAAAACTGGAATATCACAACCCTGTGATACATTAAATTGGGCGCAATGAATCCTAATTAATTTGGGACATTTAATTATAATATTATATATAGCTAAAGTATCGATTACTGCTCCAGAAAAATCCGGGAGTGAATCCGGAAAAAAATTGGAATATCACAACCCTGTGATACATTAAATTGGGCGCAATGAATCCTAATTAATTTGGGACCACTAATTATAATATTAAATATAGCTAAAGTATCGATTACTGCTCCAGAAAAATCCGGGGTTTAATCCGGAAAAAAACTGGAATATCACAACCCTGTGATACATTAAATTGGGCGCAATGAATCCTAATTAATTTGGGACCACTAATTATAATATTAAATATAGCTAAAGTATCGATTACTGCTCCAGAAAAATCCGGGGTTTAATCCGGAAAAAAACTGGAATATCACAACCCTGTGATACATTAAATTGGGCGCAATGAATCCTAATTAATTTGGGACATTTAATTATAATATTATATATAGCTAAAGTATCGATTACTGCTCCAGAAAAATCCGGGAGTGAATCCGGAAAAAAATTGGAATATCACAACCCTGTGATACATTAAATTGGGCGCAATGAATCCTAATTAATTTGGGACATTTAATTATAATATTATATATAGCTAAAGTATCGATTACTGCTCCAGAAAAATCCGGGGTTTAATCCGGAAAAAAACTGGAATATCACAACCCTGTGATACATTAAATTGGGCGCAATGAATCCTAATTAATTTGGGACATTTAATTATAATATTATATATAGCTAAAGTATCGATTACTGCTCCAGAAAAATCCGGGAGTGAATCCGGAAAAAAATTGGAATATCACAACCCTGTGATACATTAAATTGGGCGCAATGAATCCTAATTAATTTGGGACCACTAATTATAATATTAAATATAGCTAAAGTATCGATTACTGCTCCAGAAAAATCCGGGGTTTAATCCGGAAAAAAACTGGAATATCACAACCCTGTGATACATTAAATTGGGCGCAATGAATCCTAATTAATTTGGGACCACTAATTATAATATTAAATATAGCTAAAGTATCGATTACTGCTCCAGAAAAATCCGGGGTTTAATCCGGAAAAAAACTGGAATATCACAACCCTGTGATACATTAAATTGGGCGCAATGAATCCTAATTAATTTGGGACATTTAATTATAATATTATATATAGCTAAAGTATCGATTACTGCTCCAGAAAAATCCGGGAGTGAATCCGGAAAAAAATTGGAATATCACAACCCTGTGATACATTAAATTGGGCGCAATGAATCCTAATTAATTTGGGACCACTAATTATAATATTAAATATAGCTAAAGTATCGATTACTGCTCCAGAAAAATCCGGGGTTTAATCCGGAAAAAAACTGGAATATCACAACCCTGTGATACATTAAATTGGGCGCAATGAATCCTAATTAATTTGGGACCACTAATTATAATATTAAATATAGCTAAAGTATCGATTTCTGTTCCAGAAAAATCCGGGACTGAATCCGGAAAAAAACTGGAATATCACAACCCTGTGATACATTAAATTGGGCGCAATGAATCCTAATTAATTTGGGACCACTAATTATAATATTAAATATAGCTAAAGGATTGATTTCTGTTCCAGAAAAATCCAGGAGTAAATCCGGAAAAAAAACTGGAATATCACAACCCTGTGATACATTAAATTTAGCGCAATGAATCCTAATTAATTTGGGACCACTAATTATAATATTAAATATAGCTAAAGTATCGATTTCTGTTCCAGAAAAATCCGGGAGTGAATCCGGAAAAAAACTGGAATATCACAACCCTGTGATACATTAAATTGAGCGCAATGAATCCTAATTAATTTGGGACCACTAATTATAATATTATATATAGCTAAAGTATCGATTACTGCTCCAGAAAAATCCGGGAGTGAATCCGGAAAAAAATTGGAATATCACAACCCTGTGATACATTAAATTGGGCGCAATGAATCCTTATTAATTTGGGACCACTAATTATAATATTAAATATAGCTAAAGTATCGATTACTGCTCCAGAAAAATCCGGGACTGAACCCAGGAAAAAAACTGGAATATCACAACCCTGTGATACATTAAATTGGGCGCAATGAATCCTAATTAATTTGGGACTTTTAATTATAATATTAAATATAGCTAAAGTATCGATTTCTGTTCCAGAAAAATCCGGGACTGAATCCGGAAAAAAACTGGAATATCACAACCCAGTGGTACATTAAATTGGGCGCAATGAATCCTAATTAATTTGAGACCACTAATTATAATATTAAATATAGCTAAAGTAACGATTACTGCTCCAGAAAAATCCGGGGTTTAATCCGGAAAAAAACTGGAATATCACAGCACTGTGATACATTAAATTGGGCGCAATGAATCCTAATTAATTTGGGACCACTAATTATAATATTAAATATAGCTAAAGTATCGATTTCTGTTCCAGAAAAATCCGGGAGTGAATCCGGAAAAAAACTGGAATATCACAACCCTGTGATACATTAAATTGAGCGCAATGAATCCTAATTAATTTGGGACCACTAATTATAATATTAAATATAGATAAAGTATCGATTTCTGTTCCAGAAAAATCCGGGAGTGAATCCGGAAAAAAACTGGAATATCACAACTTTGTGATACATTAAATTGGGCGCAAAGAATCCTAATTAATTTGGGACCACTAATTATAATATTAAATATAGCTAAAGTATCGATTACTGCTCCAGAAAAATCCGGGACTGAACCCAGGAAAAAAACTGGAATATCACAACCCTGTGATAGATTAAAATATCCATCATGACTTCACCCTCGCTACAACACATCCACCCTGACCATCACACTCCTCCAACACCTTCCCCCTCCACTCCCGCATCCCCACTCCCAGAACCACCACCAATCCCCACCCGCAAAGTGCCACCGATAGCCAGAGGATGCTGTGCACCACGTCGCCCACCAGGAAGTAGCTCCTCCACACAAACATGCGGGCCAGTCTCCACAAATCCACCAGGCAGTGCACCTGTGCGGAGATGCGAGTAAGAGTGGTTGCCACACATTGCGGGGTTGGCACCCCTGATGAGACGACGCGGGAGGGAGCATCAGTCGGACTAAACAAGAGGCACGAGGGAGGTGAACGACTGACGGTAGAGCTAGCGGTAGTTATGGAGGAATGAAGAATGAAAGGTGTAAGAAAAGTGTGGTGGCCTAGTTGGAGTGCTGCAGGTCGAGCGAAGTCATGATGGGACCTAACTCCAGGGGACCTACACTATGTAGAGTGTGTCGAACCACTCGAACAGTAGTATCTGTGGTTTATCAGATGAAATAAGTGACGGTCGAATACGTGAACTTTCTTGTAAAACAACAAAAGTAAGGACCTGTTGTCCTTTTAAATAATTCTGGGTGTTGAATCCAGAAATATTATTCCTACAATGGATTTCCTAACTTATTATTTAATTAGAGGGTTGTAGTAGAATCTGAAATGGTCCGTACCTAAAATAAATAAGGACCTGTTGTCCTTTTAAATAATTCTGGGTGTTGAATCCAGAAATATTATTCCTACAATGGATTTCCTAACTTATTATTTAATTAGAGCGTTGTAGTTGAATCTGAAATTGTCCGCTCCTAAAATAAATAAGGAACAGTTGTCCTTTTAAATAATTCTGGGTGTTGAATCCTGAAATATTACTCCTACAATGGATTTCCTAACTTATTATTTAATTTGTATGTTTAAATATAAAATTGTCCGCGCCTAAAATAAATAAGGACCTGTTGTCCTTTTAAATAATTCTGAGTGTTGAATCCAGAAAAATTATTCCTACAATGGATTTCCTAACTTATTATTTAATTAGCGGGTTGTAATTTAATCTGAAATGGTCCGCACCTAAAATAAATAAGGAACAGTTGTCCTTTTAAATAATTCTGGGTGTTGAATCCAGAAATATTACTCCTACAATGGATTTCCTAACTTATTATTTAATTTGTATGTTTAAATATAAAATTGTCCGCGCCTAAAATAAATAAGGACCTGTTGTCCTTTTAAATAATTCTGGGTGTTGAATCCAGAAATATTATTCCTACAATGGATTTCCTAACTTATTATTTAATTAGAGGGTTTTAGTTGAATCTGAAATGGTCTGCGCCTAAAATAAATAAGGAACAGTTGTCCTTTTAAATAATTCTGGGTGTTAAATCCAGAAATATTATTCCTACAATAAATTTCCTAACTTATTATTTAATTAGAGCGTTGTAGTTGAATCTGAAATTGTCCGCTCCTAAAATAAATAAGGAACAGTTGTCCTTTTAAATAATTCTGGGTGTTGAATCCTGAAATATTACTCCTACAATGGATTTCCTAACTTATTATTTAATTTGTATGTTTAAATATAAAATTGTCCGCGCCTAAAATAAATAAGGACCTGTTGTCCTTTTAAATAATTCTGAGTGTTGAATCCAGAAAAATTATTCCTACAATGGATTTCCTAACTTATTATTTAATTAGCGGGTTGTAATTTAATCTGAAATGGTCCGCACCTAAAATAAATAAGGAACAGTTGTCCTTTTAAATAATTCTGGGTGTTGAATCCAGAAATATTACTCCTACAATGGATTTCCTAACTTATTATTTAATTTGTATGTTTAAATATAAAATTGTCCGCGCCTAAAATAAATAAGGACCTGTTGTCCTTTTAAATAATTCTGGGTGTTGAATCCAGAAATATTATTCCTACAATGGATTTCCTAACTTATTATTTAATTAGAGGGTTTTAGTTGAATCTGAAATGGTCTGCGCCTAAAATAAATAAGGAACAGTTGTCCTTTTAAATAATTCTGGGTGTTGAATCCAGAAATATTATTCCTACAATGGATTTCCTAACTTATTATTTAATTAGAGGGTTGTAGTAGAATCTGAAATTGTCCGCTCCTAAAATAAATAAGGAACAGTTGTCCTTTTAAATAATTCTGGGTGTTGAATCCAGAAATATTACTCCTACAATGGATTTCCTAACTTATTATTTAATTTGTATGTTTAAATATAAAATTGTCCGCGCCTAAAATAAATAAGGACCTGTTGTCCTTTTAAATAATTCTGGGTGTTGAATCCAGAAATATTATTCCTACAATGGATTTCCTAACTTATTATTTAATTAGAGGGTTTTAGTTGAATCTGAAATGGTCTGCGCCTAAAATAAATAAGGAACAGTTGTCCTTTTAAATAATTCTGGGTGTTGAATCCAGAAATATTATTCCTACAATGGATTTCCTAACTTATTATTTAATTAGAGGGTTGTAGTAGAATCTGAAATTGTCCGCTCCTAAAATAAATAAGGAACAGTTGTCCTTTTAAATAATTCTGGGTGTTGAATCCAGAAATATTATTCCTACAATGGATTTCCTAACTTATTATTTAATTTGTATGTTTAAATATAAAATGGTCCGTGCCTAAAATAAATAAGGAACAGTTGTCCTTTTAAATAATTCTGGGTGTTGAATCCAGAAATATTATTCCTACAATGGATTTCCTAACTTATTATTTAATTAGAGGGTTGTAGTAGAATCTGAAATTGTCCGCTCCTAAAATAAATAAGGAACAGTTGTCCTTTTAAATAATTCTGGGTGTTGAATCCAGAAATATTATTCCTACAATGGATTTCCTAACTTATTATTTAATTTGTATGTTTAAATATAAAATGGTCCGTGCCTAAAATAAATAAGGAACAGTTGTCCTTTTAAATAATTCTGGGTGTTGAATCCAGAAATATTATTCCTACAATGGATTTCCTAACTTATTATTTAATTAGAGGGTTGTAGTAGAATCTGAAATTGTCCGCTCCTAAAATAAATAAGGAACAGTTGTCCTTTTAAATAATTCTGGGTGTTGAATCCAGAAATATTATTCCTACAATGGATTTCATAACTTATTATTTAATTTGTATGTTTAAATATAAAATGGTCCGTGCCTAAAATAAATAAGGAACAGTTGTCCTTTTAAATAATTCTGGGTGTTGAATCCAGAAATATTATTCCTACAATGGATTTCCTAACTTATTATTTAATTTGTATGTTTAAATATAAAATGGTCCGTGCCTAAAATAAATAAGGAACAGTTGTCCTTTTAAATAATTCTGGGTGTTGAATCCAGAAATATTATTCCTACAATGGATTTCCTAACTTATTATTTAATTAGAGGGTTGTAGTCGAATCTGAAATTGTCCGCTCCTAAAATAAATAAGGAACAGTTGTCCTTTTAAATAATTCTGGGTGTTGAATCCAGAAATATTATTCCTACAATGGATTTCCTAACTTATTATTTAATTTGTATGTTTAAATATAAAATGGTCCGTGCCTAAAATAAATAAGGAACAGTTGTCCTTTTAAATAATTCTGGGTGTTGAATCCAGAAATATTATTCCTACAATGGATTTCCTAACTTATTATTTAATTTGTATGTTTAAATATGAAATAGTCCGCGCCTAAAATAAATAAGGACCTGTTGTCCTTTTAAATAATTCTGGGTGTTGAATCCAGAAATATTATTCCTACAATGGATTTCCTAACTTATTATTTAATTAGAGGGTTGTAGTAGAATCTGAAATTGTCCGCTCCTAAAATAAATAAGGAACAGTTGTCCTTTTAAATAATTCTGGGTGTTGAATCCTGAAATATTATTCCTACAATGGATTTCCTAACTTATTATTTAATTTGTATGTTTAAATATGAAATAGTCCGCGCCTAAAATAAATAAGGACCTGTTGTCCTTTTAAATAATTCTGGGTGTTGAATCCAGAAATATTATTCCTACAATGGATTTCCTAACTTATTATTTAATTAGAGGGTTGTAGTAGAATCTGAAATTGTCCGCTCCTAAAATAAATAAGGAACAGTTGTCCTTTTAAATAATTCTGGGTGTTGAATCCAGAAATATTATTCCTACAATGGATTTCTTAACTTATTATTTAATTAGAGGGTTGTAGTAGAATCTGAAATTGTCCGCTCCTAAAATAAATAAGGAACAGTTGTCCTTTTAAATAATTCTGGGTGTTGAATCCAGAAATATTATTCCTACAATGGATTTCCTAACTTATTATTTAATTAGAGGGTTGTAGTAGAATCTGAAATTGTCCGCTCCTAAAATAAATAAGGAACAGTTGTCCTTTTAAATAATTCTGGGTGTTGAATCCAGAAATATTATTCCTACAATGGATTTCCTAACTTATTATTTAATTTGTATGTTTAAATATAAAATGGTCCGTGCCTAAAATAAATAAGGAACAGTTGTCCTTTTAAATAATTCTGGGTGTTGAATCCAGAAATATTATTCCTACAATGGATTTCCTAACTTATTATTTAATTAGAGGGTTGTAGTAGAATCTGAAATTGTCCGCTCCTAAAATAAATAAGGAACAGTTGTCCTTTTAAATAATTCTGGGTGTTGAATCCAGAAATATTATTCCTACAAAGGATTTCCTAACTTATTATTTAATTTGTATGTTTAAATATAAAATTGTCCGCGCCTAAAATAAATAAGGACCTGTTGTCCTTTTAAATAATTCTGGGTCATGAATCCAGAACAATTATTCCTACAATGGATTTCCTAACTTATTATTTAATTAGAGGGTTGTAGTAGAATCTGAAATTGTCCGATTCTAAAATAAATAAGGAACAGTTGTCCTTTTAAATAATTCTGGGTGTTGAATCCTGAAATATTATTCCTACAATGGATTTCCTAACTTATTATTTAATTTGTATGTTTAAATATAAAATAGTCCGCGCCTAAAATAAATAAGGACCTGTTGTCCTTTTAAATAATTCTGGGTCTTGAATCCAGAATAATTATTCCTACAAAGGATTTCCTAACTTATTATTTAATTAGAGAGTTGTAGTTGAATCTGAAATTGTCCTCGCCTAAAATAAATAAGGACCTGTTGTCCTTTTAAATAATTCTGAATCTTGAATCCAGAATAATTATTCCTACAAAGGATTTCCTAACTTATTATTTAATTAGAGGGTTGTAGTTGAATCTGAAATTGTCCGCGCCTAAAATAAATAAGGACCTGTTGCCCTTTTAAATAATTCTGGGTGTTGAATCCTGAAAGATTATTCCTACAATGGATTTGTGAACTTATTATTTAATTTGTATGTTTAAATATAAAATGGTCCGTGCCTAAAATAAATAAGGACCTGTTGTCCTTTTAAATAATTCTGGGTCTTGAATCCAGAATAATTATTCCTACAAAGAATTTCCTAACTTATTATTTAATTAGAGGGTTGTAGTTGAATCTGAAATTGGCCGCGCCTAAAATAAATAAGGACCTGTTGTCCTTTTAAATAATTCTGAATCTTGAATCCAGAATAATTATTCCTACAAAGGATTTCCTAACTTATTATTTAATTAGAGGGTTGTAGTTAAATCTGAAATTGTCCGCGCCTAAAATAAATAAGGCCCTGTTGTCCTTTTAAATAATTCTGGGTCATGAATCCAGAACAATTATTCCTACAATGGATTTCCTAACTTATTATTTAATTTGTATGTTTAAATATAAAATAGTCCGCGCCTAAAATAAATAAGGATCTGTTGTCCTTTTAAATAATTCTGGGTCTTGAATCCAGAATAATTATTCCTACAAAGGATTTCCTAACTTATTATTTAATTAGAGGGTTGTAGTTGAATCTGAAATTGGCCGCGCCTAAAATAAATAAGGACCTGTTGTCCTTTTAAATAATTCTGAATCTTGAATCCAGAATAATTATTCCTACAAAGGATTTCCTAACTTATTATTTAATTAGAGGGTTGTAGTTAAATCTGAAATTGTCCGCGCCTAAAATAAATAAGGACCTGTTGCCCTTTTAAATAATTCTGGGTGTTGAATCCTGAAATATTATTCCTACAATGGATTTCCTAACTTATTATTTAATTTGTATGTTTAAATATAAAATAGTCCGCGCCTAAAATAAATAAGGACCTGTTGTCCTTTTAAATAATTCTGGGTCTTGAATCCAGAATAATTATTCCTACAAAGGATTTCCTAACTTATTATTTAATTAGAGAGTTGTAGTTGAATCTGAAATTGTCCTCGCCTAAAATAAATAAGGACCTGTTGCCCTTTTAAATAATTCTGGGTGAAAGATTATTCCTACAATGGATTTCTTAACTTATTATTTAATTTGTATGTTTAAATATAAAATGGTCCGTGCCTAAAATAAATAAGGACCTGTTGTCCTTTTAAATAATTCTGGGTCTTGAATCCAGAATAAATATTCCTAAAAAAATTTCCTAACTTATTATTTAATTAGAGGGTTGTAGTAGAGTCTGAAATTGTCCGCTCCTAAAATAAATAAGGAACATTTGTCCTTTTAAATAATTCTGGGTGTTGAATCCAGAAATATTATTCCTACAATGGATTTCCTAACTTATTATTTAATTTGTATGTTTAAATATAAAATAGTCCGCGCCTAAAATAAATAAGGACCTGTTGTCCTTTTAAATAATTCTGGGTCTTGAATCCAGAATAATTATTCCTACAAAGGATTTCCTAACTTATTATTTAATTAGAGGGTTGTAGTTGAATCTGAAATTGGCCGCGCCTAAAATAAATAAGGACCTGTTGTCCTTTTGAATAATTCTGAATCTTGAATCCAGAATAATTATTCCTACAAAGGATTTCCTAACTTATTATTTAATTAGAGGGTTGTAGTTAAATCTGAAATTGTCCGCGCCTAAAATAAATAAGGCCCTGTTGCCCTTTTAAATAATTCTGGGTGAAAGATTATTCCTACAATGGATTTCTTAACTTATTATTTAATTTGTATGTTTAAATATAAAATGGTCCGTGCCTAAAATAAATAAGGACCTGTTGTCCTTTTAAATAATTCTGGGTCTTGAATCCAGAATAATTATTCCTACAAAGAATTTTCTAACTTATTATTTAATTAGAGGGTTGTAGTAGAGTCTGAAATTGTCCACTCCTAAAATAAATAAGGAACATTTGTCCTTTTAAATAATTCTGGGTGTTGAATCCAGAAATATTATTCCTACAATGGATTTCCTAACTTATTATTTAATTTGTATGTTTAAATATAAAATTGTCCGCGCCTAAAATAAATAAGGACCTGTTGTCCTTTTAAATAATTCTGGGTCATGAATCCAGAACAATTATTCCTACAATGGATTTCCTAACTTATTATTTAATTAGAGGGTTTTAGTTGAATCTGAAATTGTCCGCGCCTAAAATAAATAAGGACCTGTTGTCCTTTTAAATAATTCTGGGTGTTGAATCCAGAAATATTATTCCTACAAAGGATTTCCTAACTTATTATTTAATTAGAGGGTTGTAGTTAAATCTGAAATTGTCCGCGCCTAAAATAAATAAGGCCCTGTTGTCCTTTTAAATAATTCTGGGTCATTAATCCAGAACAATTATTCCTACAATGGATTTCCTAACTTATTATTTAATTTGTATGTTTAAATATAAAATAGTCCGCGCCTAAAATAAATAAGGACCTGTTGTCCTTTTAAATAATTCTGGGTCTTGAATCCAGAATAATTATTCCTACAAAGGATTTCCTAACTTATTATTTAATTAGAGAGTTGTAGTTGAATCTGAAATTGTCCTCGCCTAAAATAAATAAGGACCTGTTGTCCTTTTAAATAATTCTGGGTGTTGAATCCAGAAATATTATTCCTACAATGGATTTCCTAACTTATTATTTAATTAGAGGGTTGTAGTTAAATCTGAAATTGTCCGCGCCTAAAATAAATAAGGACCTGTTGCCCTTTTAAATAATTCTGGGTGTTGAATCCTGAAATATTATTCCTACAATGGATTTCCTAACTTATTATTTAATTTGTATGTTTAAATATAAAATAGTCCGCGCCTAAAATAAATAAGGACCTGTTGTCCTTTTAAATAATTCTGGGTCTTGAATCCAGAATAATTATTCCTACAAAGGATTTCCTAACTTATTATTTAATTAGAGAGTTGTAGTTGAATCTGAAATTGTCCTCGCCTAAAATAAATAAGGACCTGTTGTCCTTTTAAATAATTCTGGGTGTTGAATCCAGAAATATTATTCCTACAATGGATTTCCTAACTTATTATTTAATTAGAGGGTTGTAGTTGAATCTGAAATTGTCCGCGCCTAAAATAAATAAGGACCTGTTGCCCTTTTAAATAATTCTGGGTGTTGAATCCTGAAAGATTATTCCTACAATGGATTTGTGAACTTATTATTTAATTTGTATGTTTAAATATAAAATGGTCCGTGCCTAAAATAAATAAGGACCTGTTGTCCTTTTAAATAATTCTGGGTCTTGAATCCAGAATAATTATTCCTACAAAGAATTTCCTAACTTATTATTTAATTAGAGGGTTGTAGTAGAGTCTGAAATTGTCCGCTCCTAAAATAAATAAGGAACAGTTGTCCTTTTAAATAATTCTGGGTGTTGAATCCAGAAATATTATTCCTACAATGGATTTCCTAACTTATTATTTAATTTGTATGTTTAAATATAAAATTGTCCGCGCCTAAAATAAATAAGGACCTGTTGTCCTTTTAAATAATTCTGGGTCATGAATCCAGAACAATTATTCCTACAATGGATTTCCTAATTTATTATTTAATTAGAGGGTTGTAGTAGAATCTGAAATTGTCCGCTCCTAAAATAAATAAGGAACAGTTGTCCTTTTAAATAATTCTGGGTGTTGAATCCTGAAATATTATTCCTACAATGGATTTCCTAACTTATTATTTAATTTGTATGTTTAAATATAAAATAGTCCGCGCCTAAAATAAATAAGGACCTGTTGTCCTTTTAAATAATTCTGGGTCTTGAATCCAGAATAATTATTCCTACAAAGGATTTCCTAACTTATTATTTAATTAGAGGGTTGTAGTTGAATCTGAAATTGTCCTCGCCTAAAATAAATAAGGACCTGTTGTCCTTTTAAATAATTCTGGGTGTTGAATCCAGAAATATTATTCCTACAATGGATTTCCTAACTTATTATTTAATTAGAGGGTTTTAGTTGAATCTGAAATTGTCCGCGCCTAAAATAAATAAGGACCTGTTGTCCTTTTAAATAATTCTGGGTGTTGAATCCAGAAATATTATTCCTACAAAGGATTTCCTAACTTATTATTTAATTAGAGGGTTGTAGTTGAATCTGAAATTGTCCGCGCCTAAAATAAATAAGGACCTGTTGCCCTTTTAAATAATTCTGGGTGTTGAATCCTGAAAGATTATTCCTACAATGGATTTGTGAACTTATTATTTAATTTGTATGTTTAAATATAAAATGGTCCGTGCCTAAAATAAATAAGGACCTGTTGTCCTTTTAAATAATTCTGGGTCTTGAATCCAGAATAATTATTCCTACAAAGGATTTCCTAACTTATTATTTAATTAGAGGGTTGTAGTTGAATCTGAAATTGTCCGCGCCTAAAATAAATTAGGACCTGTTGTCCTTTTAAATAATTCTGTGTGTTGAATCCAGAAATATTATTCCTACAATGGATTTCCTAACTTATTATTTAATTTGTATGTTTAAATATAAAATGTTCCTAGCCTAAAATAAATAAGGACCTGTTGTCCTTTTAAATAATTCTGGGTCTTGAATCCAGAACAATTATTCCTACAATGATTTTTCTTACTTATCGTTTAATTAACCTCTTGTAATTTAGTCTAGAATGATTCTTGTATATTATGTCTTTAAATGAAGTCTGCAAGTTCTAAGTTTCGAACCTAGACTTGCTAGTTTCTTCAGCAAATCAAACAATTCCAGAAAGTGTTAGTGCTGGTTTGTCTGAGTCGCTGCGTGCTATCGTTGTTAACACAGTCTTTCTACATCGATCAAACCTCACCAATATGCTGGTTGAATTCACCAGGTCTAGTTACAAAGACAACGTCATCAGAGAGTCACCGAGGATGATATTTTTACAGAACTCCACCGTGTAAAATCTCCCGGGCGAGATTACAAAGTGGAGACTGTAATTTAGAAAATAGTGTTTCACAGTAAAATACTTTAATAGATTATTAAATATTATTTGTTATCATTTGTTTTAAACAAAGCATTCTTTTTCCATTTGCTGATATATTGTTGTGTGCTCTTCTGTTTCAGCAACATAAAGTTTCGCAAAGAAAGGATTTGAAGAAATTAATGAATATTGTAATGGTAATTTGCAATCATGTGTTTGAAGCATAACATGCATTCTTTCTTCTGATGATATATTTTCTAATGTCCTCTTCAAGGAAAGATGTCTTCCTGTAGCATTCGTCACAACAGTATTTATGCAGTAAATATTCTTGATTATTTAGAATTTTTATAGTTTTTCATGAATCATGCAAAATTATTAATTATGTTGAATATTATTATAGTTGATTTGTTGATACCAATAATATATTTTTTAAATAATTACGTATATTATTTAAAGTATATTAATTATTAGATATTATATTGTGCAATAATAAATGACAAATAGCATTTAAATTTGAAAATTAAATAATGATGAATTTCTTGATTATACAGGAACTCAGGATCAATTTGTATCTTCAAATATTTAACTTGTATTCTTCTTCTGATTTTAATAAAATTAAATATTAAAAGTAGGTATCAACTATTTTATTAATTATATGTGAAACACTATTTAAACTTAAAGTATAAAAGACTCAACGATGTCGCCATTTTGTAACTAAGGCTGGTGGTCAAACAACACAGAAGTGAAAATTGATTGATGTAGAAAGATTGTATCAACAAACGTAACAAACATATACCGAGACAAACTGACGCTGACTCTTCATGGAATAATGTTCGGGTTAATGAAGAAACTGTCAAGTGGGATTTGAACCCACTGTAAGACAATTATTTAATAAACTAGATCTGCTCCGATTCTAAATATATAATTCATGTGAATAATTAAAGTAGTGTTGTAAAGTTACTTCTGCGATGAATTCCTAAAGTATTATTTAATTAAAATAATGAATATAATTTATAAAAATTTCTAATCTACATACTAATTAATTTAGGACCTTCTACTATAATAGCTAATGTGTTGAATACTGCTCCAGAAAAATCCGAGAGTGAATCCGGAAAAAAACTGGAATATCACAACCCTGTGATACATTAAATTGGGCGCAATGAATCCTAATTAATTTGGGACCACTAATTATAATATTAAATATAGCTAAAGTATCGATTACTGCTCCAGAAAAATCCGGGGTTTAATCCGGAAAAAAACTGGAATATCACAACCCTGTGATACATTAAATTGGGCGCAATGAATCCTAATTAATTTGGGACATTTAATTATAATATTATATATAGCTAAAGTATCGATTACTGCTCCAGAAAAATCCGGGAGTGAATCCGGAAAAAAATTGGAATATCACAACCCTGTGATACATTAAATTGGGCGCAATGAATCCTAATTAATTTGGGACCACTAATTATAATATTAAATATAGCTAAAGTATCGATTACTGCTCCAGAAAAATCCGGGACTGAATCCGGAAAAAAATTGGAATATCACAACCCTGTGACACATTAAATTGGGCGCAATGAATCCTAATTAATTTGGGACCTTTAATTATAATATTAAATATAGCTAAAGTATCGATTTCTGTTCAAGAAAAATCCGGGACTGAATCCGGAAAAAAACTGGAATATCACAACCCTGTGATACATTAAATTGGGCGCAATGAATCCTAATTAATTTGGGACCACTAATTATAATATTAAATATAGCTAAAGGATTGATTTCTGTTCCAGAAAAATCCAGGAGTAAATCCGGAAAAAAACTGGAATATCACAACCCTGTGATACATTAAATTTAGCGCAATGAATCCTAATTAATTTGGGACCACTAATTATAATATTAAATATAGCTAAAGTATCGATTTCTGTTCCAGAAAAATCCGGGAGTGAATCCGGAAAAAAACTGGAATATCACAACCCTGTGATACATTAAATTGAGCGCAATGAATCCTAATTAATTTGGGACCACTAATTATAATATTATATATAGCTAAAGTATCGATTACTGCTCCAGAAAAATCCGGGAGTGAATCCGGAAAAAAATTGGAATATCACAACCCTGTGATACATTAAATTGGGCGCAATGAATCCTTATTAATTTGGGACCACTAATTATAATATTAAATATAGCTAAAGTATCGATTACTGCTCCAGAAAAATCCGGGACTGAACCCAGGAAAAAAACTGGAATATCACAACCCTGTGATACATTAAATTGGGCGCAATGAATCCTAATTAATTTGGGACTTTTAATTATAATATTAAATATAGCTAAAGTATCGATTTCTGTTCCAGAAAAATCCGGGACTGAATCCGGAAAAAAACTGGAATATCACAACCCTGTGGTACATTAAATTGGGCGCAATGAATCCTAATTAATTTGGGACCACTAATTATAATATTAAATATAGCTAAAGTAACGATTACTGCTCCAGAAAAATCCGGGGTTTAATCCGGAAAAAAACTGGAATATCACAGCACTGTGATACATTAAATTGGGCGCAATGAATCCTAATTAATTTGGGACCACTAATTATAATATTAAATATAGCTAAAGTATCGATTTCTGTTCCAGAAAAATCCGGGAGTGAATCCGGAAAAAAACTGGAATATCACAACCCTGTGATACATTAAATTGAGCGCAATGAATCCTAATTAATTTGGGACCACTAATTATAATATTAAATATAGATAAAGTATCGATTTCTGTTCCAGAAAAATCCGGGAGTGAATCCGGAAAAAAACTGGAATATCACAACTTTGTGATACATTAAATTGGGCGCAAAGAATCCTAATTAATTTGGGACCACTAATTATAATATTAAATATAGCTAAAGTATCGATTACTGCTCCAGAAAAATCCGGGACTGAACCCAGGAAAAAAACTGGAATATCACAACCCTGTGATAGATTAAAATATCCATCATGACTTCACCCTCGCTACAACACATCCACCCTGACCATCACACTCCTCCAACACCTTCCCCCTCCACTCCCGCATCCCCACTCCCAGAACCACCACCAATCCCCACCCGCAAAGTGCCACCGATAGCCAGAGGATGCTGTGCACCACGTCGCCCACCAGGAAGTAGCTCCTCCACACAAACATGCGGGCCAGTCTCCACAAATCCACCAGGCAGTGCACCTGTGCGGAGATGCGAGTAAGAGTGGTTGCCACACATTGCGGGGTTGGCACCCCTGATGAGACGACGCGGGAGGGAGCATCAGTCGGACTAAACAAGAGGCACGAGGGAGGTGAACGACTGACGGTAGAGCTAGCGGTAGTTATGGAGGAATGAAGAATGAAAGGTGTAAGAAAAGTGTGGTGGCCTAGTTGGAGTGCTGCAGGTCGAGCGAAGTCATGATGGGACCTAACTCCAGGGGACCTACACTATGTAGAGTGTGTCGAACCACTCGAACAGTAGTATCTGTGGTTTATCAGATGAAATAAGTGACGGTCGAATACGTGAACTTTCTTGTAAAACAACAAAAGTAAGGACCTGTTGTCCTTTTAAATAATTCTGGGTGTTGAATCCAGAAATATTATTCCTACAATGGATTTCCTAACTTATTATTTAATTAGAGGGTTGTAGTAGAATCTGAAATGGTCCGTACCTAAAATAAATAAGGACCTGTTGTCCTTTTAAATAATTCTGGGTGTTGAATCCAGAAATATTATTCCTACAATGGATTTCCTAACTTATTATTTAATTAGAGCGTTGTAGTTGAATCTGAAATTGTCCGCTCCTAAAATAAATAAGGAACAGTTGTCCTTTTAAATAATTCTGGGTGTTGAATCCTGAAATATTACTCCTACAATGGATTTCCTAACTTATTATTTAATTTGTATGTTTAAATATAAAATTGTCCGCGCCTAAAATAAATAAGGACCTGTTGTCCTTTTAAATAATTCTGAGTGTTGAATCCAGAAAAATTATTCCTACAATGGATTTCCTAACTTATTATTTAATTAGCGGGTTGTAATTTAATCTGAAATGGTCCGCACCTAAAATAAATAAGGAACAGTTGTCCTTTTAAATAATTCTGGGTGTTGAATCCAGAAATATTACTCCTACAATGGATTTCCTAACTTATTATTTAATTTGTATGTTTAAATATAAAATTGTCCGCGCCTAAAATAAATAAGGACCTGTTGTCCTTTTAAATAATTCTGGGTGTTGAATCCAGAAATATTATTCCTACAATGGATTTCCTAACTTATTATTTAATTAGAGGGTTTTAGTTGAATCTGAAATGGTCTGCGCCTAAAATAAATAAGGAACAGTTGTCCTTTTAAATAATTCTGGGTGTTGAATCCAGAAATATTATTCCTACAATGGATTTCCTAACTTATTATTTAATTAGAGGGTTGTAGTAGAATCTGAAATTGTCCGCTCCTAAAATAAATAAGGAACAGTTGTCCTTTTAAATAATTCTGGGTGTTGAATCCAGAAATATTATTCCTACAATGGATTTCCTAACTTATTATTTAATTTGTATGTTTAAATATAAAATGGTCCGTGCCTAAAATAAATAAGGAACAGTTGTCCTTTTAAATAATTCTGGGTGTTGAATCCAGAAATATTATTCCTACAATGGATTTCCTAACTTATTATTTAATTAGAGGGTTGTAGTAGAATCTGAAATTGTCCGCTCCTAAAATAAATAAGGAACAGTTGTCCTTTTAAATAATTCTGGGTGTTGAATCCAGAAATATTATTCCTACAATGGATTTCCTAACTTATTATTTAATTTGTATGTTTAAATATAAAATGGTCCGTGCCTAAAATAAATAAGGAACAGTTGTCCTTTTAAATAATTCTGGGTGTTGAATCCAGAAATATTATTCCTACAATGGATTTCCTAACTTATTATTTAATTAGAGGGTTGTAGTAGAATCTGAAATTGTCCGCTCCTAAAATAAATAAGGAACAGTTGTCCTTTTAAATAATTCTGGGTGTTGAATCCAGAAATATTATTCCTACAATGGATTTCATAACTTATTATTTAATTTGTATGTTTAAATATAAAATGGTCCGTGCCTAAAATAAATAAGGAACAGTTGTCCTTTTAAATAATTCTGGGTGTTGAATCCAGAAATATTATTCCTACAATGGATTTCCTAACTTATTATTTAATTAGAGGGTTTTAGTTGAATCTGAAATGGTCTGCGCCTAAAATAAATAAGGAACAGTTGTCCTTTTAAATAATTCTGGGTGTTGAATCCAGAAATATTATTCCTACAATGGATTTCCTAACTTATTATTTAATTTGTATGTTTAAATATAAAATGGTCCGTGCCTAAAATAAATAAGGAACAGTTGTCCTTTTAAATAATTCTGGGTGTTGAATCCAGAAATATTATTCCTACAATGGATTTCCTAACTTATTATTTAATTAGAGGGTTGTAGTAGAATCTGAAATTGTCCGCTCCTAAAATAAATAAGGAACAGTTGTCCTTTTAAATAATTCTGGGTGTTGAATCCAGAAATATTATTCCTACAATGGATTTCATAACTTATTATTTAATTTGTATGTTTAAATATAAAATGGTCCGTGCCTAAAATAAATAAGGAACAGTTGTCCTTTTAAATAATTCTGGGTGTTGAATCCAGAAATATTATTCCTACAATGGATTTCCTAACTTATTATTTAATTTGTATGTTTAAATATAAAATGGTCCGTGCCTAAAATAAATAAGGAACAGTTGTCCTTTTAAATAATTCTGGGTGTTGAATCCAGAAATATTATTCCTACAATGGATTTCCTAACTTATTATTTAATTAGAGGGTTGTAGTAGAATCTGAAATTGTCCGCTCCTAAAATAAATAAGGAACAGTTGTCCTTTTAAATAATTCTGGGTGTTGAATCCAGAAATATTATTCCTACAATGGATTTCCTAACTTATTATTTAATTTGTATGTTTAAATATAAAATGGTCCGTGCCTAAAATAAATAAGGAACAGTTGTCCTTTTAAATAATTCTGGGTGTTGAATCCAGAAATATTATTCCTACAATGGATTTCCTAACTTATTATTTAATTAGAGGGTTGTAGTAGAATCTGAAATTGTCCGCTCCTAAAATAAATAAGGAACAGTTGTCCTTTTAAATAATTCTGGGTGTTGAATCCTGAAATATTATTCCTACAATGGATTTCCTAACTTATTATTTAATTTGTATGTTTAAATATGAAATAGTCCGCGCCTAAAATAAATAAGGACCTGTTGTCCTATTAAATAATTCTGGGTGTTGAATCCAGAAATATTATTCCTACAATGGATTTCCTAACTTATTATTTAATTAGAGGGTTGTAGTAGAATCTGAAATTGTCCGCTCCTAAAATAAATAAGGAACAGTTGTCCTTTTAAATAATTCTGGGTGTTGAATCCAGAAATATTATTCCTACAATGGATTTCTTAACTTATTATTTAATTAGAGGGTTGTAGTAGAATCTGAAATTGTCCGCTCCTAAAATAAATAAGGAACAGTTGTCCTTTTAAATAATTCTGGGTGTTGAATCCAGAAATATTATTCCTACAATGGATTTCCTAACTTATTATTTAATTAGAGGGTTGTAGTAGAATCTGAAATTGTCCGCTCCTAAAATAAATAAGGAACAGTTGTCCTTTTAAATAATTCTGGGTGTTGAATCCAGAAATATTATTCCTACAATGGATTTCCTAACTTATTATTTAATTTGTATGTTTAAATATAAAATGGTCCGTGCCTAAAATAAATAAGGAACAGTTGTCCTTTTAAATAATTCTGGGTGTTGAATCCAGAAATATTATTCCTACAATGGATTTCCTAACTTTTTATTTAATTTGTATGTTTAAATATAAAATGGTCCGTGCCTAAAATAAATAAGGAACAGTTGTCCTTTTAAATAATTCTGGGTGTTGAATCCAGAAATATTATTCCTACAATGGATTTCCTAACTTATTATTTAATTAGAGGGTTGTAGTAGAATCTGAAATTGTCCGCTCCTAAAATAAATAAGGAACAGTTGTCCTTTTAAATAATTCTGGGTATTGAATCCTGAAATATTATTCCTACAATGGATTTCCTAACTTATTATTTAATTTGTATGTTTAAATATGAAATAGTCCGCGCCTAAAATAAATAAGGACCTGTTGTCCTTTTAAATAATTCTGGGTGTTGAATCCAGAAATATTATTCCTACAATGGATTTCCTAACTTATTATTTAATTAGAGGGTTGTAGTAGAATCTGAAATTGTCCGCTCCTAAAATAAATAAGGAACAGTTGTCCTTTTAAATAATTCTGGGTGTTGAATCCAGAAATATTATTCCTACAATGGATTTCTTAACTTATTATTTAATTAGAGGGTTGTAGTAGAATCTGAAATTGTCCGCTCCTAAAATAAATAAGGAACAGTTGTCCTTTTAAATAATTCTGGGTGTTGAATCCAGAAATATTATTCCTACAATGGATTTCCTAACTTATTATTTAATTAGAGGGTTGTAGTAGAATCTGAAATTGTCCGCTCCTAAAATAAATAAGGAACAGTTGTCCTTTTAAATAATTCTGGGTGTTGAATCCAGAAATATTATTCCTACAATGGATTTCCTAACTTATTATTTAATTTGTATGTTTAAATATAAAATGGTCCGTGCCTAAAATAAATAAGGAACAGTTGTCCTTTTAAATAATTCTGGGTGTTGAATCCAGAAATATTATTCCTACAATGGATTTCCTAACTTATTATTTAATTAGAGGGTTGTAGTAGAATCTGAAATTGTCCGCTCCTAAAATAAATAAGGAACAGTTGTCCTTTTAAATAATTCTGGGTGTTGAATCCAGAAATATTATTCCTACAATGGATTTCCTAACTTATTATTTAATTTGTATGTTTAAATATAAAATGGTCCGTGCCTAAAATAAATAAGGAACAGTTGTCCTTTTAAATAATTCTGGGTGTTGAATCCAGAAATATTATTCCTACAATGGATTTCCTAACTTTTTATTTAATTTGTATGTTTAAATATAAAATGGTCCGTGCCTAAAATAAATAAGGAACAGTTGTCCTTTTAAATAATTCTGGGTGTTGAATCCAGAAATATTATTCCTACAATGGATTTCCTAACTTATTATTTAATTAGAGGGTTGTAGTAGAATCTGAAATTGTCCGCTCCTAAAATAAATAAGGAACAGTTGTCCTTTTAAATAATTCTGGGTATTGAATCCTGAAATATTATTCCTACAATGGATTTCCTAACTTATTATTTAATTTGTATGTTTAAATATGAAATAGTCCGCGCCTAAAATAAATAAGGACCTGTTGTCCTTTTAAATAATTCTGGGTGTTGAATCCAGAAATATTATTCCTACAATGGATTTCCTAACTTATTATTTAATTAGAGGGTTGTAGTAGAATCTGAAATTGTCCGCTCCTAAAATAAATAAGGAACAGTTGTCCTTTTAAATAATTCTGGGTGTTGAATCCAGAAATATTATTCCTACAATGGATTTCTTAACTTATTATTTAATTAGAGGGTTGTAGTAGAATCTGAAATTGTCCGCTCCTAAAATAAATAAGGAACAGTTGTCCTTTTAAATAATTCTGGGTGTTGAATCCAGAAATATTATTCCTACAATGGATTTCCTAACTTATTATTTAATTAGAGGGTTGTAGTAGAATCTGAAATTGTCCGCTCCTAAAATAAATAAGGAACAGTTGTCCTTTTAAATAATTCTGGGTGTTGAATCCAGAAATATTATTGCTACAATGGATTTCCTAACTTATTATTTAATTTGTATGTTTAAATATAAAATGGTCCGTGCCTAAAATAAATAAGGAACAGTTGTCCTTTTAAATAATTCTGGGTGTTGAATCCAGAAATATTATTCCTACAATGGATTTCCTAACTTATTATTTAATTAGAGGGTTGTAGTAGAATCTGAAATTGTCCGCTCCTAAAATAAATAAGGAACAGTTGTCCTTTTAAATAATTCTGGGTGTTGAATCCAGAAATATTATTCCTACAATGGATTTCCTAACTTATTATTTAATTAGAGGGTTGTAGTAGAATCTGAAATTGTCCGCTCCTAAAATAAATAAGGAACAGTTGTCCTTTTAAATAATTCTGGGTGTTGAATCCTGAAATATTATTCCTACAATGGATTTCCTAACTTATTATTTAATTTGTATGTTTAAATATGAAATAGTCCGCGCCTAAAATAAATAAGGAACAGTTGTCCTTTTAAATAATTCTGGGTGTTGAATCCAGAAATATTATTCCTACAATGGATTTCTTAACTTATTATTTAATTAGAGGGTTGTAGTAGAATCTGAAATTGTCCGCTCCTAAAATAAATAAGGAACAGTTGTCCTTTTAAATAATTCTGGGTGTTGAATCCAGAAATATTATTCCTACAATGGATTTCCTAACTTATTATTTAATTAGAGGGTTGTAGTAGAATCTGAAATTGTCCGCTCCTAAAATAAATAAGGAACAGTTGTCCTTTTAAATAATTCTGGGTGTTGAATCCAGAAATATTATTCCTACAATGGATTTCCTAACTTATTATTTAATTTGTATGTTTAAATATAAAATGGTCCGTGCCTAAAATAAATAAGGAACAGTTGTCCTTTTAAATAATTCTGGGTGTTGAATCCAGAAATATTATTCCTACAATGGATTTCCTAACTTATTATTTAATTAGAGGGTTGTAGTAGAATCTGAAATTGTCCGCTCCTAAAATAAATAAGGAACAGTTGTCCTTTTAAATAATTCTGGGTGTTGAATCCAGAAATATTATTCCTACAATGGATTTCCTAACTTATTATTTAATTAGAGGGCTGTAGTAGAATCTGAAATTGTCCGCTCCTAAAATAAATAAGGAACAGTTGTCCTTTTAAATAATTCTGGGTGTTGAATCCAGAAATATTATTCCTACAATGGATTTCCTAACTTATTATTTAATTTGTATGTTTAAATATAAAATGGTCCGTGCCTAAAATAAATAAGGAACAGTTGTCCTTTTAAATAATTCTGGGTGTTGAATCCAGAAATATTATTCCTACAATGGATTTCCTAACTTTTTATTTAATTTGTATGTTTAAATATAAAATGGTCCGTGCCTAAAATAAATAAGGAACAGTTGTCCTTTTAAATAATTCTGGGTGTTGAATCCAGAAATATTATTCCTACAATGGATTTCCTAACTTATTATTTAATTAGAGGGTTGTAGTAGAATCTGAAATTGTCCGCTCCTAAAATAAATAAGGAACAGTTGTCCTTTTAAATAATTCTGGGTGTTGAATCCAGAAATATTATTCCTACAATGGATTTCCTAACTTATTATTTAATTTGTATGTTTAAATATAAAATGGTCCGTGCCTAAAATAAATAAGGAACAGTTGTCCTTTTAAATAATTCTGGGTGTTGAATCCAGAAATATTATTCCTACAATGGATTTCCTAACTTTTTATTTAATTTGTATGTTTAAATATAAAATGGTCCGTGCCTAAAATAAATAAGGAACAGTTGTCCTTTTAAATAATTCTGGGTGTTGAATCCAGAAATATTATTCCTACAATGGATTTCCTAACTTATTATTTAATTAGAGGGTTGTAGTAGAATCTGAAATTGTCCGCTCCTAAAATAAATAAGGAACAGTTGTCCTTTTAAATAATTCTGGGTGTTGAATCCAGAAATATTATTCCTACAATGGATTTCCTAACTTATTATTTAATTAGAGGGTTGTAGTAGAATCTGAAATTGTCCGCTCCTAAAATAAATAAGGAACAGTTGTCCTTTTAAATAATTCTGGGTATTGAATCCTGAAATATTATTCCTACAATGGATTTCCTAACTTATTATTTAATTTGTATGTTTAAATATGAAATAGTCCGCGCCTAAAATAAATAAGGACCTGTTGTCCTTTTAAATAATTCTGGGTGTTGAATCCAGAAATATTATTCCTACAATGGATTTCCTAACTTATTATTTAATTAGAGGGTTGTAGTAGAATCTGAAATTGTCCGCTCCTAAAATAAATAAGGAACAGTTGTCCTTTTAAATAATTCTGGGTGTTGAATCCAGAAATATTATTCCTACAATGGATTTCTTAACTTATTATTTAATTAGAGGGTTGTAGTAGAATCTGAAATTGTCCGCTCCTAAAATAAATAAGGAACAGTTGTCCTTTTAAATAATTCTGGGTGTTGAATCCAGAAATATTATTCCTACAATGGATTTCCTAACTTATTATTTAATTAGAGGGTTGTAGTAGAATCTGAAATTGTCCGCTCCTAAAATAAATAAGGAACAGTTGTCCTTTTAAATAATTCTGGGTGTTGAATCCAGAAATATTATTCCTACAATGGATTTCCTAACTTATTATTTAATTTGTATGTTTAAATATAAAATGGTCCGTGCCTAAAATAAATAAGGAACAGTTGTCCTTTTAAATAATTCTGGGTGTTGAATCCAGAAATATTATTCCTACAATGGATTTCCTAACTTATTATTTAATTAGAGGGTTGTAGTAGAATCTGAAATTGTCCGCTCCTAAAATAAATAAGGAACAGTTGTCCTTTTAAATAATTCTGGGTGTTGAATCCAGAAATATTATTCCTACAATGGATTTCCTAACTTATTATTTAATTAGAGGGTTGTAGTAGAATCTGAAATTGTCCGCTCCTAAAATAAATAAGGAACAGTTGTCCTTTTAAATAATTCTGGGTGTTGAATCCTGAAATATTATTCCTACAATGGATTTCCTAACTTATTATTTAATTTGTATGTTTAAATATGAAATAGTCCGCGCCTAAAATAAATAAGGAACAGTTGTCCTTTTAAATAATTCTGGGTGTTGAATCCAGAAATATTATTCCTACAATGGATTTCTTAACTTATTATTTAATTAGAGGGTTGTAGTAGAATCTGAAATTGTCCGCTCCTAAAATAAATAAGGAACAGTTGTCCTTTTAAATAATTCTGGGTGTTGAATCCAGAAATATTATTCCTACAATGGATTTCCTAACTTATTATTTAATTAGAGGGTTGTAGTAGAATCTGAAATTGTCCGCTCCTAAAATAAATAAGGAACAGTTGTCCTTTTAAATAATTCTGGGTGTTGAATCCAGAAATATTATTCCTACAATGGATTTCCTAACTTATTATTTAATTTGTATGTTTAAATATAAAATGGTCCGTGCCTAAAATAAATAAGGAACAGTTGTCCTTTTAAATAATTCTGGGTGTTGAATCCAGAAATATTATTCCTACAATGGATTTCCTAACTTATTATTTAATTAGAGGGTTGTAGTAGAATCTGAAATTGTCCGCTCCTAAAATAAATAAGGAACAGTTGTCCTTTTAAATAATTCTGGGTGTTGAATCCAGAAATATTATTCCTACAATGGATTTCCTAACTTATTATTTAATTAGAGGGTTGTAGTAGAATCTGAAATTGTCCGCTCCTAAAATAAATAAGGAACAGTTGTCCTTTTAAATAATTCTGGGTGTTGAATCCAGAAATATTATTCCTACAATGGATTTCCTAACTTATTATTTAATTTGTATGTTTAAATATAAAATGGTCCGTGCCTAAAATAAATAAGGAACAGTTGTCCTTTTAAATAATTCTGGGTGTTGAATCCAGAAATATTATTCCTACAATGGATTTCCTAACTTTTTATTTAATTTGTATGTTTAAATATAAAATGGTCCGTGCCTAAAATAAATAAGGAACAGTTGTCCTTTTAAATAATTCTGGGTGTTGAATCCAGAAATATTATTCCTACAATGGATTTCCTAACTTATTATTTAATTAGAAGGTTGTAGTAGAATCTGAAATTGTCCGCTCCTAAAATAAATAAGGAACAGTTGTCCTTTTAAATAATTCTGGGTATTGAATCCTGAAATATTATTCCTACAATGGATTTCCTAACTTATTATTTAATTTGTATGTTTAAATATGAAATAGTCCGCGCCTAAAATAAATAAGGACCTGTTGTCCTTTTAAATAATTCTGGGTGTTGAATCCAGAAATATTATTCCTACAATGGATTTCCTAACTTATTATTTAATTAGAGGGTTGTAGTAGAATCTGAAATTGTCCGCTCCTAAAATAAATAAGGAACAGTTGTCCTTTTAAATAATTCTGGGTGTTGAATCCAGAAATATTATTCCTACAATGGATTTCTTAACTTATTATTTAATTAGAGGGTTGTAGTAGAATCTGAAATTGTCCGCTCCTAAAATAAATAAGGAACAGTTGTCCTTTTAAATAATTCTGGGTGTTGAATCCAGAAATATTATTCCTACAATGGATTTCCTAACTTATTATTTAATTAGAGGGTTGTAGTAGAATCTGAAATTGTCCGCTCCTAAAATAAATAAGGAACAGTTGTCCTTTTAAATAATTCTGGGTGTTGAATCCAGAAATATTATTCCTACAATGGATTTCCTAACTTATTATTTAATTTGTATGTTTAAATATAAAATGGTCCGTGCCTAAAATAAATAAGGAACAGTTGTCCTTTTAAATAATTCTGGGTGTTGAATCCAGAAATATTATTCCTACAATGGATTTCCTAACTTATTATTTAATTAGAGGGTTGTAGTAGAATCTGAAATTGTCCGCTCCTAAAATAAATAAGGAACAGTTGTCCTTTTAAATAATTCTGGGTGTTGAATCCAGAAATATTATTCCTACAATGGATTTCCTAACTTATTATTTAATTTGTATGTTTAAATATAAAATGGTCCGTGCCTAAAATAAATAAGGAACAGTTGTCCTTTTAAATAATTCTGGGTGTTGAATCCAGAAATATTATTCCTACAATGGATTTCCTAACTTATTATTTAATTAGAGGGTTGTAGTAGAATCTGAAATTGTCCGCTCCTAAAATAAATAAGGAACAGTTGTCCTTTTAAATAATTCTGGGTGTTGAATCCTGAAATATTATTCCTACAATGGATTTCCTAACTTATTATTTAATTTGTATGTTTAAAAATGAAATAGTCCGCGCCTAAAATAAATAAGGACCTGTTGTCCTTTTAAATAATTCTGGGTGTTGAATCCAGAAATATTATTCCTACAATGGATTTCCTAACTTATTATTTAATTAGAGGGTTGTAGTAGAATCTGAAATTGTCCGCTCCTAAAATAAATAAGGAACAGTTGTCCTTTTAAATAATTCTGGGTGTTGAATCCAGAAATATTATTCCTACAATGGATTTCCTAACTTATTATTTAATTAGAGGGTTGTAGTAGAATCTGAAATTGTCCGCTCCTAAAATAAATAAGGAACAGTTGTCCTTTTAAATAATTCTGGGTGTTGAATCCTGAAATATTATTCCTACAATGGATTTCCTAACTTATTATTTAATTTGTATGTTTAAATATGAAATAGTCCGCGCCTAAAATAAATAAGGAACAGTTGTCCTTTTAAATAATTCTGGGTGTTGAATCCAGAAATATTATTCCTACAATGGATTTCTTAACTTATTATTTAATTAGAGGGTTGTAGTAGAATCTGAAATTGTCCGCTCCTAAAATAAATAAGGAACAGTTGTCCTTTTAAATAATTCTGGGTGTTGAATCCAGAAATATTATTCCTACAATGGATTTCCTAACTTATTATTTAATTAGAGGGTTGTAGTAGAATCTGAAATTGTCCGCTCCTAAAATAAATAAGGAACAGTTGTCCTTTTAAATAATTCTGGGTGTTGAATCCAGAAATATTATTCCTACAATGGATTTCCTAACTTATTATTTAATTTGTATGTTTAAATATAAAATGGTCCGTGCCTAAAATAAATAAGGAACAGTTGTCCTTTTAAATAATTCTGGGTGTTGAATCCAGAAATATTATTCCTACAATGGATTTCCTAACTTATTATTTAATTAGAGGGTTGTAGTAGAATCTGAAATTGTCCGCTCCTAAAATAAATAAGGAACAGTTGTCCTTTTAAATAATTCTGGGTGTTGAATCCAGAAATATTATTCCTACAATGGATTTCCTAACTTATTATTTAATTAGAGGGTTGTAATTTAATCTGAAATGGTCAGCGCCTAAAATAAATGAGGAACAGTTGTCCTTTTAAATAATTTAGATTATTAAAACCTAGGAAATGTACTATTGAAAATCTTAGTAGTAACCGCTAAATGTGCGTGTATCTTACATTTATATTTAATTAATAATGTTTGGAAATTAGTGAAATTAATACAAAATTGTTTGAAGTCTTCTAGTTATTATTGCTTTATGATTGTATCTGTTTGATAGTTGTGAATTAATTAATTTTTATATGATCATTAAAATTTTGTTCAAAAATCAAAAGGGCATTAACATTTCAATACGAAAACTCTGATTTTTAATCGGAATTATTTTTTATTATTTTTAAGCTGTAGGGAAGAAATGACCAGGGACTTGAACCCTTTAACGGCCGATATACATCCTAACATTGCCGGGAAATACAAAAGACACAAGTAAAAAATCTGACCTTTGCGAATCCTTGTACTAACAGCGACCTGGAGCCACACTGCATCCTGAAACAAACAGAAAACAAATCATTAGTACAAGATAGAAATAAAATCAACTATTTATAATATCGAGTCGGCTTGTGGATCATGAGAACCCAGGTTCGATCCCCACAGCCGACAAACAATTTTCACCAAATTAAATCTACCCCTGCGGCTCCCCCTCCACTAATATCTTTGGGGGATGTGTTTTGACGGCTGGTAACCGCACCTCACGCAAAAAATATATCACGACATCTGCTTAGGCAGAGTGCCTCACCCAGTAATGAAAAGGCGTGATGATATATTTATTTATTTTATTTATATTTATAATATATATGGGGTAGGTGGCTCAGTGGTATAGAGTCGGCCTGTGGATCTTGAGAACCCTGGTTCGATCCCCACAGCCGACAAACAATTTTCACCAATTTAAAAAATCTACCCCTGTGGCTCCTCCTCCACTAATATCTTTGGAGGCCGTGATTTGACGGCTGGTAACCGCACTTCACGCGAAAAAATATATCACTTTACCGAGATCTGCGTAGGCAGAGTGCCACACCCAGTGATGGGTAAAAGGCGTGATGATATATATATAAAGGCTAACTTTAAAATTGCAGAGCGAATACTAGAAAGCCTACGATGAAATATATTCAAAACTTTCCCAATATCTATACGAGCAGTATTATGACGGCTGGTCTAATTGTATCTACTAAGATCTGTAGTTGCAGAGCTGACAGTTCCAAAAATGGGCAAATAGCGAGATGATATCAACATTGATGCTATAATATCTTGTAATTTATTGATACAGTAAACATGTGTAACTAAATAAAAATTAGAAAAACTGCAATGCTACTACACCCAGAATTGGGTAAATTGGTTGATTATATTACCCAACTAACTTCAATTAGCGTATATTCTACTTCTTATTGTATACAAACAGGTGGTTACCTCGATTGCTGTAGTATTGAAAAGTGACTATTCCCAGAATTGGGTAATATGTGTAATGAAAGTATTCCTGTTTTACAACCACATGTAATATCAGAACATATAACGATATGACGGCTGGTAACCGCAGTGAAAGCTCAAAATGTAGCATCTACTTAAATCTACAAGTTTGTACAACCACCATTCCCAAATTTAAGTGCCAACCGTCAAACTATCAACCCCATAGTTCACCCACAGTTAGTAATAATGGGTGCTGTGAAAATTATCCTGCAAGTGCAGAGCTTTGAGTCTCAACAGTCAATTATAAGCATTATGATAACAAACATAAATAAAATGAGCGCATTTCTCAAGTTATAATGTCTATAATTTAATGCCAGCCGCCATAATATTAACCCTAAAGATCACCCATAGTTGGCTGTAGTGGGTGCCTTGATAATACAGCTGCAATTGCAGAACTTTGACTCTCAAAAATGGATGATAAGTATCATTATAGCAACAGTAATATAACAAAAGCATTTGTAGAGATATTACACCCAAAAATGGGTGCAAGCCGTCATAATATCAACCCCAAAGATCACCCACAGTTGATAGTAGTGGGTGCCTTGATAATACAGCTGCAATTGCAGAACTTTGATTCTCAAAAGTGGATGATAAGTATCATTATAGCAACAGTAATATAACAAAAGCATTTACAGAGATATTACACCCAAAATTGGGTGCATACCGTCATAATATCAACCCCAAAGATCACCCACAGTTGGCTGTAGTGAGTGCCTTGATAATACATCTGCAATTGCAGAACTTTGAGTCTCAAAAGTGGATGATAAGCATCATTATAGCAATCGCAATATAACCAAAGCATTTTTAGAGAGATTACACCCAAAAATGGGTGCAAGCCGTCATAATATCAACCCCAAAGGTCACCCACAGTTGGGAGTAGTGAGTGTCTTAATATTACTGAAGTGTTTGCAGAGTTTAATCACCCAAAAATGGGTAATAAACAACATAAAAACAATCCTAATATGAATAGCAACTTTTTGTTCACCCACAACTCTCAAAGGTGGCATAATGTGACGGCTGGTTACCACATTTCAATATAGCAATATGCTATTAACCAAAATCTGGAAAAATCCGGATCTGCCACCCTCAAATTTGGGGAAAAGGCGAGATGAAATAATTATTTACAAATAGAAACCAACTTACCAGTTCGCCATATGTACCGGGCTCCACCTGCACCCTCAGGACTTCCGGGAATACCATCAGGATTCGGGAGCGGATTGGAAGCCTGGACACATCCTGGATCAAGAGTTTGGAATCCTGAAATCAAACAAAATCATAATTAGTTTCTTAATTACATCTCTATAAACAAATAATAAATGGGGTAGGTGGCTCAGTGGTATCGAGTCGGCCTGTGGATCTTGAGAACCCTGGCTCGATCCCCACAGTCGACAAACAATTTTCACCAATTTAAATCTACCCCTGTGGCTTTCCCTTCACTAATATCTTTGAGGGCCGTGATTTGACTGCTGGTAACCGCATAAATATATCACTTACCAAGATCTGTTTAGGCAGAGTGCCACAACCAGTAATGGGTAAAAGGCGTGATGATATATTTATTTATTTATATAATCTTCTACTTACTTCATGGGTTGAGCCATCATGATTCCGGATCTTTCTTCAGTTTCGGAACTCGCCATCTTCGTTGAAATTGTTGTCTGGGTTCTAAAATCAAAGAAAATAGTTTTTTAAGTTTCGTTTTTATAATAAACTTGTAATTATTTTATATGAAAATGAAACAAAATAAGATACCTATCAAATATAGCGGCCTCGCCATATTGTACTGTTCTCAAGCAACGCCAACAACAAAAACATTTAATTTTGTTTAAAGCATTAATTTAGTTTGAAACAAAATATACTATACATCAAAAGATGCGGAAAAACTTAATTATTAACTTGATTACTAATTTAGAATTGATAATTCATTTTTAAAACTAGTTTTGAATTAAAATGTTAAAGCACAAAATGTGACGCCATTTCATTAGTAAATAAACTTGTAAACAAGGACGAATCGCTTGGAGCGCTCTGATTGGCTGATTAAAATAACCGTTACTTTAAGTCAAAATAAAAAATATTAATTACATTTTTCCAATTTCACCCTCATTAATTTTTTTAGACCTTTTTTCAAATTAATATTATTGTAAAAATATCAAAATAATTATTATCCTATTTGTTTTTAATAAAAAAAAACAATAAAAAGAAAGTATTTCTTACATATATCACCAGATCTATCTTGTAAGACTTTGCACAAAGTTGTTAATACCAATTATGAATAATGAATCACGATTTTAATATCGAATTTTACTAATTATTGAAGAGAAAACACTCAGAAGCTTCCTTCACGAAAACTAGTAAACAAAGACAAAATACAATCGGCTAGTTGGTGGCGTCATGTACTCCAATAGTCCAAATAAATACTGAATACGTATCATTGTTATTAAAACTTTATTATTAAATATTTAAAACAACTAAATTGTATTTAAATTAAAGTTTTATAATAAATTTCAACTTTAAAATAAATTAAAAATTCAGGCTAATTAAATTTGTATTATGACTTACGTATTATTCGTTCCGCCATAATTTGCAGGTTATTAGAATGGCTAACCGACACAAACAAGTTTCAACTAAGTTCTTCGATATAAAATCAATGACACATTGATAACAGCACTACATAATCGTCAAAAAATACGGAATCGTTCGATTATAGTTTCATTTATAATTGTACACTATTTCTTATTAAAATTTGTAATGATCTTAAGAGCCAACGTTGAGCTGTCATCAGGATAAGACGCTGATACCTGTGAGGGAGGTACGGAGTAAGGGGAAGAGCTAGTTTGAAAATGTTAGAGAGAGACAGAACATAATTGATATTATTCATTAATTTCAAAGACTTGAACCAAAACAATATTACTTATTAATATTTATTTAAATATAAATTGTCATAAATTCGTATTATTTATTTATTATTTCATTGGCATTTTTGGCAAATTATATATTTAGCTTTAATGAACACTTAAAAATATTAATTTTTTGATTAACTGTCCCTCAATTAATTATTATAACAACGAAACAATATTTATTTATTAAGAAGTACATGAAAACGTGTTTTGAACAAAAGACACAAAATAACCGAGTGATTTAAACTAACTTAATCTGTTGTAATAAACAGTTTCAGATCTTAATCTTAATATCATCTTATTTTATTTATATTCTATAAAAATGTCAACAACTTTATAAGGTTAAAATATGTAATTGCAGAATATTTATTGCCAGAATTTGATAAATGTCATGCTGATATAATTTTACTAGCTCGTATTAATATTTATGGGATTTGGTGTAGCATTATGACGGCTGGTAACCTCGTACTTAACAGCCAAGGTCATCAAATCAACTATTAAGATTTGTTATTATTTTATTGCAACCGTACTACTCGAAATATTGAGTAATATATGTTATTAAATCATTTATGTGCTTCAGTTACATCTCACACCTGAGGGTGGCATTCTATGACAGCTAGTAACTGCGCATAAAACATTTAAACTTAAAATGTATCATTCACTATAAAGTATTTAAAGATACTACTTTCAGAATTAGGTAATGATACGTAATTCCGTGGTTCACCCAAAGATGCTAGTAACAGGGGTAATGATGGCTGCAATTGCAGATCTAACACTCAATAAAAGTGGGTGATAAGCACCCCAACATAAACCGGAACATAACAATCGCATATGGATAGTTGTTACCTCAAAAATCGGGCAAAGTGCATCATTATATAAACTAATAGCTCATCCAGAACTTATACTTGAGGGATATTATGATTTGACGGCTGCTAACCGCATACTAAGCTCAAAGTAGTCATTAATTGTAAAGTACAAGTATACATAACGACTACACCCAGAATTGGGCAATACACATCTTAATATTAACGCAAAGGTTCACCCAGAAATGCTAGTTGTGGGTACTGTAAAAAGACTGCTACAATTATAGAGCTTTCACTTTCAGAAATAGGTAAAAAACGTTAAAATATCAGCTGTGATAAAACAACCACATATGCAGAATTGTTACTCCCATAATTGGGTAAAACATATCATAATATTAATCCTATAGCTTATCTAAAAGTAATGTTAGAGGGTGATGTAATATGACGGCTGGAAATCATAGTTTAAGCTCAGAATATCAAGAACTACCACATCCAAATCAAAGTACATCATTAATTGTAAAGTACAAGTATGAAAATCTATTACACCCAGCATTGGGCAATACGCATCTTAATATTAACGCAAAGGTTCAGCCAGAAATGCTAGTTGCGGATGCCGCAACAAGACGACTACAATATATAGAGCTTTCACTTTTAGAAATAGGTAAAAAACGTTAAAATATCAGCTGTGATAAAACAACCACATATACAGAATTGTTACTCCCATAATTGGGTAAAACATATCATAATATTAATCCTATAGCTTATCTAAAAGTAATGTTTGTGGGTGATGTAATATGACGGCTGGAAATCATAGTTTAAGCTCAAAATATATTATGAATTTAAATTTGCAAATATCTAAAATTACCACACTCAAATTTGGGTAGCAAAAATCATTAACATCAATCATCAATTGCAGATCTATATTTTCCAGAAATTACCAAGAGCGTCATAATATCAATTCTTTAATTCACCTACAACTACCACTTAAAGGGTGAGGTAACATGACGGTTGGTAACCGTATTTCAATCTCAAAATATGTCATCAACTCAAATCTGGAAATATCCAGAGCTACCACTTCCATTTTAGGGGAAAAGGCAAGCTGATTTACTTATTTAAAATTTAAAATCAATTTACCAGTTAGCCATAAGTTCCAGATTTCACCTGCACCTTCAGGACCTCTGATGACGTCATCATGATTCAGGACTTTGGCCTGGAGTAGAGTTCCACTGGATGCAGTATGGATCAGCTGCTTGGACAACTTGAAACAGAAGAATTCATAATTAGTTTCTCAAATTTTTATCGTAAAAAATTAATAACAAAATGTCTTACTTAAATCGCCATATTGAAAAATGTGAACAAATCTAATAAAATTTAACATTAAAATTTTCAATATGAATTTTTTGATTCACCCTATAAATTATACATCAAATTGTTCCCCAAGGGATAATGAATCGAGTAATACTAAATTTATATATTGAATCGCGATTTTAATATCGATTTTTAATCATTGTTTGAGAGTAATTAATCAGACGCTTCTTTCTCGTGAATCAATAAACAATGACAAAACACGATCGTCTTCTACTGATGGCGCGAACTGTTCAAATAACCAAAATAAATATTTTTTACTAACAGTTCGTTTTATATGTTTATTATTATTTATTTTATCAATAAATCATATTTAAATTAATTTACAATAATTATTATAAGTACCACTGTTATAAATAAGGATTTTAAAATGTTATTAACAATTATTTTTTTAAATGTCTTTTAGTTAAGTTCTTCAATGTATAGTTATTAACTAATAGTTCTAAATAATTGTCAGACAATAAGGAATTGATTAGTTATAGGTTTAATAGCGATTAATTACTTTAATTAATTAAAATATGTAAGAATATCATGAGCTAATACAGAACTATCAACTGGAACAGCTGATGACACTAGAGTAAAACGTAAAATAGTTTTTAAAACGTTTAAAATGAAATATTATAATTAGTACTACAAATTACTGTCTTAATTAATACTTAAACAATTTGTCATCAATTAATAAAAACAAGCAAAGATAATACTTACAACCATTTTGTAACCTCCAAATTTTTATTTACAATTTTCGTTGTAAAATATTTGTATATCAAAACAAATTAGTTGTACTATTATTTCTAATTAATTACAGGTATTTAAGGGGCAATTAAGCAGCCACTAATTGTAATTAGATACAGTAATTAATTCAGAATTAATCAAAATGTATGTACATACAACTAGCTTACATTTGTCACATATTTTTTGTAACTATTTTTTAATTTTCTGCTCCTAACCTAATTCTACATAAAATATCGGTTACTTACTACTTTATGACAAGTTCTGAATGTTTAAATCTTTTTATAACTTTATTTTTCGGTCATAAAATCCCAACGAACACGCAGACGATGTTTCTTCTTTACAACTAGGACTGGTAATGGACCATTCAGTTTGCCCTACTGAGTAACTAAGTTTATGGCGGGCCAATTAATTTGTATAAAATTATTGTTGAGGGCAGTAGGATTAAACCTGTAAATAAATAATAAAATGTAAATAATTCTGTCAAAAATTTCTGCAACATTGTTGCAGATTTATTGGATTTTTAAATGCAGATTTTCACACTTTTAATCTGTCAGTAATGTATTTATTTTTAAAGGAATTATCTCTAAATATCTATTAATAAATGTTTTATTTTTGTATGAAATAAAATAAAATAAATAAATATATCATCACGCCTTTTACTCATTACTGGATGTGGCGCTCTGCCTTAGCAGATCTCGGTAAGTGATATATTTGTTTACGTGAAGTGGGGTTACCAGCCGTCAAATCACGGTCCCCAAAGATATTAGTGGAGAGGAAGCCACAGGGGTAGATTTTTGTATGACATCTATACAATCTTTAATTTTCATTATTGGATGTTTATGTATTGATTAAAAATGAATCAATTAATAGTTTTATAATTAGAGATTAGTTCTTTGGTTTGTGATCTGTAGAATAATAATAATCTAATTCTATAGATATAATTAGTTGTTGCAACTTATGTAATGTTTTACGGAAAGATTAAGAAACAATTTTGATTTTTCTGTTTGTTGTAGATCTATAAACCCATAAATTATAAAAAAAGATGCAATTAACAATATCTTACACCTATCTTAATTATTTAAAATGGAACAATTAAAAGTTGTACCTATAATTAAAGATCAATTAGTGCTTAATACTCTTCAATATATTTAATCCCATTTGGAATGTTTATTTATGCTTTGATTATAAACAATAAACAAAGTTTTAATTTAGAAATTAAACTTATTATTGGCTCAGTGGTATCGAGTCGGCCTGTGGATCTTGTGAACCCTGGTTCGATCTCCACAGCCGACAAACAATTAAATCTACCCCTGTGGCTCCCCCTCCACTAATATCTTTGGGGGCCGTGATTTGACGGTAGGTAACCGCACTTCACGTGAAGAAATATATCACTTACCGAGATCTGTTAAGGCAGAGTGCCACATCTAGTAATGGATAAAAGGCGTGATGATATATTTATTTACTTAAAATTTGTAAAGACAAACGGATTATAAGTTTTTACCAATCTTCTATTTGTTAATTTTGGTTAATTCCAAGCTTCCTTAACCTTCCTCCTCTTGGACTTCTGGTTCATTTTTGTAGCTTTGCAATGATTGGTAGCTTCACCATTTTGTTGCTGCACAATCCAGTGATATTTTTATCTGAACCAACCAGATTACGTTTGGGTGATAGCTAAGTCAGATCCGGTACGACAGGTAAAGAATCCAGGTATAATCTGATTTCAAAGTCACAAACTGGTAATGGAGGTGTATAGTTTTCATAGCTCATTGCTTTTTTCTTTGTTGTAATCGTATTGGGTTGGAGGTTGTTTCTACCTCCATGGTGATGATTCGACAACATGCGTGCGTCCTAAAATGTGTTATAATATTATCTGGTAATCTTGGTATACTATTTTCATTTTAAACTGGAGTGATCGGCATAAAACGATTAAATGCACCGCAATTACGTTTACAAAGGAACTCAAAATATGATCCGTCATAACTTGTTTCACAAGGTTCACACAGGGTTGTACAGCCCCATTCGCCTGTACGGTCAATCATAGAAAAAAAACAAGTATAATTTTAGGCTGAAAATGTACCTATTTTGACCATCTATAAGCGATATGGGGTAGCCGCACTAATGGATTTCATTGTAGTTATATATGGGACAGGGACGTTTAATCGTTTTATGTCGATCCCTAGATTTTAAAATGAAAATAGTATATAATGGTCTGCCGGTTGGAATAAATGGGGTTAAATGGTGGATGGATATAAATAAGTGAAAAGGGATGTAACTTAGTACTAAGCTAGTGGAGGGTTAATTTTAAAAATATGTTGAATAAAACATATTTTTGTTGTTTATAAAACCACATACCTGGTGATTCAACTACGAAGGTGATTATTAAAGAAACTGTGATGTTCACAAATAAAATAAAATATAAATATATCACCACGTACTTTACCCATCATCTGCCTAAGCAGATCTTGGTAAGTGATATATTTTTCGCGTGAAGTGCGGTTACCAGCCGTCAAATCACGGCCTCCAAAGATATTAGTGGAGGAGGAGCCACAGGGGTAGATTTTTTTAAATTGGTGAAAATTGTTTGTCGGCTGTGGGGATCGAACCAGAGTTCTCAAGATCCACAGGCCGACTCGATCAAAAATAAAATAATAATAAAAGTAAGGGGTGATTTAATTATGGTGAAAAACAAAGACATCATTTTTACAAACTATATTTTTATGAAATTGTAAATATTTCTTACCATCTAGCCATTCCAGCTTCGTTTCCGCTGTAATCATTCTATTGCAGATGTTTTTTTAACAACAGCAATATTTAGGATGGAACAAAAAATGCTTAAGAAGAACGATTCTTCCATTTGCACACAGCTGCCATGATATTTGTTAACACTGCAGTGTTCATGAATACTTCTTTAGAAACGATATTTGCTTTTACTTTTAAAATGTGTTCCATACAAAAATGTAGCTAAAAAAAATAATTTCTTATTAATTGTTCTTTAGAATTTTTTGGGGTAGGTGGCTCAGTGGTATCGAGTCGGTCTGTGGATCTTGAGAACCCTGGTTCGATCCCCACAGACGACAATTTTCACCAAATTAAAAAAACTATCCTGTGGCTCCGCCTCCACTAATATCTTTGAGGGCCGTGATTTGACGGCTGGTAACCGCACTTCACGCGAAGAAATATATCACTTACCGACATCTGCTTAGGCAGAGTGCTACACCCAGTAATGGGTAAAATTCGTGATGATATATTTATTTTATTTATTTATTTTAGAATTTTATAGTAGAATTAAAATCATTTGATCGCTGCTATATTTTTGTATATAAATAATAATGAGCGAGGATTGAACTCACAAACTCTCACTTGTAAAGGGACAGTGCTAACCATTTAGCAACAACAGTCCTTTATAATAAAATAAATATATATTTATCTTTTGAATCATGGATTTTAATTTGGAATTATTAAGTATATTAATTTTATTGATTAAATATCATTAAATTTTTAATTAGGAAAATAGAAATAAATAAATAAATATCTTATCACGTCTTTTACCCATTACTAGGTGTGGCACTCTGCCTAAGCAGATCTCGGTAAGTGATATATTTTTTCGCGGCCAGCCGTCAAATCACGGCCCCCAACGATATTAGTAGAGGGGGACCCACAGGGTAGATTTAAATTGGTGAAAATTGTTTGCCGTTTGTAGGGATCAAACCAGGGTTCTCAAAATCCACAGGCCGACTCGATACCACTGAACCACCTAGCCCATAAATTAATAATATAATATAATTAGGAATATAAACCAGAAAATCTTCAATTTAGTTTTCCTTTCACTTCATTTTAATTGAAAAATAAAAGACTTTTAAACATTAAAATTCATATAATAAATATTTATCTGATATATTTTTTTAAAAAGTTTATCAAGCAAATAAATAAATAAATAGGCGCTATGTGTTTAAAACTGTCTAAATTTAGAGAAACAAAAACTAAAACTTCCCGGAAGACAAGACGACAAAGTCCGGTGACTCCGGGAAGAATTCACTTTAAAATTATTTGTTACTCTGAGCAACAATCGTATTTATTTGATATATAAGTTGAAGTCAGCGAGCTTTCAACACACAACTTCCTGCTTGTAATAAATAAATGCAAATGTTACATCGGTTTTTACAAATGGACTATGATTTTCTTGTAATATATTTGTTCTTTTATACGTAAATAAATAAGTATACCTGTTCCTGTTGTCTGTTCTTAATTTCACCAATATTAACCATTTCATGACGCACAACATATTTATATTATTTTCGTTTCCTTATTTGTGAACTAAACGTTATAACATCATACGTCGTTGTGTTCATTAGATAGTTAACATATGTACCAAGCACGGCGACACCAGTTAGGGATCAGTTGCCACCGTACCAACTTAATAGCGGTTGGCGATGCGCGCTTCATAAAAGAATGTACCTACCGCAGAGCGGATTAGGGTCTAAAGAATTTATTGCAATACTTATATTATATTTGTTCGTCAGTACGGTGGTGTGGATAGCGTTATGGAATTCAAATCCGGAGATCCCGAGTTTGAATCGCACTTAAGTTAAATATTATATGAAGTACTATACTGCGGCTCGGTGAGTGCGGACCCTGTACTGTAATTGGAATTAAGTTCCTGTTGTACAGCGTAACTTAAATAAATAAATAAATATTTATATTTTATCTAATTGGTTTGTTACGATTGTAATTTTGATACGAGGAATTCAAAGTCGTAGAGCGCATTTTAATTTGTTTGGTTTTTAAAATATAGCCTTCGGAAAGTGAAATACTAATTTTTCTTTAGATTTTCAACTTTTCCGAGGCTATATCTCAAAAACTAAGCAAACTATTGAAATGCGCTCAATGGCATTGCATTTCTCGTGCTTCAGTTAACTTTCTTCATATTTCCGCAAATTTTTTCGCAAAAAAAAATGAAAACGTATTTATTTGGAGACTTTACTATTGAATTAAGTAGGTCAAAATACATATATAAATATGGGGTAGATGGCTCATTGGTATCGAGTCGACCTGTGGATCTTGAAAACCCTGGTTCGATCCCCACAGCCGACAAACAATTTTCACCAATTTAAATCTACCCCTGTGGCTCTCCCTACACTAATATCTTTGGGGGCCGTGATTTGACGACTGGTAACCGCACTTTACGAGATAAAATATATTACTTACCGTGATCTGCTTAGGCAGAGTGCCACATCCAGTCATGGGTAAAAGGCGTGATGATATATTTATTTATTTTATTTTATAAAATACATATGTATTTTTGATACAATTTTTGTAAGTTAAAATAATTTAGAGGTAACAATCTGAAATTGGATTAAAATCGAAAAAATTCAAGGGGGATAATTGGCAGGGTTCGTAAATATCATGATATTTATAATAAATATCAAAATATCTGATATATAGGATATATATCAGATAAATATCACTTTTTGGATATTTGTTTTTTAATTTTAGTTTTTGTACACATTTATTATCACAATAGGAAATACAAAATAAATTATTACTCCTAAATAAAAAATTAACATAGGTAATGAAAAAAAGTAAATATACATTCAATGGATACACAAATATTATATAGTACTAAGAATAGTAAGAATATTTAAATAATCCTATATTCTAAATAGGGGCAAATCATCATCTTCTGATGAACTTCCTGAACATAGCGTTGCAGATAGACTCACTTGGCCAAATCCAATCTAAATTAGTTTTTTTTTGTAGTTTCTTTTTGGTTTAAATATTTAAACATACCGAGACGATTACGTAATTGAGATTGGACAATGCCAAAAGTGGAGAAATATCGTTCCAGCCCTGCTGTTGCTGTTACAGCAGTAGTTCAATAAATGTACTTTTATTTGGCCACTCTGACTCATTGATAGTTACACTTTTCCACCATATTAAAGAATTTGTATTTCTAAAATGAGTACCAAATAAAAATTTTGGAAATGGTTCAGACTTTGCTGTTAATGACATCACAAATGACACACAATTTGGATTTATGTCTTTGATGTGAAGTTAGTCAAAAGCTAGTAAATTAAGAATTATCTTTAGAATATAATTTTAACAGAATTAATGAAAGTAATAATGAGAGGTATACTGTATTTATTATAGAATATATGATATTTTTATATAATGGATATATATCTTCGAACCCTGTTTATAAGTTAACTGAAGCACGAGAAAATTAATGCCGTTGACCGCGTTTTCATATCACATTTAGTTTTCGAGATATAGCCTCGGAAAAGTAGAAAAACTGAAAAATTCGAAAAATTTCACTTTTCCGGAGGCTATATCTCAAAAACTAAACAAGATATGGAAATGCGCTCAACGGCGTTGAATTCCCCGTGTCCGAATTGACTTATAAGCAAATTTTCATACAATTTTAAGCAATTTAATATTTTTAATTATTTCCTAAGGGGTACCCCTTTGGTTTTTTCAGATTTTAATTCAATTTTCCCAAAAATCCTTAATCGTAGGATTATTAAAACGAAAATTTACATACATATGTATTTTGACCCACTGAATCCAGTGGTGCAATCTACAAATGCATATGACTTCTGGTTTTCGAGAAAATGTTAAAAAACCGCTTTTTGCGATTTTTTTGGCAGAAAATTGAAAAAAATAAAAATCGCTGAAACTATGTTTATAAGTTAACTGAAGCACGAGAAAATTAATGCCGTTGACCGCGTTTTCATATCACATTTAGTTTTCGAGATATAGCCTCGGAAATGTAGAAAAACTGAAAAATTCGAAAAATTTCACTTTTCCGGAGGCTATATCTCAAAAACTAAACAAGATATGGAAATGCGCTCAACGGCTATATCTCAAAAACTATTTGATATTTTTATATAATAGATCGATATATATCTTCGAACCCTGCCCTGTACATATATATATAAATATATAATTTTACAGACAGAGGTAAAGTTACAATTAAAACTTAAAATAACTTTTAAATTTCGCGGACCCTTTAAGATCCTTGCAAGAACCTCACAGGATCCCCGGACCACCGGTTAAGAATCACTGCTTTAAACCAAGTATGGTCACTATGTTATCAAGTCTGATTTTATTTCAATTATTTTATCTATTTTGTTGTCTGCAATGACTTGAGCATTTTAAGTAAATCTCGCCTTTTACCCATTACTAAGTGTGGCATTCTGCCGTATCAGCTCTCGATAAATGATATAATTCTTCGCTTGAAGTGCGGTTACCAGTCGACAAATCACAATCCCAAAGATGTTAGTGTAGGGGAAGTCACAGGGGTAGTTTTAACGTGATTAAAATTGTTTGTCATCTGTGAAAATCGAACCCGGGTTCTCAAATCCACAGTCCGACTCGATACCACTGAACCACCTACCCCATTTATATATTATTGTTATTACAATTTTCACCAATTTAAATCTACCCCTGTGACTCTCCCTCCACTAACATCTTTGACGGATGGTAACCGCACTTCACGCGAAAAAATATATCACTTACCGATATCTGCTTAGGCAGAGTGCCACACCCAGTAATAAGTAAAAGGCGTGATGATATATTTATTTTATATCTGAAAAATGGGGGACAAAAAATATTATAATTGCCCAGTGTAAAGAGACCTTTAGTGCCTACAATTTTTTCCCCTAGCTACCAACATTTAACAATTAAAATAATTTGAAAATTTGCCACTTTTTCTTCATAGCTAAAGACCTATACATTTTATTACAAAAATAAAAACATTTTTCAATTTAATCAAAATTGTTGTTGAGAACACCCGTCCGTCAGTACGGTGGTATAGATAGCGATACGGAATTCGTATCCGGAGATCCCAAGTTCGAATCTCACTTAAGCTAAAACTGCGGCTCGGTGAGTGCGGATTCAGTACTGTAATTGGGATTAAATTCCTGTTGTACAGCGTAACATAAATAAATAAATAAATACATAAATAAACAGCCTCTATAAAGATTGAAAATTTTCTATTTCTATGTTTGAAGTATGTATCCAGCTTGACAGGGATGCATAACATGTAGTATAAAAAATCTATGATTTTATTTTTGTTTCAGGGAAGATATGGAAAAAGTGAACATAAAATTCTACGAAAACCATACTGTGTCATATCAACATAAGAAAATATTAAAGTTTATTCCCGAGATGTCAGTCAGCAAAGACTCTAAACTTATTGTACCTAATATCCCATTATTGGTAAGAGACATTCATTTTTCAATTAAATCTAGTTTATTTTTCTACGATTGCTATGAAAAGTTGACAATTACGCTCTTATTTGACATCGTAAAGTTGACGTTTTCTGTGGAACAATCGAAACATATCTTTTTTGCGCGAAAAAGATATTAAATGCGCGCTTATTTCTATAGTTAGCAGGGATACAAACAAAACAGAAACTTGTCATATTGACAGTTGACAGAACGAATTTATTTTCAGTACGTATACGTTTTTAAATAATTTTAAAATGCAATTGTAAAAAAAATTGCACTATTGCAGCTCTCGCTCTCTAGGGGAGAACAACAGTGTTTCTCTCTCTAGAGGAGAAAAACCAGTGTTTCTCTCCCTAGGGGAGAAAAGCAGTGTTTCTCTCCCTAGGGGAAAAAAGCAGTGTTCCTCTCTCTAAAATTAGGGAAAAAGAAAGTGTTTCTTGTGCATGTGTTACGAAAAAGATATTAAATGCGCACTTATTTCAATAGTTACCAGGGATACAAACAAAACAGAAACTTGTCATATTGACAGTTGACAGAATGAATTTATTTTCAGTACGTATACGTTTTTTTTAATAATTTTAAGATGCAATCGTAGAAAAAATTATGTGTGTATCACGAGCGTAAAGTGATCGAGTAACAAAGAATAACTTTACGCTCTTAATACACAAATAACTACATTCTTTCGATATGTCAGTTGTACATCATTTTTGATGACTATTATTTGACGTCAATAAATATATCACTTACCCAGATCTGCTTAGACAGAGTACCACACCCAGTAATAATAATAATAATAATATAATAATAATATATTTATTGCCCAACAGAGGTCCATTTACAGGGCAAAATACAAAAAGATATTTAAAAAAAATAAATAATAAAAGCTACATATAAAACAAAACTAATCATAAATACATACTCCTATGCAATACACAGTACAATTAGAAACATAAAAATAAATAAATAAATAGATAAATTACAAAAATATATCAACATACTGATTATCTGCAATTAAGCACATAGTAAATATAGGAGAACGCAACAAGACATCAGTACTGGATGTTGGTAGAAAAAAGGTCCTCGGATGCCTGGACGCTAATCTGGGAACATGGCTAAAAGGCGTGATGATATATTTATTTTTAATTAATTTCCCACAGTCGATAAACAATTTTTACCTTTAGCTTCTACTCTACTGCCATAAATATATCATTTACTGAGATCTGCTACGGTAAAAGTTTATACTCATATAAACTATTGTCGATTTTAACCTAATTTAAGTCGAAAATTCATTCGTTTGTTTTGTTGTTTCAGAGTCTCTCAACGCAAAGCAACCATTTAGGATTCATGATACAGAAGACGATATCACTAGTGTTAACAATCGGAGCATATAAACCGTTTGTAAACGTGACAGAAGATGAGTTAGTCTTCGGATATGATGATATATTGGTGGCTTTGGCTCATCGGTTTTACCCTAAAAACAAAAGACCAGCGTCTAAAATGGGGCTCCTGGTTACAGTAAGTCTTATTGTTAACTCTTAATTGTTTAATAAAAAGTATAAAATAAATGTATCACAAAATTCAGCCTCCAAGTCACCTTATGAGGGCATCGTCAGAGGCTGGACAGCACAGTTAGTAACCATATGTCTTAAACAAGATATGATATTGCGCTCAACGGCATTGAATTTCCCGTGTCCGAATTGACTTGTAAGCAAATTTTCATGCAATTTTAAGCAATTTCCCAAAAATCCTTAATCATAGGAATATTGTAACGAAAATTTACATACATATGTATTTTGACCCACTGAATCCAGTGGTGAAATGTTTAAATGCATAAGTCTTATAGTTTTTGAGAAAATGTCAAAAAACCGCTTTTTGCGATTTTTTTCGCGAAATTTGGAAAAAAAATAAAAATCGCTGAAACTATGTTTATAAGTTAACTGAAGCACGAGAAAGTCAATGCCGTTGACCGAATTTTCATATCGCTTGTAGTTCTTGAGATATAGGCTCGGAAAAGTAGAAAATTTGAATAAATATGATATATCTGAAAAATTTATATATATATATACAGGCTGGTGACTCGCTCAGCCGGTCATAGGACTTTAACATGGAAAATAAGTTTTTTGCAATTTCCTGCTTCCCTAATTATTTTAAGCAATAACGCGTCAAATAAAAGTTTTAGGGCATCAAATTCTGCATCTAAAGCAGTAAACAGAATTACTTTTGACAGATCGTCAAGAATTTATTTATTTTTTTGTTCAATTCCATGGCTATCAATATTTTTAACGTAATTTTTGACATATTCATATTTAATTTCTGTCGTTACAAAGCACGTAAAAGTAATTCTGTTCTGTACTGATTCAGATGCAGAATTTGATGCCCTAAAACTTTTATTTGACGCGTTTTTGCTTAAAATAATTAGGGAAGCAGGAAATTGCAAAAAAACTGATTTCCCATGTTAAATCCCTATGACCGGCTGAGCGAGTCACCACCCTGTATATATACCAAGATCTGATTTAGCAGAGGGCCACACCCAGTGATGGGTAAAAGACGTGATGATATATTTATTTATTTCTCCACAGGAATTGGTTATTACACAGCACTAAATTTAGCAAAACGTGGAGCTAAAGTAATAATAACCGGTGTAGATTTGAAAAATTTAAAACGAGCCCAGAAACAAATGATAGAAGAATCCGGCAACAAAGACATCGTTGCCAAGCAACTAGATTTTCTTTCTTTAGCAGGAGTTCGAGTATTTGCTAAAGACATTCTAGATACTGAATCTAGATTGGATATTTTAGTGAATAATGCTGGAAATTTAATGTATAGAGAAAATTATACAAATGATGGATTATTATTCCTTATGCAGATCAATTATTTTGGCCCGTTCTTACTTACGCATCTTTTAATGGGCAAGTAAAATGTATATCAATTTCATTCAGTTTCTTAATATACAATTAAATAATAATAACGATTAATCAAAGATCAATGTTCAAAATTTTAAAGAAAATTTACCTTGACTCTTATAAACTATGGCAACGTAACAAAAAATTGTCCTTGTTTTTCTTTTTAATTAAGAAAATATATATATATATATATATATATATATATATATATATATATATACCGGGTGTCGACTTTTTTTCCGAACATAGGAAATTCAATGTTAAAATTTTGATTTAGCGATATCTCTTTACCTATTACATTTAGAACAAAATAGTTTGGAAGAAAAATGTTCAGAATGAAAAACTGCATCTATTGAGTATTGAGTTTGTTGTTCAATTGTTTCTTATGTCCGAGTTAAAAGCAAAAGAAAATATACGCTTTAAAGCAATTATCAGAGTGCCATGAGAAATAAAACAATAATTTGTATGTTGTATCTGACATTATTTGACATATTGGACCAGAATTGAAAGCTTACTCTAATTTATGTATTTATTTATATATTCGAGCATTTAATTTAATAATAAAATTAATTATAGCAACTATTATTTTCTTTTTCTACATAATCTAGACAAATAAATACCTATTATTAAGTTTCTAATTTGTTTTATTTCTCATGGCACTCTGATAATTGCTTTAAAGCGTGTATTTTCCTTTGCTTCTAACTCGGACATAAGAAACAATTGAACAACAAACTTATACTATATGGATGCAGTTTTTTATTCTGAACATTTTTCTTTCAAACAATTCTGTTCTAAATGTAATAGGTAAAGAGAAATCGCTAAATCAAAATTTTAACATTGAATTTCCTATATTCGGAAAAAAAGTAGACACCCGGTATATATGGAACTTTAACATGTAAAATCATATTTTTATAATTTTCTGCTTCCCTTATTATTTTAGAGAAAAAAAGTTTCATCTGATACATCGCTGTAAAATTAATAACCATGGATATGGCAAATCGCATGTTTCACATTCATTCACGTTGCCCTAAGCAATGTGCGGTAATAGCATATTATACACTAAGGCAGAGAATGACTTTTTAGAATTTGTTGGGTGCAGATGAATCTAATGAATAAATATTTACTGAATATTTCATGTAAACATCATTGTTACTATAAAACAATTTTTGCAGGACTCCTGATAAAAACAGGATCAAGTCGAATAGTGAATGTAGGATCTGTTACTGCAAGTCGAGCAATCTGTTTTGATTCTCACGATATTAACAAAAACTATTTGAAAAACATATATTTCTCAGAGATTGCTGAATACGCCTATAGCAAAGTCTGTTTGGCGAGTAGCACAATAGAAATGGCAAAAAGACTGAAAGGAAAAGGAGTGACTGTCAACTGTCTTCATCCAGGTCTTGTACACACACAAATATGGACCACAAAGAGAAGTTTTACAAGTATACTTGGAAATATCGTTAAATCTTTTGCACTGAAGGTAACTACTTAAAAGAAATGTGAATGTTGTCAGTGAAGAGAATTGTTTTTCAGAATGAACAAGAGGGTGCTGAAACATCAATTCATCTAGCAGCTTGTGAAAGAGTTGAAGGAGTAACTGGTAAACATTTTAGTGACTGTCGGCCATCTTGGATTTGGGCTAATTTGGGTGCTGACGTCCGACAGCGCATTTGGGATCAAAGCGTTAAATTAACTGCACTTAAACCAGAAGAGATGCTTATATAATTTCACTTGTTTATTATTGTTATACGAGGGTTAAGCTATAATTATTGAGAATTAGAAATCTGGTTAGTTTTTTTTACGATTTTATTTTAAATATGTTCAAAGTAATTCCCTTCAACAATAATTCTTTCCTTCTACTTCTTAAAAGCTCCCAAACTATCCTTTATCCGAAGTTGGTAAAACCGGTTGATACGACATATTATTTTATTCAAAATTATGCGTCTTTTTCTATTTCAGAATTATTCACAAAAACTGTATAGTTACATACAGTAAAATGAAGTTCAGAAAAATATTAAAAAATCTATTTCAAATGTTCGCAGCATTTATTATATATATAGGATGTTTCACAACTTAGAGCAAAAAATTAAAGGGTATATTCTGTACGACGTGCTGATACTGAAACAAAAAGATTATTTTTTTAAATCGCAAAACTATTTTCATGTTTCCCTGTCCAAAATTTTTCGTTGCCACTGCCACTGGGTGGATGAGTATGTTAAAGTTATTAATTAAATAAAATTCTATTATAAATAACTGCTAATAATTGAATTGTGTTATTCTTTCGTAGTTGATACCTACTTCATTGTTTGTGTTTAATAGGAAAGCGAAGCCAGTGCAGTACTACATGATCAGCACGTCGTACAGAATATACCCTTTAATTTTTTGCTCTAAGTTTTGAAACATTCTGTATATAATAACCGGCGTAGATTTCAAAAATTTAAAACGAGCTCAGAAACAAATGATAGAAGAATCTAGCAACAAAGAGATCGTTGCCAAGCAACTAGATTTTCTTTCTTTAGCAGGAGTTCGAGTATTTGCTAAAGACATTCTAGATACTGAATCTAGATTGGATATTTTAGTGAATAATGCTGGAAGTTTCATGTATATAGAAAATTATACTGATACTTAATCGCAGGAATATTGTAATGAAAATTCACATACATATGTATTTTGATCCACTGAATCCAGTGGTGAAATGTTTAAATGCATAAGTCTTATAGTTTTTGAGAAAATGTCAAAAAACCGCTTTTTGAGATTTTTTTCGCGATATTTGGAAAAAAAATAAAAATCGCTGAAACTATGTTTATAAGTTAACTGAAGCACGAGAAAGTCAATGCCGTTGACCGTTTTCAAGTGCATATGTCTTGTAGTTTTCGAGAAAATGATAAAAAACCGCTTTTTGCGATTTTTTTGGCGAAAATTTGAAAAAAATAAAAATGGCTGAAACTTTGCTCAAAAGTTAACTGAAGCACGGGAAACTCAATGGCGTTCAGCTCATGTTCATATGCCGTTTACTTTTTGAGATATAGCTTCGGAAAAGTATAAAATCTAGGTAAAAATAAGAATTTAACTTTTCCGGTGGCTATATCTTCAAAAACTATACAAAATATGAAACTGCGCTCAACGGCATTGAATTCCTCGTGTCCAAATTGACTTATAAGCAAATTTTCATGCAATTTTAAGCAATTTCATTTTTTTTATTATTTCCAATCTGTTTTGATTCTCACGATATTAACAAAAACTATTTCAAAAACATATATTTCTCAGAGATTTTTCATATTTAATATCAATTTTCCCAAAAATCCTTAATCGTAGGAATATTGTAACGAAAATTTACATACATATGTATTTTGATCCACTGAATGTCTTGTAGTTTTCGAGAAAATGTTAAAAAACCGCTTTTTGCGATTTTTTTGGCGAAAATTTGAAAAAAATAAAAATGGCTGAAACTTTGCTCAAAAGTTAACTGAAGCACGGGAAATTCAATGGCGTTCAGCTCATGTTCATATGTCGTTTACTTTTTGAGATATAGCTTCGGAAAAGTATAAAATCTAGGTAAAAATAAGAATTTAACTTTTCCGGTTGCTATATCTCAAAAACTATACAAAATATGAAACTGCGCTCAACGGCATTGAATTCCCCGTGTCCAAATTGACTTATAAGCAAATTTTCATGCAATTTTAAGCAATTTCATTTTTTTTATTATTTCAAAATATGAAACTTAACTATTATATTCAGCGGGTTAAAATACATATGTGTGTAAAATTTCTTTATGTCAATTATTAGACGTTACATATCCTTGAAGAAGGCGATGGTTATCACCGAAACGTTGGAATTGTAACATTTTAAAAATAAATTAGACTGATATTCCAATTATCTAAGTTTCTTCAGTATTATATTTGGTTTGGTTTTTGTGATACATGCAAGGAACTTTAAATCTTCCCTCAGGTGCTTTATATCATTCAGCTCAGAAAATAAACAGCACCTTTGAGAAGAAATCCCTCACTTTCTTCCCTTGATACACAATAGTATATTGTGTGGCAAGGGGTGAAACAAAACGGTTTCTGACGAGGGCGAGAGTTGACTGCCCGAGCCCGTGCCACACACTATATTTTTCATATCACATGTAATGAAACAACGAGTTTTGATTTCTGTAGCCAGTCGAAGTAAGACTATTTCAGACAAATAGCGCAGTAATATCTTATACTATTTTAATCATAGAATAATTCAGAAATCAGATAATAAAAGAACATTTTAATATAGTTAATTTACCATTTTAACAGTTTAACAGTTTGTGTGAATTTACCATTGTTTTATAAAGTTAATTTAAAAATTAATTGTATTGATAGTGCAATTTTGAAAATATATACGGTTTGTTTTGATGTTACTTATATCTACATTGTGTTTCGAACCTATCGTTGTTTTCAACATTGAATAAATAGACCACATAGTTGTAGGTACGTATTTTGATGATTCCTCCGCAAAATAACTCAACAACACATCCTCTGGCCACGATGTAGCTTCTTCTGCTTTTTTCCATTTCACAAATTTATCGTAACAAGATAAATATTTTTCCTTAGATTTTGTGGGCAATAAATCAAGGGAAGCTGCTAGGGCTTTTTCTGTAAGATGTTTTGGGGTACTCATTTTATTTGTAATTTATTAAAATCTTTGACAACGATTTGACGACAGCTGTCAGACGATTATGATTTTATTCGCTTTTGTTTATTACAAATGCGATTCTGACAGACTTGAAATAAACACATAAATAATAAATAAATGAATGTGCCGGGCAGAAACAACGTTGTTTCTGACTGACACAGTCGCATTGGTCTGAAATTGTCTTATTTCGACTGGCAAAACAGAGATCAAAACTCGCTGTTTCAATGCATGTGATATGAAAATAACTATTTTGCTAATATTTTTGTAATTTTCAGGTCTGATGAAATAATCAGGTAACAGTAGAATCGTCAACCTTTCATCTGTCTTAGCCAACGTCAGTTTGGCATTCAATATCAACAATATTCATAAGGTTAAACTTCCGGTTAATTTTGAGATTTCCGTGTATTGTAACAGCAAGATTTGTGTTGCTCATGCTACTGTCGAGATGGCAAAAAGACTTAAAGAACATGGAGTCACAGTTAATTGTCTGCATCCTGGTGCAGTTTACACTGATATATACAATGATTCTAAAATAGGAATAGTTCAGTTTATCGCTAGTATTATTGGGCCATTGTATTTCAAGGTAAGAATTGCATATTTAGTCATCATATTTTTTGTCCACTTGTGAAATGTAAACGGTAAATTTAAATTTATAGTGTATGTGTCATTTAAAATTAGTGTTTAAAACTTGTATAGTATTTAATTTCTATTGTGTTATGTCGCAATGTTTATAATATTTTGATTTGTATTTTTTCTTTTTCCAACCCTCAGTAATTGGGATAATTTTATCCTGTTGAGTGGTTGTAAAATAAATAAATATAAATAAAAATAAATAAATATATTATCACGCCTTTTACCCATCACTGGGTGTGGCACTCTGCCTAAGCAGATCTCGGTAAGGGATATATAGTTATGTTATATTAGTTTAGGACAGCTCAGTATATTTCAATATCAATAAATCAATTTTTATACTTCCATTAGGAGATAGACGTTTTATTTCACTTATTTGAGTTAGGTAATGAACTGCATTATTTAACTAGTGAAATAATGAGGTAACATAGCAACAGATATCTTGGTAGACGAATTCTGATGTGTTATTCTTTTATTTTTTGAATTTATAACTGTCATTAATATGTCAAAATTTCATAATTTCAAAAACGCTCTTTCGTATTTATTAGAACGGAAGTAGAAAAAATATTGTATGAAACTAGTAAGGAAATATGTTATTACCTTACTGGCTGGCCAGCACAATATATGGTGGCCAGCCTCTGACGAGGACCTTATAAGTTGACTTGGAGGCTGTATTTTGTGAGACTTAGACAAGTGTTTAGTTTGATATTTTATTATTAAACCTAGTTTCACCAAGTGAGCATTCAAAGACAATTAATTTTGTCTTTGTTGTTTTTTAAATAATTTATCTTTGAAATAATTCAGAAAGAATAAGTATTTAAAAATATAATTGAATGTGATTTCAGACATCGAAAGAAGGCGCTGAAACCTCAATCCATCTAGCAGCTTGTGATACAGTGGAAAGCGTTACAGGACATTATTTCAGCGATTGTCGACCATCTTCTCTTTGGGCTGATTTAAGTTCATCCGCAAGAGCGAAAGTTTGGGACCAAAGTGTTAAGTTAGTTGGTTTGAAACCCGAAGAAATGTTTTTGTAATATAGGAGATCTTTAAATAAAAGATAAGCAATCTCTGAATAAATTGTAATAGTTTATATATTTGTACTGATATTGTAAATATAAATAGTAAATAAAAATGTTTATTATTTTCTGTTGCCAAATGTTCCTAAATTGTTTCAAAAAGAAAATACAGTTAACTAAATAACCTATCACTTTTATTCACTCGATTTACTCAGGAACAATTGACAATTAGAAAATAAAATAAGTAGTAAATCTTGAAAATTCAAGTGCAAATAATATGTTAAATAAAATATTCTCTTTTTTATCATTTTAAGGACTTTTCCTTTTACAAATCTCTAGTTACATTAAAGTCTATAGGTTTGAACTTCATTATCTATTACAGCAAGGTGGTCACTACCTATTTTTTAGGGTAGGATTATCAAAATTTGAAAGTGGCATGGCAATAATAAATATTTATTTATTTATTGTTACGCTGTACAACAGGAACTTAATCCCAATTACAGTACAGAGTCCGCACGTAGTGTGGTAGTTCATATAATTTTTAGCTTTACGAGTTATATTTTGTGCCAGAAATTTACGTTTCGCGAAGATAATTTACCATTTCGATTATCATATTTAGTTTCCGGAAAAGTAAAATACTGCATTTTCTTAAGAATTTGTACCGGTTTTTTAACATTTTCTCGAAAACTAGTAGACATATGCAATTGAAATTTTTTCACTGGATTCAGTGGGTCAAAATACATATGTATGTAAATTTTCATTTCAATAATCTTACGATTAAAGATTTTCGGGAAAATTGAATTAAAATCTGAAAAAAACCAAAGGTGTACCCCTTAGGAAATAATTCAATGCCGTTGAGCGCAGCTTCATATCTTGTTTAGTTTTTAAGATATAGCCTCTGAAAAAGTACAAAATCTGAATATTTTGTGAAATCAGTAACAAAGGAGATTTAATTACAGTAATAAATTATTTCTTATTAATTTAATTTAGAGGAAAATTATGAAAATAGTTGTCATTTCATTCATTCATTTTCAAACAGTTTCGTGATTCTGTATATGCTATGGAAGACCTACAAACTCAGGCCACCTGCAATTAGCTGGAATGTAACAGGCTTGCATAAGCACAGAGATTCAAACGGCTGGGAAGTAAGCTAATTTGTTGCTGATCGCCGAACTTCGATGTCGAGTGACGTCACGGCGACGTTCAAGCTTGTTTCTTAGGACGTCGCGTTCCGCGATTACAACTACATACTATCTATTTCAATTATATAGTTTTCGTGCGGTGACTAGAATTGAAATAAATATTATTTACCGATATTACTATCTGTTTGAAAAATATTATCTGTCAATTTTAAAAGGTAATTACGCCTATAGTATTTGTTGTAAATGAATGAAACAAACTTCAAATGTTTCACTATGCATTTCTACACGTACATAATCGGCAATTGCAGATCTTTGGGCGATTAAACCTATTAAATTAGTATATATGTTTGATGCAAGTTTAAATCATTTTTTTTTAATAAAGAAATATATAAATACATGCTTAATGATAATTATTTTTCAATTATTATTTAATATATGTTGTATATAAACTTTTAGAATTATTATTATTTTTTATTAGGTCATTAATGCTCTATTTATTCCAAACAAAACGCCAAGGCAATGATTTTTAAGTCTAGGCAAAATAGATGAACACAATATTTTTTCTACGATCGAAAATTAAGAATTTTCTTTTAACAACATTCTTTTCTAATCTCAAACAGATCAAACCCTATATATATGTTAGGTTTGTACTCGCGATATTTCTCCTATGTATACTGTCAGGAGTATACATATTTTATATTAATATTTTTCACAATAATAATATCTACCTTGAATATAGGAGTCCTACTGCGGTCCAGATGACGAAGTCGGCAGTTTCCAGCAGGAATAATGTTAGTTTATATTCACACAAATACACTTCACATTCACAAACATAGACAGGCCATGATATGTACACTCACACACACTTTTCACTTTGTATTTAACCGTTTTGAGATATATTATTATTAACTACACACTTTGAACACTCTAAAACAAACGGTACATTAAACCTCGAGGCACTATTTGTGCGATAAATACTAAACAATATCACCAAAAATGCACTTTTTACAAACTTGACGCCATTTTGATCCACGCTTGTCACAGATGTCCTTAAATATCTGAAACTCAAAGCTGTCGGGACGAAAGAATGCCAGGACAGTTTCAAGGAGTTAGGATATGATGTGAACGATGCGCAATTATGTGCATTTTCACGGGATGGTGAAGGAGCTTGTTCTGGAGACTCTGGAAGCCCTTTGGTGTATAATGGAAGGGTTGCGGGTATTGCATCGTGGGTAGAACCATGTGGTATTGGGTATCCCGATGTTTATACCAAGGTATCGAAGTATGTCGAATGGATAGAGCTTACTATGTGGTTGGAAAATTAAATTAATTGTTGCTGTGAATTAAACGAAATTATAATTATTGTTATTCTAGTAGTGTATGATTTATTAATTGAAGTGAAATAAAAAATAAAACTGGAAGATTATTGTAGAATAATAATCGTTTTTATACATACATACATACATAACATCACGCTATATCCCATTAAATGGGGTAGCACGAACCCGTCAAGATTCTCATCCTGACACACGATACTCGATTCGACCACATTAACACTTCCTCCATACAAACTCTTTCTTTTCTCACAACCAAAATCCATCAACACACAACAAACATTCATCCATTCGCTAGTGTACACTGCGGTTTTTTCTGAAGATGGTCTCCACACAATTGCAGGTAAACACTCGAAACATCTAACCAATTATCAGGGTTCGAAGATATATATCGATCGATATATATCATGATATTTATTTTGATATATATCGTCATATTTTTGCAATGATATATATCCATTATAAAAAAATAACAAATAGTTTTTGAGATATAGCCTCCGGAAAAGTGAAATTTTTCGAATTTTTCAGTTTTTCTACTTTTCCGAGGCTATATCTCGAAAACTAAATGTGATATGAAAACGCGGTCAACGGCATTAATTTTCTCGTGCTTCAGTTAACTTATAAACATAGTTACAGCGATTTTTATTTTTTTTCTATTTTCCGCCAAAAAAATCGCAAAAAGCGGTTTTTTAACATTTTCTCGAAACCCAGAAGTCATATGCATTTGAAGATTGCACCACTGGATTCAGTGGGTCAAAATACATATGTATGTAAATTTTCGTTTTAATAATCCTACGATTAAGGATTTTTGGGAAAATTGAATTAAAATCTGAAAAAACCAAAGGGGTACCCCTTAGGAAATAATTAAAAATATTAAATTGCTTAAAATTGTATGAAAATTTGCTTATAAGTCAATTCGGACTCGGGGAATTCAACGCCGTTGAGCGCATTTCCATATCTTGTTTAGTTTTTGAGATATAGCCTCCGGAAAATTGAAATTTTTCGAATTTTTCAGTTTTTCTACTTTTCCGAGGCTATATCTCGAAAACTAAATGTGATATGAAAACGCGGTCAACGGCATTAATTTTCTCGTGCTTCAGTTAACTTATAAACAGGGTTCGAAGATATATATCCATTATATAAAAATATCATATATTCTATAATAAATACAGTATACCTCTCATTATTACTTTCATTAATTCTGTTAAAATTATATTCTAAAGATAATTCTTAATTTACTAGCTTTTGACTAACTTCACATCAACGACATAAATCCAAATTGTGTGTCATTTGTGATGTCATTAACGGCAAAGTCTGAACCATTTCCAAAATTTTTATTTGGTACTCATTTTAGAAATACAAATTCTTTAATATGGTGGAAAAGTGTAACTATCAATGAGTCAGAGTGGCCAAATAAAAGTACATTTATTGAACTACTGCTGTAACAGCAACAGCAGGGCTGGAACGATATTTCTCCACTTTTGGCATTGTCCAATCTCAATTACGTAATCGTCTCGGTATGTTTAAATATTTAAACCAAAAAGAAACTACAAAAAAAAACTAATTTAGATTGGATTTGGCCAAGTGAGTCTATCTGCAACGCTATGTTCAGGAAGTTCATCAGAAGATGATGATTTGCCCCTATTTAGGATATAGGATTATTTAAATATTCTTACTATTCTTAGTACTATATAATATTTGTGTATCCATTGAATGTATATTTACTTTTTTTCATTACCTATGTTAATTTTTTATTTAGGAGTAATAATTTATTTTGTATTTCCTATTGTGATAATAAATGTGTACAAAAACTAAAATTAAAAAACAAATATCCAAAAAGTGATATTTATCTGATATATATCCTATATATCAGATATTTTGATATTTATTATAAATATCATGATATTTACGAACCCTGCCAATTATCCCCCTTGAATTTTTTCGATTTTAATCCAATTTCAGATTGTTACCTCTAAATTATTTTAACTTACAAAAATTGTATCAAAAATACATATGTATTTTATAAAATAAAATAAATAAATATATCATCACGCCTTTTACCCATGACTGGATGTGGCACTCTGCCTAAGCAGATCTCGGTAAGTAATATATTTTATCTCGTAAAGTGCGGTTACCAGTCGTCAAATCACGGCCCCCAAAGATATTAGTGTAGGGAGAGCCACAGGGGTAGATTTAAATTGGTGAAAATTGTTTGTCGGCTGTGGGGATCGAACCAGGGTTCTCAAGATCCACAGGTCGACTCGATACCAATGAGCCATCTACCCCATATTTATATATGTATTTTGACCTACTTAATTCAATAGTAAAGTCTCCAAATAAATACGTTTTCATTTTTTTTTGCGAAAAAATTTGCGGAAATATGAAGAAAGTTAACTGAAGCACGAGAAATGCAATGCCATTGAGCGCATTTCAATAGTTTGCTTAGTTTTTGAGATATAGCCTCGGAAAAGTTGAAAATCTAAAGAAAAATTAGTATTTCACTTTCCGAAGGCTATATTTTAAAAACCAAACAAATTAAAATGCGCTCTACGACTTTGAATTCCTCGTATCAAAATTACAATCGTAACAAACCAATTAGATAAAATATAAATATTTATTTATTTATTTAAGTTACGCTGTACAACAGGAACTTAATTCCAATTACAGTACAGGGTCCGCACTCACCGAGCCGCAGTATAGTACTTCATATAATATTTAACTTAAGTGCGATTCAAACTCGGGATCTCCGGATTTGAATTCCATAACGCTATCCACACCACCGTACTGACGAACAAATATAATATAAGTATTGCAATAAATTCTTTAGACCCTAATCCGCTCTGCGGTAGGTACATTCTTTTATGAAGCGCGCATCGCCAACCGCTATTAAGTTGGTACGGTGGCAACTGATCCCTAACTGGTGTCGCCGTGCTTGGTACATATGTTAACTATCTAATGAACACAACGACGTATGATGTTATAACGTTTAGTTCACAAATAAGGAAACGAAAATAATATAAATATGTTGTGCGTCATGAAATGGTTAATATTGGTGAAATTAAGAACAGACAACAGGAACAGGTATACTTATTTATTTACGTATAAAAGAACAAATATATTACAAGAAAATCATAGTCCATTTGTAAAAACCGATGTAACATTTGCATTTATTTATTACAAGCAGGAAGTTGTGTGTTGAAAGCTCGCTGACTTCAACTTATATATCAAATAAATACGATTGTTGTTCAGAGTAACAAATAATTTTAAGGTGAATTCTTCCCGGAGTCACCGGACTCTGTCGTCTTGTCTTCCGGGAAGTTTTAGTTTTTGTTTCTCTAAATTTAGACAGTTTTAAACACATAGCGCCTATTTATTTATTTATTTGCTTGATAAACTTTTTAAAAAAATATATCAGATAAATATTTATTATATGAATTTTAATGTTTAAAAGTCTTTTATTTTTCAATTAAAATGAAGTGAAAGGAAAACTAAATTGAAGATTTTCTGGTTTATATTCCTAATTATATTATATTATTAATTTATGGGCTAGGTGGTTCAGTGGTATCGAGTCGGCCTGTGGATTTTGAGAACCCTGGTTTGATCCCTACAAACGACAAACAATTTTCACCAATTTAAATCTACCCCTGTGGGTCCCTCTCTACTAATATCGTTGGGGGCCGTGATTTGACGGCTGGTCGCGAAAAAATATATCACTTACCGAGATCTGCTTAGGCAGAGTGCCACACCTAGTAATGGGTAAAAGACGTGATAAGATATTTATTTATTTATTTCTATTTTCCTAATTAAAAATTTAATGATATTTAATCAATAAAATTAATATACTTAATAATTCCAAATTAAAATCCATGATTCAAAAGATAAATATATATTTATTTTATTATAAAGGACTGTTGTTGCTAAATGGTTAGCACTGCCCCTTTACAAGTGAGAGTTTGTGAGTTCAATCCTCGCTCATTATTATTTATATACAAAAATATAGCAGCGATCAAATGATTTTAATTCTACTATAAAATTCTAAAATAAATAAATAAAATAAATATATCATCACGAATTTTACCCATTACTGGGTGTAGCACTCTGCCTAAGCAGATGTCGGTAAGTGATATATTTCTTCGCGTGAAGTGCGGTTACCAGCCGTCAAATCACGGCCCTCAAAGATATTAGTGGAGGCGGAGCCACAGGATAGTTTTTTTAATTTGGTGAAAATTGTCGTCTGTGGGGATCGAACCAGGGTTCTCAAGATCCACAGACCGACTCGATACCACTGAGCCACCTACCCCAAAAAATTCTAAAGAACAATTAATAAGAAATTATTTTTTTTAGCTACATTTTTGTATGGAACACATTTTAAAAGTAAAAGCAAATATCGTTTCTAAAGAAGTATTCATGAACACTGCAGTGTTAACAAATATCATGGCAGCTGTGTACAAATGGAAGAATCGTTATTCTTAAGCATTTTTTGTTCCATCCTAAATATTGCTGTTGTTAAAAAAACATCTGCAATAGAATGATTACAGCGGAAACGAAGCTGGAATGGCTAGATGGTAAGAAATATTTACAATTTTATAAAAATATAGTTTGTAAAAATGATGTCTTTGTTTTTCACCATAATTAAATCACCCCTTACTTTTATTATTATTTTATTTTTTATCGAGTCGGCCTGTGGATCTTGAGAACTCTGGTTCGATCCCCACAGCTGACAAACAATTTTCACCAATTTAAAAAATCTGCCCCTGTGGCTCCTCCTCCACTAATATCTTTGGAGGTCGTGATTTGATGGCTGGTAACCGCACTTCACGCGAAAAATATATTACTTACCGAGATCTGCATAGGCAGATGATGGGTAAAGGACGTGGTGATATATTTATATTTTATTTTATTTGTGAACATCACAGTTTGTTAAATGACTTCATCAGGTTTAATAATCACCTTCGTAGTTGAATCACCAGGTATGTGGTTTTATAAACAACAAAAATATGTTTTATTCAGCATATTTTTTAATTTAACCCTCCACTAGCTTAGTACTAAGTTACATCCCTTTTCACTTATTTATATCATCCACCATTTAATCCCATTTATTCCAACCGGCAGACCTTTATATACTATTTTCATTTTAAAATAGAGGGATCGACATAAAACGATTAAACGTCCCTGTCCCATATATAACTACAATGAAATCCATTAGTGCGGCTACCCCATATCGCTTATCGATGGTCAAAATAGGTACATTTTCAAGATTCGTATTCAGCCTAAAATTATTCTTGTTTTTTCGTATGATTGACCGTACCGGCGAATGGGGCTGTACAACCCTGTGTGAACCTTATGAAACAAGTTATGACGGATCATATTTTGAGTTACTTTGTAAACGTAATTACGGTGCATTTAATCGTTTTATGCCGATCACTCCAGTTTCAAATGAAAATAGTATACCAAGATTACCAGATAATATTATAACACATTTTAGGACGCACGCATGTTGTCGAATCATCACCATGGAGGTAGAAACAACCTCCAACCCAATACGATCACAACAAAGAAAAAAGCAATGAGCTATGAAAACTATACACCTCCATTACCAGTTTGTGACTTTGAAATCAGATTATACCTGGATTCTTTACCTGTCGTACCGGATCTAACTTAGCTATCACCCAAACGTAATCTGGTTGGTTCAGATAAAAATATCACTGGATTGTGCAGCAACAAAATGGTGAAGCTACCAATCATTGCAAAGCTACAAAAATGAACCAGAAGTCCAAGAGGAGGAAAGTTAAGGAAGCTTGGAATTAACAAAAATTAACAAATAGAAGATTGGTAAAAAGTTATAAGACGTTTGTCTTTACAAATTTTAAGTAAATAAATATATCATCACGCCTTTTATCCATTACTGGATGTGGCACTCTGCCTAAGCAGATCTCGGTAAGTGATATATTTCTTCACGTGAAGTGCGGTTATCTACCGTTAAATCACGGCTCTAAAAGATATTAGTGGTGGGCTAGCCACAGGGGTAGATTTAATTGTTTGTCGGCTGTCGGGATTAAACCAGGGTTCTCAAGATCCACAGGCAGACTCGATACCACTGAGCCAATAATAAGTTTAATTTTTAAATTAAAATTTTGTTTATTGTTTATAATCAAAGCATAAATAAACATTCCAAATAGGATTAAATATATTGAAGAGTATTGAGCACTAATTGATCTTTAATTATAGGTACAACTTTTAATTGGTCCATTTATAATAATTAAGAAAGGTGTAAGAAATTGTTAATTGCATCTTTGTTTATAATTTATGGGTTTATAGATCTACAACAAACAGAAAAATCAAAATTGTTTCTTAATCTTTCCGTAAAACATTACATAAGTTGCAACAACTAATTATATCTATAGAATTAGATTATTATTATTCTACAGATCACAAACCAAAGAACTAATCTCTAATTATAAAACTATTAATTGATTCATTTTTAATCAATACATAAACATCCAATAATGAAAATTAAAGATTGTATAGATGTCATACAAAAATCTACCCCTGTGGCTTCCCCTCCACTAATATCTTTGTGGGCCGTGATTTGACGGCTGGTAACCCCACTTCACGCAAACAAATATATCACTTACCGAGATTTGCTTAGGCAGAGTGCCACATCCAATAATGAGTAAAAGGCGTGATGATATATTTATTTATTTTATTTTATTTCATACAAAAATAAAACATTTATTAACAGATATTTAGAGATAATTCCTTTAAAAATAAATACATTACTGACAGATTAAAAGTGTGAAAATCTGCATTTAAAAATCCAATGAATTTGCAACAATGTTGCAGAAATTTTTGACAATTATTTACATTTTATTATTTATTTACAGGTTTAATCCTACTGCCCTCAACAATAATTTTATACAACTTAATTGGCCCGCCATAAACTTAGTTACTCAGTAGGGCAGACTGAAATGTCTATTACCAGTCCTAGTTGTAAAGAAGAAACAGCGTCTGCGTGTTCGTTGGGATTTTATGACCGAAAAATAAAGTTATAAAAAGATTTAAACATTCAGAACTTGTCATAAAGTAGTAAGTAACCGATATATTATGTAGAATTAGGTTAGGAGCTGAAAATTAAAAAATAGTTACAATAGATATGTGACAAATGTAAGCCAGTTGTATGTACATACATTTTAATCAATTCTGAATTAATTACTGTATCTAATTACAATTAGTGGCTGCTTAATTGCCCAGTAAACACCTGTAATTAATTAGAAATAATAGTACAACTAATTTGTTTTGATATACAAATATTTTACAACGAAAATTGGAAATAAAAATTTGGAGGTTACAAAATGTTTGTAAGTATTATCTTTGCTTGTTTTTATTAATTGATGACAAATTATTTAAGTATTAATTAAGACAGTAATTTGTAGTACTAATTATAATATTTCATTTTAAACGTTTTAAAAACTATTTTACGTTTCATTCTAATGTCATCAGCTGTTCCAGTTGCCAGTGCTTTAATTAATTTTAATTAATTAAAGTAATTAATCGCTATTAAACCTATAACTAATCAATTCCTCATTGTCTGACAATTATTTAGAACTATTAGTTATTAACTATACATTGAAGAACTTAAAGACTTTTTTTTGATTTTGTTAATAACATTTTAAAATCCTTATTTATAACAGTGGTACTTATAATAATTATTGTAAATTAATTTAAATATGATTTATTGATAAAATAAATAATAATAAACATATAAAACGAACTGTTAGTAAAAAATATTTATTTTGGTTATTTGAACAGTTCGCGCCATCAGTAGAAGACGATCGTGTTTTGTCATTGTTTATTGATTCACGAGAAAGAAGCGTCTGATTAATTACTCTCAAACAATGATTAAAAATCGATATTAAAATCGCGATTCAATATATAAATTTAGTATTACTCGATTCATTATCCCTTGGGGAACAATTTGATGTATAATTTATAGGGTGAATCAAAAAATTCATATTGAAAATTTTAATGTTAAATTTTATTAGATTTGTTCACATTTTTCAATATGGCGATTTAAGTAAGACATTTTGTTATTAATTTTGTACGATAAAAATTTGAGAAACTAATTATGAATTCTTCTGTTTCAAGTTGTCCAAGCAGCTGATCCATACTGCATCCAGTGGAACTCTACTCCAGGCCAAAGTCCTGAATCATGATGACGTCATCAGAGGTCCTGAAGGTGCAGGTGAAATCTGGAACTTATGGCTAACTGGTAAATTGATTTTTAATTTTAAATAAGTAAATCAGCTTGCCTTTTTCCTTAAAATGGAAGTGGTAGCTCTGGATATTTACAGATTTGAGTTGATGACATATTTTGAGATTGAAATACGGTTACCAACCGTCATGTTTTCCCACCCTTCAAGTGGTAGTTGTAGGTGAATTAAAGAATTGATATTATGACACTCTTTACCAATTTTAGATATTTGCAAATTTAAATTCATAATTTATTTTGAGCTTTTACTATGATTTCCAGCCGTCATATTACATCACCCTCTAACATTAGTTGTATATAAGCTATAGGATTAATATTATGATATATTTTACCCAATTATGGGAGTAATAACGCTGCATATGTGGTTGTTATATCATAGCTGATATTTTAACGTTTTTTACCTATTTCTGAAAGTGTAAGCTATATAATTGTAATCCTCTTGTTGCGGCACCCACAACTAGCATTTCTGGGTGAACCTTTGCGTTAATATTAAGATGCGTATTGCCCAATTCTGGGTTTAGTCGTTTTGTATACTTGTTCTTTACAATTAATGATGTACTTTGATTTGGATGTGGTAGTTCTTGATATTCTGAGCTTAAACTATGATTTCCAGCCGTCATATTACATCACCCTCTAACATTACTTTTAGATAAGCTATAGGATTAATATTATGATATGTTTTACCCAATTATGGGAGTAACAATTCTGCATATGTGGTTGTTTTATCACAGCTGATATTTTAACGTTTTTTACCTATTTCTGAAAGTGAAAGCTCTATAATTGTAGTCGTCTTGTTGCGGCACCCACAACTAGCATTTCTGGGTGAACCTTTGCGTTAATATTAAGATGCGTATTGCCCAATTCTGGGTGTAGTAAATTGCATACTTGTACTTTACAATTAATGATGTACTTTGATTTGGGTGTGGTAGTTCTTGATATTTGCAAATTTAAATTCATAATATATTTTGAGCTTAAACTATGATTTCCAGCCGTCATATTACATCACTCTCTAACATTAGTTGTATATAAGCTATAAGATTAATATTATGATATATTTTACTCAATTATGGGAGTAATAACTCTGCATATGTGGTTGTTTTATCACAGCTGATATTTTAACGTTTTTTACCTATTTCTAAAAGTGAAAGCTCTATAATTGTAGTCGTCTTGTTGCGGCACGCACAACTAGCATTTCAGGGTTAATATTAAGATGCGTATTTCCCAATTCTGGGTGTAGTTGATTTTCATACTTGTGCTTCACAATGAATGATGTACTTTGAGCTTAGTATACGGTGACCAGACATCAAATCATAATATCCCTCAAGTATAAGTTCGGGATGAGCTATTAGTTTATATAATGATGCACTTTACCCGACTTTATGCGATTGTTATGTTCCGGTTTATGTTGGGGTGCTTATCACCCACTTCTATTGAGTGTTAAATCTGCAATTGCAGCCATCATTACCCCTGTTACTAGCATCTTTGGGTGAACCACGGAATTACGTATCATTACCTAATTCTGAAAGTAGTATCTTTAAATACTTTATAGTGAATGATACATTTGCCACCCTCAGGTGTGAGATGTAACTGAAGCACATAAATGATTTAATAACATATATTACTCAATATTTCGAGTAGTACGGTTGCAATAAAATAATAACAAATCTTAATAGTTGATTTGATGACCTTGGCTGTTAAGTACGAGGTTACCAGCCGTCATAATGCTACACCAAATCCCATAAATATTAATACGAGCTAGTAAAATTATATCAGCATGACATTTATCAAATTCTGGCAATAAATATTCTGCAATTACATATTTTAACCTTATAAAGTTGTTGACATTTTTATAGAATATAAATAAAATAAGATGATATTAAGATTAAGATCTGAAACTGTTTATTACAACAGATTAAGTTAGTTTAAATCACTCGGTTATTTTGTGTCTTTTGTTCAAAACACGTTTTCATGTACTTCTTAATAAATACATATTGTTTCGTTGTTATAATAATTAATTGAGGGACAGTTAATCAAAAAATTAATATTTTTAAGTGTTCATTAAAGCTAAATATATAATTTGCCAAAAATGCCAATGAAATAATAAATAAATAATACGAATTTATGACAATTTATATTTAAATAAATATTAATAAGTAATATTGTTTTGGTTCAAGTCTTTGAAATTAATGAATAATATCAATTATGTTCTGTCTCTCTCTAACATTTTCAAACTAGCTCTTCCCCTTACTCCGTACCTCCCTCACAGGTATCAGCGTCTTATCCTGATGACAGCTCAACGTTGGCTCTTAAGATCATTACAAATTTTAATAAGAAATAGTGTACAATTATAAATGAAACTATAATCGAACGATTCCGTATTTCTTGACGATTATGTAGTGCTATTAGTTATCAATGTGTCATTGATTTTATATCGAAGAACTTAGTTGAAACTTGTTTATGTCGGTTAGCCATTCTAATAACCTGCAAATTATGGCGGAACGAATAATACGTAAGTCATAATACAAATTTAATTAGCCTGAATTTTTAATTTATTTTAAAGTTGAAATTTATTATAAAACTTTAATTTAAATACGATTTAGTTGTTTTAAGTATTTAATAATAAAGTTTTAATAACAATGATAAGTATTTAGTATTTATTTGGACTATTGGAGTACATGACGCCACCAACTAGCCGATTGTATTTTGTCTTTGTTTACTAGTTTTCGTGAAGGAAGCTTCTGAGTGTTTTCTCTTCAATAATTAGTAAAATTCGATATTAAAATCGTGATTCATTATTCAAAATTGGTATTAAAAACTTTGTGCAAAGCTTTGCAAGATAGATCTGGTTATATGTGTAAGAAATACTTTCTTTTTATTAGTTTTTTTTATTAAAAACAAATAGGATAATAATTATTTTGATATTTTTACAATAATATTAATTTGAAAAAAGGTCTAGAAAAATTAATGAGGGTGAAATTGGAAAAATTTAATTAATATTTTTTATTTTGACTTAAAGTAACGGTTATTTTAATCAGCCAATCAGAGCGCTCCAAGCGATTCGTCCTTGTTTACAAGTTTATTTACTAATGAAATGGCGTCACATTTTGTGCTTTAACATTTTAATTCAAAACTAGTTTTAAAAATGAATTATCAATTCTAAATTAGTAATCAAGTTAATAATTAAGTTTTTCCGCATCTTTTGATGTATAGTATATTTTGTTTCAAACTAAATTAATGTTTTAAACAAAATTAAATGTTTTTGTTGGCGTTGCTTGAGAACAGTACAATATGGCGAGGCCGCTATATTTGATAGGTATCTTATTTTGTTTCATTTTCATATAAAATAATTACAAGTTTATTATAAAAACGAAACTTAAAAAACTATTTTCTTTGATTTTAGAACCCAGACAACAATTTCAACGAAGATGGCGAGTTCCGAAACTGAAGAAAGATCCGGAATCATGATGGCTCAACCCATGGAGTAAGTAGAAGATTATATAAATAAATAAATATATCATCACGCCTTTTACCCATTACTGGTTGTGGCACTCTGCCTAAACAGATCTTGGTAAGTGATATATTTATGCGGTTACCAGCAGTCAAATCACGGCCCTCAAAGATATTAGTGGTAGGAAAGCCACAGGGGTAGATTCATTCAAATTGTTTGTCGACTGTGGGGATCGAACCAGGGTTCTCAAGATCCACAGGCCGACTCGATACCACTGAACCACCTACCCCATTTATTATTTGTTTATAGGGATGTAATTAAGAAACTAATTATGATTTTGTTTGATTTCAGGATTCCAAACTCTTGATCCAGGATGTGTCCAGGCTTCCAATCCGCTCCCGAATCCTGATGGTATTCCCGGAAGTCCTGAGGGTGCAGGTGGAGCTCGGTACATATGGCGAACTGGTAAGTTGGTTTCTATTTGTAAATAATTATTTCATCTCGCCTTTTCTCCAAATTTGAGGGTGGCAGCTCCGGATATTTCCAGATTTTGGTTAATAGCATATTGCTATATTGAAATGTGGTAACCAGCCGTCACATTATGCCACCTTTGAGAGTTGTGGGTGAACAAAAAGTTGATATTCATATTAGGATTGTTTTCATGTTGTTTATTACCTATTTTTGGGGGATTAAACTCTGCAAACACTTCAGTAATATTAAGACACTCACTACTATCAACTGTGGGTGATGTTTCGGGTTGATATTATGACGGCCAGCACCCAATTTTGGGTGTAATATCTCGACAAACGCTTTTGTTATATTACGGTTGCTATAATTTTACTTATCATCCACTTTTGAGACTCAAAGTTCTGCAATTGCAGCTTTATTATCAAGGCACCCACTACTATGAACTATGGGTGATCTTTAGGGTTAATATTATGACGGCTGGCATTAAATTATAGACATTATAACTTGACAAATGCGCTCATTTTATTTATGTTTGTTATCATAATGCTTATGATTGACTGTTGAGACTCAAAGCTCTGCAATTGCAGGATAATTTTTACAGCACCCAATATTACTAACTGTGGGTGAACTATGGGGTTGATAGTTTGACGGTTGGCACTCAAATCTGGGAATAGTGGTTGTACAAACTTGTAGATTTAAGTAGATGCTACATTTTGAGCTTTAACTGCGGTTACCAGCCGTCATATCGTTATATGTTCTGATATTACATGTGGTTGTAAAACAGGAATACTTTCATGACACATATTACCCAATTCTGGGAATAGTCACTTTGCAATAATACAGTAATCGAGGTAACCAGCTGTTAGTATACAATAACAAGTAGAATATACGCTAATCTAAGTTAGTTGGCTAATATAATAAACCAATTTACCCAATTCTGGGTGTAGTAGCATTGCATTTTTTCTAACTGTTAACTGTATCAATAATTTACAAGATATTATTGCATCAATGTTGATATCATCTCGCTATTTACCCATTTTTTGAACTGTCAGCTCTGCAACTACAGATCTTAGTAGATACAATTAGACCAGCCGTCATAATACTGCTCGTATAGATATTGGGAAAGTTTTGAATATATTTCATCGTAGGCTTTCAAGTGTTCGCTCTGCAATTTTAAAGTTAGCCTTTATATTATAAATATTAATAAAATAAATAAATATATCATCACGCCTTTTCATTACTGGGTGTGGCACTCTGCCTAAGCAGATCTCGTAATATTTTTTGCGGGAAGTGCGGTTACCAGCCGTCAAAACACATCCCCCAAAGATATTAGTGGAGGGGGAGCCGCAGGGGTAGATTTAATTTGGTGAAAATTGTTTGTCGGCTGTGGGGATCGAACCTGGGTTCTCATGATCCACAAGCCGACTCGATATTATAAATAGTTGATTTTATTTCTATCTTGTACTAATGATTTGTTTTCTGTTTGTTTCAGGATGCAGTGTGGCTCCAGGTCGCTGTTAGTACAAGGATTCGCAAAGGTCAGATTTTTTACTTGTGTCTTTTGTATTTCCCGGCAATGTTAGGATGTATATCGGCCGTTAAAGGGTTCAAGTCCCTGGTCATTTCTTCCCTACAGCTTAAAAATAATAAAAAATAATTCCGATTAAAAATCAGAGTTTTCGTATTGAAATGTTAATGCCCTTTTGATTTTTGAACAAAATTTTAATGATCATATAAAAATTAATTAATTCACAACTATCAAACAGATACAATCATAAAGCAATAATAACTAGAAGACTTCAAACAATTTTGTATTAATTTCACTAATTTCCAAACATTATTAATTAAATATAAATGTAAGATACACGCACATTTAGCGGTTACTACTAAGATTTTCAATAGTACATTTCCTAGGTTTTAATAATCTAAATTATTTAAAAGGACAACTGTTCCTCATTTATTTTAGGCGCTGACCATTTCAGATTAAATTACAACCCTCTAATTAAATAATAAGTTAGGAAATCCATTGTAGGAATAATATTTCTGGATTCAACACCCAGAATTATTTAAAAGGACAACTGTTCCTTATTTATTTTAGGAGCGGACAATTTCAGATTCTACTACAACCCTCTAATTAAATAATAAGTTAGGAAATCCATTGTAGGAATAATATTTCTGGATTCAACACCCAGAATTATTTAAAAGGACAACTGTTCCTTATTTATTTTAGGAGCGGACAATTTCAGATTCTACTACAACCCTCTAATTAAATAATAATTTAGGAAATCCATTGTAGGAATAATATTTCTGGATTCAACACCCAGAATTATTTAAAAGGACAACTGTTCCTTATTTATTTTAGGCACAGCCCATTTTATATTTAAACATACAAATTAAATAATAAGTTAGGAAATCCATTGTAGGAATAATATTTCTGGATTCAACACCCAGAATTAGTTAAAAGGACAACTGTTCCTTATTTATTTTAGGAGCGGACAATTTCAGATTCTACTACAACCCTCTAATTAAATAATAATTTAGGAAATCCATTGTAGGAATAATATTTCTGGATTCAACACCCAGAATTATTTAAAAGGACAACTGTTCCTTATTTATTTTAGGCACGGACCATTTTATATTTAAACATACAAATTAAATAATAAGTTAGGAAATCCATTGTAGGAATAATATTTCTGGATTCAACACCCAGAATTATTTAAAAGGACAACTGTTCCTTATTTATTTTAGAAGCGGACAATTTCAGATTCTACTACAACCCTCTAATTAAATAATAAGTTAGGAAATCCATTGTAGGAATAATATTTCTGGATTCAACACCAAGAATTATTTAAAAGGACAACTGTTCCTTATTTATTTTAGGCACGGACCATTTTATATTTAAACATACAAATTAAATAATAAGTTAGGAAATCCATTGTAGGAATAATATTTCTGGATTCAACACCCAGAATTATTTAAAAGGACAACTGTTCCTTATTTATTTTAGGCACGGGCCATTTTATATTTAAACATACAAATTAAATAATAAGTTAGGAAATCCATTGTAGGAATAATATTTCTGGATTCAACACCCAGAATTATTTAAAAGGACAACTGTTCCTTATTTATTTTAGGAGCGGACAATTTCAGATTCTACTACAACCCTCTAATTAAATAATAAGTTAGGAAATCCATTGTAGGAATAATATTTCTGGATTCAACACCCAGAATTATTTAAAAGGACAACTGTTCCTTATTTATTTTAGGAGCGGACAATTTCAGATTCTACTACAACCCTCTAATTAAATAATAATTTAGGAAATCCATTGTAGGAATAATATTTCTGGATTCAACACCCAGAATTATTTAAAAGGACAACTGTTCCTTATTTATTTTAGGCACGGACCATTTTATATTTAAACATACAAATTAAATAATAAGTTAGGAAATCCATTGTAGGAATAATATTTCTGGATTCAACACCCAGAATTAGTTAAAAGGACAACTGTTCCTTATTTATTTTAGGAGCGGACAATTTCAGATTCTACTACAACCCTCTAATTAAATAATAATTTAGGAAATCCATTGTAGGAATAATATTTCTGGATTCAACACCCAGAATTATTTAAAAGGACAACTGTTCCTTATTTATTTTAGGAGCGGACAATTTCAGATTCTACTACAACCCTCTAATTAAATAATAAGTTAGGAAATCCATTGTAGGAATAATATTTCTGGATTCAACACCCAGAATTATTTAAAAGGACAACTGTTCCTTATTTATTTTAGGAACGGACAATTTCAGATTCTACTACAACCCTCTAATTAAATAATAAGTTAGGAAATCCATTGTAGGAATAATATTTCTGTATTCAACACCCAGAATTATTTAAAAGGACAACTGTTCCTTATTTATTTTAGGCACGGACCATTTTATATTTAAACATACAAATTAAATAATAAGTTAGGAAATCCATTGTAGGAATAATATTTCTGGATTCAACACCCAGAATTAGTTAAAAGGACAACTGTTCCTTATTTATTTTAGGAGCGGACAATTTCAGATTCTACTACAACCCTCTAATTAAATAATAAGTTAGGAAATCCATTGTAGGAATAATATTTCTGGATTCAACACCCAGAATTATTTAAAAGGACAACTGTTCCTTATTTATTTTAGGAGCGGACAATTTCAGATTCTACTACAACCCTCTAATTAAATAATAAGTTAGGAAATCCATTGTAGGAATAATATTTCTGGATTCAACACCCAGAATTATTTAAAAGGACAACTGTTCCTTATTTATTTTAGGAACGGACAATTTCAGATTCTACTACAACCCTCTAATTAAATAATAAGTTAGGAAATCCATTGTAGGAATAATATTTCTGTATTCAACACCCAGAATTATTTAAAAGGACAACTGTTCCTTATTTATTTTAGGCACGGACCATTTTATATTTAAACATACAAATTAAATAATAAGTTAGGAAATCCATTGTAGGAATAATATTTCTGGATTCAACACCCAGAATTATTTAAAAGGACAACTGTTCCTTATTTATTTTAGGAGCGGACAATTTCAGATTCTACTACAACCCTCTAATTAAATAATAAGTTAGGAAATCCATTGTAGGAATAATATTTCTGGATTCAACACCCAGAATTATTTAAAAGGACAACTGTTCCTTATTTATTTTAGGAACGGACAATTTCAGATTCTACTACAACCCTCTAATTAAATAATAAGTTAGGAAATCCATTGTAGGAATAATATTTCTGTATTCAACACCCAGAATTATTTAAAAGGACAACTGTTCCTTATTTATTTTAGGCACGGACCATTTTATATTTAAACATACAAATTAAATAATAAGTTAGGAAATCCATTGTAGGAATAATATTTCTGGATTCAACACCCAGAATTAGTTAAAAGAACAACTGTTCCTTATTTATTTTAGGAGCGGACAATTTCAGATTCTACTACAACCCTCTAATTAAATAATAAGTTAGGAAATCCATTGTAGGAATAATATTTCTGGATTCAACACCCAGAATTATTTAAAAGGACAACTGTTCCTTATTTATTTTAGGAGCGGACAATTTCAGATTCTACTACAACCCTCTAATTAAATAATAAGTTAGGAAATCCATTGTAGGAATAATATTTCTGGATTCAACACCCAGAATTATTTAAAAGGACAACAGGTCCTTCTTTATTTTAGGCGCGGACAATTTTATATTTAAACATACAAATTAAATAATAAGTTAGGAAATCCATTGTAGGAGTAATATTTCAGGATTCAACACCCAGAATTATTTAAAAGGACAACTGTTCCTTATTTATTTTAGGAGCGGACAATTTCAGATTCAACTACAACCCTCTAATTAAATAATAAGTTAGGAAATCCATTGTAGGAATAATATTTCTGGATTCAACACCCAGAATTATTGAAAAGGACAACAGGTCCTTCTTTATTTTAGGCGCGGATAATTTTATATTTAAACATACAAATTAAATAATAAGTTAGGAAATCCATTGTAGGAATAATATTTCTGGATTCAACACCCAGAATTATTTAAAAGGACAACTGTTCCTTATTTATTTTAGGTGCGGACCATTTCAGATTAAATTACAACCCGCTAATTAAATAATAAGTTAGGAAATCCATTGTAGGAATAATTTTTCTGGATTCAACACCCAGAATTATTTAAAAGGACAACTGTTTCTTATTTATTTTAGGCACGGACCATTTCAGATTAAATTACAAACCGCTAATTAAATAATAAGTCAGGAAATCCATTGTAGGAATAATTTTTCTGGATTCAACACTCAGAATTATTTAAAAGGACAACAGGTTCTTATTTATTTTAGGCACGGACCATTTTATATTTAAAAAAAAAAATTAAATAATAAGTTAGGAAATCCATTGTAGGAATAATATTTCTGGATTCAACACCCAGAATTATTTAAAAGGACAACTGTTCCTTATTTATTTTAGGTGCGGACCATTTCAGATTAAATTACAACCCGCTAATTAAATAATAAGTTAGGAAATCCATTGTAGGAATAATATTTCTGGATTCAACACCCAGAATTATTTAAAAGGACAACTGTTCCTTATTTATTTTAGGAGCGGACAATTTCAGATTCTACTACAACCCTCTAATTAAATAATAAGTTAGGAAATCCATTGTAGGAATAATATTTCTGGATTCAACACCCAGAATTATTTAAAAGGACAACTGTTCCTTATTTATTTTAGGCACGGACCATTTTATATTTAAACATACAAATTAAATAATAAGTTAGGAAATCCATTGTAGGAATAATATTTCTGGATTCAACACCCAGAATTATTTAAAAGGACAACTGTTCCTTATTTATTTTAGGAGCGGACAATTTCAGATTCTACTACAACCCTCTAATTAAATAATAAGTTAGGAAATCCATTGTAGGAATAATATTTCTGGATTCATCACCCAGAATTATTTAAAAGGACAACTGTTCCTTATTTATTTTAGGAGCGGACAATTTCAGATTCTACTACAACCCTCTAATTAAATAATAAGTTAGGAAATCCGTTGTAGGAATAATATTTCTGGATTCAACACCCAGAATTATTTAAAAGGACGACTGTTTCTTATTTATTTTAGGAGCGGACAATTTCAGATTCTACTACAACCCTCTAATTAAATAATAAGTTAGGAAATCCATTGTAGGAATAATATTTCTGGATTCAACACCCAGAATTATTTAAAAGGACAACTGTTCCTTATTTATTTTAGGAGCGGACAATTTCAGATTCTACTACAACCCTCTAATTAAATAATATGTTAGGAAATCCATTGTAGGAATAATATTTCTGGATTCAACACCCAGAATTATTTAAAAGGACAACTGTTCCTTATTTATTTTAGGCACGGACCATTTTATATTTAAACATACAAATTAAATAATAAGTTAGGAAATCCATTGTAGGAATAATATTTCTGGATTCAACACCCAGAATTATTTAAAAGGACAACAGGTCCTTACTTTTGTTGTTTTACAAGAAAGTTCACGTATTCGACCGTCACGTATTTCATCTGATAAACCACAGATACTACTGTTCGAGTGGTTCGACACACTCTACATAGTGTAGGTCCCCTGGAGTTAGGTCCCATCATGACTTCGCTCGACCTGCAGCACTCCAACTAGGCCACCACACTTTTCTTACACCTTTCATTCTTCATTCCTCCATAACTACCGCTAGCTCTACCGTCAGTCGTTCACCTCCCTCGTGCCTCTTGTTTAGTCCGACTGATGCTCCCTCCCGCGTCGTCTCATCAGGGGTGCCAACCCCGCAATGTGTGGCAACCACTCTTACTCGCATCTCCGCACAGGTGCACTGCCTGGTGGATTTGTGGAGACTGGCCCGCATGTTTGTGTGGAGGAGCTACTTCCTGGTGGGCGACGTGGTGCACAGCATCCTCTGGCTATCGGTGGCACTTTGCGGGTGGGGATTGGTGGTGGTTCTGGGAGTGGGGATGCGGGAGTGGAGAGGGAAGGTGTTGGAGGAGTGTGATGGTCAGGGTGGATGTGTTGTAGCGAGGGTGAAGTCATGATGGATATTTTATTCTATCACAGGGTTGTGATATTCCAGTTTTTTTCCTGGGTTCAGTCCCGGATTTTTCTGGAGCAGTAATCGATACTTTAGCTATATTTAATATTATAATTAGTGGTCCCAAATTAATTAGGATTCATTGCACTCAATTTAATGTATCACAAGGTTGTGATATTCCAGTTTTTTTCCGGATACAGTCCCGGATTTTTCTGGAGCAGTAATCGATACTTTAGCTATATTTAATATTATAATTAGTGGTCCCAAATTAATTAGGATTCATTGCGCTCAATTTAATGTATCACAGGGTTGTGATATTCCTGTTTTTTTCCGGATTTACTCCTGGATTTTTCTGGAACAGAAATCAATACTTTAGCTATATTGAATATTATAATTAAAGGTCCCAAATTAATTAGGATTCATTGCGCCCAATTTAATGTATCACAGGGTTGTGATATTCCAGTTTTTTTCCGGATTTACTCCTGGATTTTTCTGGAACAGAAATCAATACTTTAGCTATATTTAATATTATAATTAAAGGTCCCAAATTAATTAGGATTCATTGCGCTCAATTTAATGTATCACAGGGTTGTGATATTCCAGTTTTTTTCCGGATTTACTCCTGGATTTTTCTGGAACAGAAATCAATACTTTAGCTATATTGAATATTATAATTAAAGGTCCCAAATTAATTAGGATTCATTGCGCCCAATTTAATGTATCACAGAGCTGTGATATTCCAGTTTTTTTCCGGATTAAACCCGGATTTTTCTGAAGCAGTAATCGTAACTTTAGCTATATTTAATATTATAATTAGTGGTCCCAAATTAATTAGGATTCATTGCGCCCAATTTAATGTATCACAGGGTTGTGATATTCCAGTTTTTTTCCGGATTTACTCCTTGATTTTTCTGGTACAGAAATCAATACTTTAGCTATATTGAATATTATAATTAAAGGTCCCAAATTAATTAGGATTCATTGCGCCCAATTTAATGTATCACAGGGTTGTGATATTCCAGTTTTTTCCGGATTAAACCCCGGATTTTTCTGTAGCAATATTCTATACTTTAGCTAAATTTAATATTAAAATAAAAGGTCCTGAATTAATTAGGTTTCATTACGCTCATTTTAATTTATCACAGGCTTTTAGCTACAAATATTAGGCTAGGACCATTGAAGAATAAATTACAACGAGCTAATTAAATAATAAAACTTATTGGATTCACTACATAGAATTATTTAAAAGGACAACAGGTCCTTATTTATTTTAGGCACGGACCATTTTATATTTAAACATACAAATTAAATAATAAGTTAGGAAATCCATTGTAGGAATAATATTTCTGGATTCAACACCAAGAATTATTTAAAAGGACAACTGTTCCTTAATTATTTTAGGCGCAGACCATTTCAGATTCAACTAAAACCCTCTAATTAAATAATAAGTTAGGAAATCCATTGTAGGAATAATATTTCTGGATTCAACACCCAGAATTATTTAAAAGGACAACAGGTCCTTCTTTATTTTAGGCGCGGATAATTTTATATTTAAACATACAAATTAAATAATAAGTTAGGAAATCCATTGTAGGAATAATATTTCTGGATTCAACACCCAGAATTATTTAAAAGGACAACTGTTCCTTATTTATTTTAGGTGCGGACCATTTCAGATTAAATTACAACCCGCTAATTAAATAATAAGTTAGGAAATCCATTGTAGGAATAATTTTTCTGGATTCAACACCCAGAATTATTTAAAAGGACAACTGTTCCTTATTTATTTTAGGCACGGACAATTTCAGATTAAATTACAACCCGCTAATTAAATAATAAGTCAGGAAATCCATTGTAGGAATAATTTTTCTGGATTCAACACTCAGAATTATTTAAAAGGACAACAGGTCCTTATTTATTTTAGGCACGGACCATTTTATATTTAAACATACAAATTAAATAATAAGTTAGGAAATCCATTGTAGGAATAATATTTCTGGATTCAACACCCAGAATTATTTAAAAGGACAACTGTTCCTTATTTATTTTAGGCACGGACCATTTTATATTTAAACATACAAATTAAATAATAAATTAGGAAATCCATTGTAGGAATAATATTTCTGGATTCAACACCCAGAATTATTTAAAAGGACAACTGCTCCTTATTTATTTTAGGAGCGGACAATTTCAGATTCTACTACAACCCTCTAATTAAATAATAAGTTAGGAAATCCATTGTAGGAATAATATTTCTGGATTCAACACCCAGAATTATTTAAAAGGACAACAGGTCCTTATTTATTTTAGGCGCGGACTATTTCATATTTAAACATACAAATTAAATAATAAGTTAGGAAATCCATTGTAGGAATAATATTTCTGGATTCAACACCCAGAATTATTTAAAAGGACAACTGTTCCTCATTTATTTTAGGCGCGGACCATTTCAGATTAAATTACAACCCTCTAATTAAATAATAAGTTAGGAAATCCATTGTAGGAATAATATTTCTGGATTCAACACCCAGAATTATTTAAAAGGACAACTGTTCCTTATTTATTTTATGAGCGGACAATTTCAGATTCTACTACAAGCCTCTAATTAAATAATAAGTTAGGAAATCCATTGTAGGAATAATATTTCTGGATTCAACACCCAGAATTATTTAAAAGGACAACTGTTCCTTATTTATTTTAGGAGCGGACAATTTCAGATTCTACTACAACCCTCTAATTAAATAATAAGTTAGGAAATCCATTGTAGGAATAATATTTCTGGATTCAACACCCAGAATTATTTAAAAGGACAACTGTTCCTTATTTATTTTAGGCACGGACCATTTTATATTTAAACATACAAATTAAATAATAAGTTAGGAAATCCATTGTAGGAATAATATTTCTGGATTCAACACCCAGAATTATTTAAAAGGACAACTGTTCCTTATTTATTTTAGGAGCGGACAATTTCAGATTCTACTACAACCCTCTAATTAAATAATAAGTTAGGAAATCCATTGTAGGAATAATATTTCTGGATTCAACACCCAGAATTATTTAAAAGGACAACTGTTCCTTATTTATTTTAGGAGCGGACAATTTCAGATTCTACTACAACCCTCTAATTAAATAATAAGTTAGGAAATCCATTGTAGGAATAATATTTCTGGATTCAACACCCAGAATTATTTAAAAGGACAACTGTTCCTTATTTATTTTAGGCACGGACCATTTTATATTTAAACATGCAAATAAATAATAAGTTAGGAAATCCATTGTAGGAATAATATTTCTGGATTCAACACCCAGAATTATTTAAAAGGACAACTGTTCCTTATTTATTTTAGGCACGGACCATTTTATATTTAAACATACAAATTAAATAATAAGTTAGGAAATCCATTGTAGGAGTAATATTTCAGGATTCAACACCCAGAATTATTTAAAAGGACAACTGTTCCTTATTTATTTTAGGAGGGGACAATTTCAGATTCAACTACAACGCTCTAATTAAATAATAAGTTAGGAAATCCATTGTAGGAATAATATTTCTGGATTCAACACCCAGAATTATTTAAAAGGACAACAGGTCCTTATTTATTTTAGGTACGGACCATTTCAGATTCTACTACAACCCTCTAATTAAATAATAAGTTAGGAAATCCATTGTAGGAATAATATTTCTGGATTCAACACCCAGAATTATTTAAAAGGACAACTGTTCCTTATTTATTTTAGGCACGGACCATTTTATATTTAAACATACAAATTAAATAATAAGTTAGAAAATCCATTGTAGGAATAATATTTCTGGATTCAACACCCAGAATTATTTAAAAGGACAACTGTTCCTTATTTATTTTAGGAGCGGACAATTTCAGATTCTACTACAACCCTCTAATTAAATAATAAGTTAGGAAATCCATTGTAGGAATAATATTTCTGGATTCAACACCCAGAATTATTTAAAAGGACAACTGTTCCTTATTTATTTTAGGAGCGGACAATTTCAGATTCTACTACAACCCTCTAATTAAATAATAAGTTAGGAAATCCGTTGTAGGAATAATATTTCTGGATTCAACACCCAGAATTATTTAAAAGGACAACTGTTCCTTATTTATTTTAGGAGCGGACAATTTCAGATTCTACTACAACCCTCTAATTAAATAATAAGTTAGGAAATCCATTGTAGGAATAATATTTCTGGATTCAACACCCAGAATTATTTAAAAGGACAACTGTTCCTTATTTATTTTAGGAGCGGACAATTTCAGATTCTACTACAACCCTCTAATTAATTAATATGTTAGGAAATCCATTGTAAGAATAATATTTCTGGATTCAACACCCAGAATTATTTAAAAGGACAACTGTTCCTTATTTATTTTAGGCACGGACCATTTTATATTTAAACATACAAATTAAATAATAAGTTAGGAAATCCATTGTAGGAATAATATTTCTGGATTCAACACCCAGAATTATTTAAAAGGACAACAGGTCCTTACTTTTGTTGTTTTACAAGAAAGTTCACGTATTCGACCGTCACGTATTTCATCTGATAAACCACAGATACTACTGTTCGAGTGGTTCGACACACTCTACATAGTGTAGGTCCCCTGGAGTTAGGTCCCATCATGACTTCGCTCGACCTGCAGCACTCCAACTAGGCCACCACACTTTTCTTACACCTTTCATTCTTCATTCCTCCATAACTACCGCTAGCTCTACCGTCAGTCGTTCACCTCCCTCGTGCCTCTTGTTTAGTCCGACTGATGCTCCCTCCCGCGTCGTCTCATCAGGGGTGCCAACCCCGCAATGTGTGGCAACCACTCTTACTCGCATCTCCGCACAGGTGCACTGCCTGGTGGATTTGTGGAGACTGGCCCGCATGTTTGTGTGGAGGAGCTACTTCCTGGTGGGCGACGTGGTGCACAGCATCCTCTGGCTATCGGTGGCACTTTGCGGGTGGGGATTGGTGGTGGTTCTGGGAGTGGGGATGCGGGAGTGGAGAGGGAAGGTGTTGGAGGAGTGTGATGGTCAGGGTGGATGTGTTGTAGCGAGGGTGAAGTCATGATGGATATTTTATTCTATCACAGGGTTGTGATATTCCAGTTTTTTTCCTGGGTTCAGTCCCGGATTTTTCTGGAGCAGTAATCGATACTTTAGCTATATTTAATATTATAATTAGTGGTCCCAAATTAATTAGGATTCATTGCACTCAATTTAATGTATCACAAGGTTGTGATATTCCAGTTTTTTTCCGGATACAGTCCCGGATTTTTCTGGAGCAGTAATCGATACTTTAGCTATATTTAATATTATAATTAGTGGTCCCAAATTAATTAGGATTCATTGCGCTCAATTTAATGTATCACAGGGTTGTGATATTCCTGTTTTTTTCCGGATTTACTCCTGGATTTTTCTGGAACAGAAATCAATACTTTAGCTATATTGAATATTATAATTAAAGGTCCCAAATTAATTAGGATTCATTGCGCCCAATTTAATGTATCACAGGGTTGTGATATTCCAGTTTTTTTCCGGATTTACTCCTGGATTTTTCTGGAACAGAAATCAATACTTTAGCTATATTTAATATTATAATTAAAGGTCCCAAATTAATTAGGATTCATTGCGCCCAATTTAATGTATCACAGGGTTGTGATATTCCAGTTTTTTTCCGGATTTACTCCTGGATTTTTCTGGAACAGAAATCAATACTTTAGCTATATTGAATATTATAATTAAAGGTCCCAAATTAATTAGGATTCATTGCGCCCAATTTAATGTATCACAGAGCTGTGATATTCCAGTTTTTTTCCGGATTAAACCCGGATTTTTCTGAAGCAGTAATCGTAACTTTAGCTATATTTAATATTATAATTAGTGGTCCCAAATTAATTAGGATTCATTGCGCCCAATTTAATGTATCACAGGGTTGTGATATTCCAGTTTTTTTCCGGATTTACTCCTGGATTTTTCTGGTACAGAAATCAATACTTTAGCTATATTGAATATTATAATTAAAGGTCCCAAATTAATTAGGATTCATTGCGCCCAATTTAATGTATCACAGGGTTGTGATATTCCAGTTTTTTCCGGATTAAACCCCGGATTTTTCTGTAGCAATATTCTATACTTTAGCTAAATTTAATATTAAAATAAAAGGTCCTGAATTAATTAGGTTTCATTACGCTCATTTTAATTTATCACAGGCTTTTAGCTACAAATATTAGGCTAGGACCATTGAAGAATAAATTACAACGAGCTAATTAAATAATAAAACTTATTGGATTCACTACATAGAATTATTTAAAAGGACAACAGGTCCTTATTTATTTTAGGCACGGACCATTTTATATTTAAACATACAAATTAAATAATAAGTTAGGAAATCCATTGTAGGAATAATATTTCTGGATTCAACACCAAGAATTATTTAAAAGGACAACTGTTCCTTAATTATTTTAGGCGCAGACCATTTCAGATTCAACTAAAACCCTCTAATTAAATAATAAGTTAGGAAATCCATTGTAGGAATAATATTTCTGGATTCAACACCCAGAATTATTTAAAAGGACAACAGGTCCTTCTTTATTTTAGGCGCGGATAATTTTATATTTAAACATACAAATTAAATAATAAGTTAGGAAATCCATTGTAGGAATAATATTTCTGGATTCAACACCCAGAATTATTTAAAAGGACAACTGTTCCTTATTTATTTTAGGTGCGGACCATTTCAGATTAAATTACAACCCGCTAATTAAATAATAAGTTAGGAAATCCATTGTAGGAATAATTTTTCTGGATTCAACACCCAGAATTATTTAAAAGGACAACTGTTCCTTATTTATTTTAGGCACGGACAATTTCAGATTAAATTACAACCCGCTAATTAAATAATAAGTCAGGAAATCCATTGTAGGAATAATTTTTCTGGATTCAACACTCAGAATTATTTAAAAGGACAACAGGTCCTTATTTATTTTAGGCACGGACCATTTTATATTTAAACATACAAATTAAATAATAAGTTAGGAAATCCATTGTAGGAATAATATTTCTGGATTCAACACCCAGAATTATTTAAAAGGACAACTGTTCCTTATTTATTTTAGGCACGGACCATTTTATATTTAAACATACAAATTAAATAATAAATTAGGAAATCCATTGTAGGAATAATATTTCTGGATTCAACACCCAGAATTATTTAAAAGGACAACTGCTCCTTATTTATTTTAGGAGCGGACAATTTCAGATTCTACTACAACCCTCTAATTAAATAATAAGTTAGGAAATCCATTGTAGGAATAATATTTCTGGATTCAACACCCAGAATTATTTAAAAGGACAACAGGTCCTTATTTATTTTAGGCGCGGACTATTTCATATTTAAACATACAAATTAAATAATAAGTTAGGAAATCCATTGTAGGAATAATATTTCTGGATTCAACACCCAGAATTATTTAAAAGGACAACTGTTCCTCATTTATTTTAGGCGCGGACCATTTCAGATTAAATTACAACCCTCTAATTAAATAATAAGTTAGGAAATCCATTGTAGGAATAATATTTCTGGATTCAACACCCAGAATTATTTAAAAGGACAACTGTTCCTTATTTATTTTATGAGCGGACAATTTCAGATTCTACTACAACCCTCTAATTAAATAATAAGTTAGGAAATCCATTGTAGGAATAATATTTCTGGATTCAACACCCAGAATTATTTAAAAGGACAACTGTTCCTTATTTATTTTAGGAGCGGACAATTTCAGATTCTACTACAACCCTCTAATTAAATAATAAGTTAGGAAATCCATTGTAGGAATAATATTTCTGGATTCAACACCCAGAATTATTTAAAAGGACAACTGTTCCTTATTTATTTTAGGCACGGACCATTTTATATTTAAACATACAAATTAAATAATAAGTTAGGAAATCCATTGTAGGAATAATATTTCTGGATTCAACACCCAGAATTATTTAAAAGGACAACTGTTCCTTATTTATTTTAGGAGCGGACAATTTCAGATTCTACTACAACCCTCTAATTAAATAATAAGTTAGGAAATCCATTGTAGGAATAATATTTCTGGATTCAACACCCAGAATTATTTAAAAGGACAACTGTTCCTTATTTATTTTAGGAGCGGACAATTTCAGATTCTACTACAACCCTCTAATTAAATAATAAGTTAGGAAATCCATTGTAGGAATAATATTTCTGGATTCAACACCCAGAATTATTTAAAAGGACAACTGTTCCTTATTTATTTTAGGCACGGACCATTTTATATTTAAACATGCAAATTAAATAATAAGTTAGGAAATCCATTGTAGGAATAATATTTCTGGATTCAACACCCAGAATTATTTAAAAGGACAACTGTTCCTTATTTATTTTAGGCACGGACCATTTTATATTTAAACATACAAATTAAATAATAAGTTAGGAAATCCATTGTAGGAGTAATATTTCAGGATTCAACACCCAGAATTATTTAAAAGGACAACTGTTCCTTATTTATTTTAGGAGGGGACAATTTCAGATTCAACTACAACGCTCTAATTAAATAATAAGTTAGGAAATCCATTGTAGGAATAATATTTCTGGATTCAACACCCAGAATTATTTAAAAGGACAACAGGTCCTTATTTATTTTAGGTACGGACCATTTCAGATTCTACTACAACCCTCTAATTAAATAATAAGTTAGGAAATCCATTGTAGGAATAATATTTCTGGATTCAACACCCAGAATTATTTAAAAGGACAACTGTTCCTTATTTATTTTAGGCACGGACCATTTTATATTTAAACATACAAATTAAATAATAAGTTAGAAAATCCATTGTAGGAATAATATTTCTGGATTCAACACCCAGAATTATTTAAAAGGACAACTGTTCCTTATTTATTTTAGGAGCGGACAATTTCAGATTCTACTACAACCCTCTAATTAAATAATAAGTTAGGAAATCCATTGTAGGAATAATATTTCTGGATTCAACACCCAGAATTATTTAAAAGGACAACTGTTCCTTATTTATTTTAGGCACGGACCATTTTATATTTAAACATACAAATTAAATAATAAGTTAGGAAATCCATTGTAGGAATAATATTTCTGGATTCAACACCCAGAATTATTTAAAAGGACAACAGGTCCTTACTTTTGTTGTTTTACAAGAAAGTTCACGTATTCGACCGTCACGTATTTCATCTGATAAACCACAGATACTACTGTTCGAGTGGTTCGACACACTCTACATAGTGTAGGTCCCCTGGAGTTAGGTCCCATCATGACTTCGCTCGACCTGCAGCACTCCAACTAGGCCACCACACTTTTCTTACACCTTTCATTCTTCATTCCTCCATAACTACCGCTAGCTCTACCATCAGTCGTTCACCTCCCTCGTGCCTCTTGTTTAGTCCGACTGATGCTCCCTCCCGCGTCGTCTCATCAGGGGTGCCAACCCCGCAATGTGTGGCAACCACTCTTACTCGCATCTCCGCACAGGTGCACTGCCTGGTGGATTTGTGGAGACTGGCCCGCATGTTTGTGTGGAGGAGCTACTTCCTGGTGGGCGACGTGGTGCACAGCATCCTCTGGCTATCGGTGGCACTTTGCGGGTGGGGATTGGTGGTGGTTCTGGGAGTGGGGATGCGGGAGTGGAGAGGGAAGGTGTTGGAGGAGTGTGATGGTCAGGGTGGATGTGTTGTAGCGAGGGTGAAGTCATGATGGATATTTTATTCTATCACAGGGTTGTGATATTCCAGTTTTTTTCCTGGGTTCAGTCCCGGATTTTTCTGGAGCAGTAATCGATACTTTAGCTATATTTAATATTATAATTAGTGGTCCCAAATTAATTAGGATTCATTGCACTCAATTTAATGTATCACAAGGTTGTGATATTCCAGTTTTTTTCCGGATACAGTCCCGGATTTTTCTGGAGCAGTAATCGATACTTTAGCTATATTTAATATTATAATTAGTGGTCCCAAATTAATTAGGATTCATTGCGCTCAATTTAATGTATCACAGGGTTGTGATATTCCTGTTTTTTTCCGGATTTACTCCTGGATTTTTCTGGAACAGAAATCAATACTTTAGCTATATTGAATATTATAATTAAAGGTCCCAAATTAATTAGGATTCATTGCGCCCAATTTAATGTATCACAGGGTTGTGATATTCCAGTTTTTTTCCGGATTTACTCCTGGATTTTTCTGGAACAGAAATCAATACTTTAGCTATATTGAATATTATAATTAAAGGTCCCAAATTAATTAGGATTCATTGCGCCCAATTTAATGTATCACACGGTTGTGATATTCCAGTTTTTTTCCGGATTTACTCCTGGATTTTTCTGGAACAGAAATCAATACTTTAGCTATATTGAATATTATAATTAAAGGTCCCAAATTAATTAGGATTCATTACGCCCAATTTAATGTATCACAGGGTTGTGATATTCCAGTTTTTTTCCGGATTTACTCCTGGATTTTTCTGGAACAGAAATCAATACTTTAGCTATATTGAATATTATAATTAAAGGTCCCAAATTAATTAGGATTCATTGCGCCCAATTTAATGTATCACAGAGCTGTGATATTCCAGTTTTTTTCCGGATTAAACCCGGATTTTTCTGAAGCAGTAATCGTAACTTTAGCTATATTTAATATTATAATTAGTGGTCCCAAATTAATTAGGATTCATTGCGCCCAATTTAATGTATCACAGGGTTGTGATATTCCAGTTTTTTTCCGGATTTACTCCTTGATTTTTCTGGTACAGAAATCAATACTTTAGCTATATTGAATATTATAATTAAAGGTCCCAAATTAATTAGGATTCATTGCGCCCAATTTAATGTATCACAGGGTTGTGATATTCCAGTTTTTTCCGGATTAAACCCCGGATTTTTCTGTAGCAATATTCTATACTTTAGCTAAATTTAATATTAAAATAAAAGGTCCTGAAGTAATTAGGTTTCATTACGCTCATTTTAATTTATCACAGGCTTTTAGCTACAAATATTAGGCTAGGACCATTGAAGAATAAATTACAACGAGCTAATTAAATAATAAAACTTATTGGATTCACTACATAGAATTATTTAAAAGGACAACAGGTCCTTATTTATTTTAGGCACGGACCATTTTATATTTAAACATACAAATTAAATAATAAGTTAGGAAATCCATTGTAGGAATAATATTTCTGGATTCAACACCAAGAATTATTTAAAAGGACAACTGTTCCTTAATTATTTTAGGCGCAGACCATTTCAGATTCAACTAAAACCCTCTAATTAAATAATAAGTTAGGAAATCCATTGTAGGAATAATATTTCTGGATTCAACACCCAGAATTATTTAAAAGGACAACAGGTCCTTCTTTATTTTAGGCGCGGATAATTTTATATTTAAACATACAAATTAAATAATTAGTTAGGAAATCCATTGTAGGAATAATATTTCTGGATTCAACACCCAGAATTATTTAAAAGGACAACTGTTCCTTATTTATTTTAGGTGCGGACAATTTCAGATTCTACTACAACCCTCTAATTAAATAATAAGTTAGGAAATCCATTGTAGGAATAATATTTCTGGATTCAACACCCAGAATTATTTAAAAGGACAACTGTTCCTTATTTATTTTAGGAGCGGACAATTTCAGATTCTACTACAACCCTCTAATTAAATAATAAGTTAGGAAATCCATTGTAGGAATAATATTTCTGGATTCAACACCCAGAATTATTTAAAAGGACAACTGTTCCTTATTTATTTTAGGCACGGACCATTTTATATTTAAACATGCAAATTAAATAATAAGTTAGGAAATCCATTGTAGGAATAATATTTCTGGATTCAACACCCAGAATTATTTAAAAGGACAACTGTTCCTTATTTATTTTAGGCACGGACCATTTTATATTTAAACATACAAATTAAATAATAAGTTAGGAAATCCATTGTAGGAGTAATATTTCAGGATTCAACACCCAGAATTATTTAAAAGGACAACTGTTCCTTATTTATTTTAGGTGCGGACCATTTCAGATTAAATTACAACCCGCTAATTAAATAATAAGTTAGGAAATCCATTGTAGGAATAATTTTTCTGGATTCAACACCCAGAATTATTTAAAAGGACAACTGTTCCTTATTTATTTTAGGCACGGACAATTTCAGATTAAATTACAACCCGCTAATTAAATAATAAGTCAGGAAATCCATTGTAGGAATAATTTTTCTGGATTCAACACTCAGAATTATTTAAAAGGACAACAGGTCCTTATTTATTTTAGGCACGGACCATTTTATATTTAAACATACAAATTAAATAATAAGTTAGAAAATCCATTGTAGGAATAATATTTCTGGATTCAACACCCAGAATTATTTAAAAGGACAACAGGTCCTTCTTTATTTTAGGCGCGGATAATTTTATATTTAAACATACAAATTAAATAATAAGTTAGGAAATCCATTGTAGGAATAATATTTCTGGATTCAACACCCAGAATTATTTAAAAGGACAACTGTTCCTTATTTATTTTAGGTGCGGACCATTTCAGATTAAATTACAACCCGCTAATTAAATAATAAGTTAGGAAATCCATTGTAGGAATAATTTTTCTGGATTCAACACCCAGAATTATTTAAAAGGACAACTGTTCCTTATTTATTTTAGGCACGGACAATTTCAGATTAAATTACAACCCGCTAATTAAATAATAAGTCAGGAAATCCATTGTAGGAATAATTTTTCTGGATTCAACACTCAGAATTATTTAAAAGGACAACAGGTCCTTATTTATTTTAGGCACGGACCATTTTATATTTAAACATACAAATTAAATAATAAGTTAGGAAATCCATTGTAGGAATAATATTTCTGGATTCAACACCCAGAATTATTTAAAAGGACAACTGTTCCTTATTTATTTTAGGAGCGGACAATTTCAGATTCTACTACAACCCTCTAATTAAATAATAAGTTAGGAAATCCATTGTAGGAATAATATTTCTGGATTCAACACCCAGAATTATTTAAAAGGACAACTGTTCCTTATTTATTTTAGGAGCGGACAATTTCAGATTCTACTACAACCCTCTAATTAAATAATATGTTAGGAAATCCATTGTAGGAATAATATTTCTGGATTCAACACCCAGAATTATTTAAAAGGACAACTGCTCCTTATTTATTTTAGGAGCGGACAATTTCAGATTCTACTACAACCCTCTAATTAAATAATAAGTTAGGAAATCCATTGTAGGAATAATATTTCTGGATTCAACACCCAGAATTATTTAAAAGGACAACAGGTCCTTATTTATTTTAGGCGCGGACTATTTCATATTTAAACATACAAATTAAATAATAAGTTAGGAAATCCATTGTAGGAATAATATTTCTGGATTCAACACCCAGAATTATTTAAAAGGACAACTGTTCCTCATTTATTTTAGGCGCGGACCATTTCAGATTAAATTACAACCCTCTAATTAAATAATAAGTTAGGAAATCCATTGTAGGAATAATATTTCTGGATTCAACACCCAGAATTATTTAAAAGGACAACTGTTCCTTATTTATTTTAGGAGCGGACAATTTCAGATTCTACTACAACCCTCTAATTAAATAATAAGTTAGGAAATCCATTGTAGGAATAATTTTTCTGGATTCAACACCAAGAATTATTTAAAAGGACAACTGTTCCTTAATTATTTTAGGCGCAGACCATTTCAGATTCAACTAAAACCCTCTAATTAAATAATAAGTTAGGAAATCCATTGTAGGAATAATATTTCTCGATTCAACACCCAGAATTATTTAAAAGGACAACAGGTCCTTCTTTATTTTAGGCGCGGATAATTTTATATTTAAACATACAAATTAAATAATAAGTTAGGAAATCCATTGTAGGAATAATATTTCTGGATTCAACACCCAGAATTATTTAAAAGGACAACTGTTCCTTATTTATTTTAGGAGCGGACAATTTCAGATTCTACTACAACCCTCTAATTAAATAATAAGTTAGGAAATCCATTGTAGGAATAATATTTCTGGATTCAACACCCAGAATTATTTAAAAGGACAACTGTTCCTTATTTATTTTAGGAGCGGACAATTTTAGATTCTACTACAACCCTCTAATTAAATAATAAGTTAGGAAATCCATTGTAGGAATAATATTTCTGGATTCAACACCCAGAATTATTTAAAAGGACAACTGTTCCTTATTTATTTTAGGCACGGACCATTTTATATTTAAACATGCAAATTAAATAATAAGTTAGGAAATCCATTGTAGGAATAATATTTCTGGATTCAACACCCAGAATTATTTAAAAGGACAACTGTTCCTTATTTATTTTAGGCACGGACCATTTTATATTTAAACATACAAATTAAATAATAAGTTAGGAAATCCATTGTAGGAGTAATATTTCAGGATTCAACACCCAGAATTATTTAAAAGGACAACTGTTCCTTATTTATTTTAGGAGGGGACAATTTCAGATTCAACTACAACGCTCTAATTAAATAATAAGTTAGGAAATCCATTGTAGGAATAATATTTCTGGCTTCAACACCCAGAATTATTTAAAAGGACAACAGGTCCTTATTTATTTTAGGTACGGACCATTTCAGATTCTACTACAACCCTCTAATTAAATAATAAGTTAGGAAATCCATTGTAGGAATAATATTTCTGGATTCAACACCCAGAATTATTTAAAAGGACAACTGTTCCTTATTTATTTTAGGCACGGACCATTTTATATTTAAACATACAAATTAAATAATAAGTTAGAAAATCCATTGTAGGAATAATATTTCTGGATTCAACACCCAGAATTATTTAAAAGGACAACTGTTCCTTATTTATTTTAGGAGCGGACAATTTCAGATTCTACTACAACCCTCTAATTAAATAATAAGTTAGGAAATCCATTGTAGGAATAATATTTCTGGATTCAACACCCAGAATTATTTAAAAGGACAACTGTTCCTTATTTATTTTAGGAGCGGACAATTTCAGATTCTACTACAACCCTCTAATTAAATAATAAGTTAGGAAATCCGTTGTAGGAATAATATTTCTGGATTCAACACCCAGAATTATTTAAAAGGACAACTGTTCCTTATTTATTTTAGGAGCGGACAATTTCAGATTCTACTACAACCCTCTCATTAAATAATAAGTTAGGAAATCCATTGTAGGAATATTATTTCTGGATTCAACACCCAGAATTATTTAAAAGGACAACTGTTCCTTATTTATTTTAGGAGCGGACAATTTCAGATTCTACTACAACCCTCTAATTAAATAATATGTTAGGAAATCCATTGTAGGAATAATATTTCTGGATTCAACACCCAGAATTATTTAAAAGGACAACTGTTCCTTATTTATTTTAGGCACGGACCATTTTATATTTAAACATACAAATTAAATAATAAGTTAGGAAATCCATTGTAGGAATAATATTTCTGGATTCAACACCCAGAATTATTTAAAAGGACAACAGGTCCTTACTTTTGTTGTTTTACAAGAAAGTTCACGTATTCGACCGTCACGTATTTCATCTGATAAACCACAGATACTACTGTTCGAGTGGTTCGACACACTCTACATAGTGTAGGTCCCCTGGAGTTAGGTCCCATCATGACTTCGCTCGACCTGCAGCACTCCAACTAGGCCACCACACTTTTCTTACACCTTTCATTCTTCATTCCTCCATAACTACCGCTAGCTCTACCGTCAGTCGTTCACCTCCCTCGTGCCTCTTGTTTAGTCCGACTGATGCTCCCTCCCGCGTCGTCTCATCAGGGGTGCCAACCCCGCAATGTGTGGCAACCACTCTTACTCGCATCTCCGCACAGGTGCACTGCCTGGTGGATTTGTGGAGACTGGCCCGCATGTTTGTGTGGAGGAGCTACTTCCTGGTGGGCGACGTGGTGCACAGCATCCTCTGGCTATCGGTGGCACTTTGCGGGTGGGGATTGGTGGTGGTTCTGGGAGTGGGGATGCGGGAGTGGAGAGGGAAGGTGTTGGAGGAGTGTGATGGTCAGGGTGGATGTGTTGTAGCGAGGGTGAAGTCATGATGGATATTTTAATCTATCACAGGGTTGTGATATTCCAGTTTTTTTCCTGGGTTCAGTCCCGGATTTTTCTGGAGCAGTAATCGATACTTTAGCTATATTTAATATTATAATTAGTGGTCCCAAATTAATTAGGATTCATTGCACTCAATTTAATGTATCACAAGGTTGTGATATTCCAGTTTTTTTCCGGATACAGTCCCGGATTTTTCTGGAGCAGTAATCGATACTTTAGCTATATTTAATATTATAATTAGTGGTCCCAAATTAATTAGGATTCATTGCGCTCAATTTAATGTATCACAGGGTTGTGATATTCCTGTTTTTTTCCGGATTTACTCCTGGATTTTTCTGGAACAGAAATCAATACTTTAGCTATATTGAATATTATAATTAAAGGTCCCAAATTAATTAGGATTCATTGCGCCCAATTTAATGTATCACAGGGTTGTGATATTCCAGTTTTTTTCCGGATTTACTCCTGGATTTTCTGGAACAGAAATCAATACTTTAGCTATATTGAATATTATAATTAAAGGTCCCAAATTAATTAGGATTCATTGCGCCCAATTTAATGTATCACAGGGTTGTGATATTCCAGTTTTTTTCCGGATTTACTCCTGGATTTTTCTGGAACAGAAATCAATACTTTAGCTATATTGAATATTATAATTAAAGGTCCCAAATTAATTAGGATTCATTGCGCCCAATTTAATGTATCACAGAGCTGTGATATTCCAGTTTTTTTCCGGATTAAACCCGGATTTTTCTGAAGCAGTAATCGTAACTTTAGCTATATTTAATATTATAATTAGTGGTCCCAAATTAATTAGGATTCATTGCGCCCAATTTAATGTATCACAGGGTTGTGATATTCCAGTTTTTTTCCGGATTTACTCCTTGATTTTTCTGGTACAGAAATCAATACTTTAGCTATATTGAATATTATAATTAAAGGTCCCAAATTAATTAGGATTCATTGCGCCCAATTTAATGTATCACAGGGTTGTGATATTCCAGTTTTTTCCGGATTAAACCCCGGATTTTTCTGTAGCAATATTCTATACTTTAGCTAAATTTAATATTAAAATAAAAGGTCCTGAAGTAATTAGGTTTCATTACGCTCATTTTAATTTATCACAGGCTTTTAGCTACAAATATTAGGCTAGGACCATTGAAGAATAAATTACAACGAGCTAATTAAATAATAAAACTTATTGGATTCACTACATAGAATTATTTAAAAGGACAACAGGTCCTTATTTATTTTAGGCACGGACCATTTTATATTTAAACATACAAATTAAATAATAAGTTAGGAAATCCATTGTAGGAATAATATTTCTGGATTCAACACCAAGAATTATTTAAAAGGACAACTGTTCCTTAATTATTTTAGGCGCAGACCATTTCAGATTCAACTAAAACCCTCTAATTAAATAATAAGTTAGGAAATCCATTGTAGGAATAATATTTCTGGATTCAACACCCAGAATTATTTAAAAGGACAACAGGTCCTTCTTTATTTTAGGCGCGGATAATTTTATATTTAAACATACAAATTAAATAATAAGTTAGGAAATCCATTGTAGGAATAATATTTCTGGATTCAACACCCAGAATTATTTAAAAGGACAACTGTTCCTTATTTATTTTAGGTGCGGACCATTTCAGATTAAATTACAACCCGCTAATTAAATAATAAGTTAGGAAATCCATTGTAGGAATAATTTTTCTGGATTCAACACCCAGAATTATTTAAAAGGACAACTGTTCCTTATTTATTTTAGGCACGGACAATTTCAGATTAAATTACAACCCGCTAATTAAATAATAAGTTAGGAAATCCATTGTAGGAATAATTTTTCTGGATTCAACACTCAGAATTATTTAAAAGGACAACAGGTCCTTATTTATTTTAGGCACGGACCATTTTATATTTAAACATACAAATTAAATAATAAGTTAGGAAATCCATTGTAGGAATAATATTTCTGGATTCAACACCCAGAATTATTTAAAAGGACAACAGGTCCTTATTTATTTTAGGCGCGGACTATTTCATATTTAAACATACAAATTAAATAATAAGTTAGGAAATCCATTGTAGAAATAATATTTCTGGATTCAACACCCAGAATTATTTAAAAGGACAACTGTTCCTTATTTATTTTAGGAGCGGACAATTTCAGATTCTACTACAACCCTCTAATTAAATAATAAGTTAGGAAATCCATTGTAGGAATAATATTTCTGGATTCAACACCCAGAATTATTTAAAAGGACAACTGTTCCTTATTTATTTTAGGAGCGGACAATTTCAGATTCTACTACAACCCTCTAATTAAATAATAAGTTAGGAAATCCATTGTAGGAATAATATTTCTGGATTCAACACCCAGAATTATTTAAAAGGACAACTGTTCCTTATTTATTTTAGGCACGGACCATTTTATATTTAAACATACAAATTAAATAATAAGTTAGGAAATCCATTGTAGGAATAATATTTCTGGATTCAACACCCAGAATTATTTAAAAGGACAACTGTTCCTTATTTATTTTAGGAGCGGACAATTTCAGATTCTACTACAACCCTCTAATTAAATAATAAGTTAGGAAATCCATTGTAGGAATAATATTTCTGGATTCAACACCCAGAATTATTTAAAAGGACAACTGTTCCTTATTTATTTTAGGCACGGACCATTTTATATTTAAACATACAAATTAAATAATAAGTTAGAAAATCCATTGTAGGAATAATATTTCTGGATTCAACACCCAGAATTATTTAAAAGGACAACTGTTCCTTATTTATTTTAGAAGCGGACAATTTCAGATTCTACTACAACCCTCTAATTAAATAATAAGTTAGGAAATCCATTGTAGGAATAATATTTCTGGATTCAACACCCAGAATTATTTAAAAGGACAACTGTTCCTTATTTATTTTAGGCACGGACCATTTTATATTTAAACATACAAATTAAATAATAAGTTAGGAAATCCATTGTAGGAATAATATTTCTGGATTCAACACCCAGAATTATTTAAAAGGACAACTGTTCCTTATTTATTTTAGGAGCGGACAATTTCAGATTCTACTACAACCCTCTAATTAAATAATAAGTTAGGAAATCCATTGTAGGAATAATATTTCTGGATTCAACACCCAGAATTATTTAAAAGGACAACTGTTCCTTATTTATTTTAGGCACGGACCATTTTATATTTAAACATACAAATTAAATAATAAGTTAGGAAATCCATTGTAGGAATAATATTTCTGGATTCAACACCCAGAATTATTTAAAAGGACAACTGTTCCTTATTTATTTTAGGAGCGGACAATTTCAGATTCTACTACAACCCTCTAATTAAATAATAAGTTAGGAAATCCATTGTAGGAATAATATTTCTGGATTCAACACCCAGAATTATTTAAAAGGACAACTGTTCCTTATTTATTTTAGGCACGGACCAATTTATATTTAAACATACAAATTAAATAATATGTTAGGAAATCCATTGTAGGAATAATATTTCTGGATTCAACACCCAGAATTATTTAAAAGGACAACTGTTCCTTATTTATTTTAGGAGCGGACAATTTCAGATTCTACTACAACCCTCTAATTAAATAATAAGTTAGGAAATCTATTGTAGGAATAATATTTCTGGATTCAACACCCAGAATTATTTAAAAGGACAACTGTTCCTTATTTATTTTAGGCACGGACCATTTATATTTAAACATACAAATTAAATAATAAGTTAGGAAATCCATTGTAGGAATAATATTTCTGGATTCAACACCCAGAATTATTTAAAAGGACAACTGTTCCTTATTTATTTTAGGAGCGGACAATTTCAGATTCTACTACAACCCTCTAATTAAATAATAAGTTAGGAAATCCATTGTAGGAATAATATTTCTGGATTCAACACCCAGAATTATTTAAAAGGACAACTGTTCCTTATTTATTTTAGGAGCGGACAATTTCAGATTCTACTACAACCCTCTAATTAAATAATAAGTTAGGAAATCCATTGTAGGAATAATATTTCTGGATTCAACACCCAGAATTATTTAAAAGGACAACTGTTCCTTATTTATTTTAGGCACGGACCATTTTATATTTAAACATACAAATTAAATAATAAGTTAGAAAATCCATTGTAGGAATAATATTTCTGGATTCAACACCCAGAATTATTTAAAAGGACAACTGTTCCTTATTTATTTTAGAAGCGGACAATTTCAGATTCTACTACAACCCTCTAATTAAATAATAAGTTAGGAAATCCATTGTAGGAATAATATTTCTGGATTCAACACCCAGAATTATTTAAAAGGACAACTGTTCCTTATTTATTTTAGGAGCGGACAATTTCAGATTCTACTACAACCCTCTAATTAAATAATAAGTTAGGAAATCCATTGTAGGAATAATATTTCTGGATTCAACACCCAGAATTATTTAAAAGGACAACTGTTCCTTATTTATTTTAGGCACGGACCAATTTATATTTAAACATACAAATTAAATAATAAGTTAGGAAATCCGTTGTAGGAATAATATTTCTGGATTCAACACCCAGAATTATTTAAAAGGACAACTGTTCCTTATTTATTTTAGGAGCGGACAATTTCAGATTCTACTACAACCCTTTAATTAAATAATAAGTTAGGAAATCTATTGTAGGAATAATATTTCTGGATTCAACACCCATAATTATTTAAAAGGACAACTGTTCCTTATTTATTTTAGGCACGGACCATTTATATTTAAACATACAAATTAAATAATAAGTTAGGAAATCCATTGTAGGAATAATATTTCTGGATTCAACACCCAGAATTATTTAAAAGGACAACTGTTCCTTATTTATTTTAGGAGCGGACAATTTCAGATTCTACTACAACCCTCTAATTAAATAATAAGTTAGGAAATCCATTGTAGGAATAATATTTCTGGATTCAACACCCAGAATTATTTAAAAGGACAACTGTTCCTTATTTATTTTAGGCACGTACCAATTTATATTTAAACATACAAATTAAATAATAAGTTAGGAAATCCATTGTAGGAATAATATTTCTGGATTCAACACCCAGAATTATTTAAAAGGACAACTGTTCCTTATTTATTTTAGGAGCGGACAATTTCAGATTCTACTACAACCCTCTAATTAAATAATAAGTTAGGAAATCCATTGTAGGAATAATATTTCTGGATTCAACACCCAGAATTATTTAAAAGGACAACTGTTCCTTATTTATTTTAGGAGCGGACAATTTCAGATTCTACTACAACCCTCTAATTAAATAATAAGTTAGGAAATCCATTGTAGGAATAATATTTCTGGATTCAACACCCAGAATTATTTAAAAGGACAACTGTTCCTTATTTATTTTAGGCACGTACCAATTTATATTTAAACATACAAATTAAATAATAAGTTAGGAAATCCATTGTAGGAATAATATTTCTGGATTCAACACCCAGAATTATTTAAAAGGACAACTGTTCCTTATTTATTTTAGGAGCGGACAATTTCAGATTCTACTACAACCCTCTAATTAAATAATAAGTTAGGAAATCCATTGTAGGAATAATATTTCTGGATTCAACACCCAGAATTATTTAAAAGGACAACTGTTCCTTATTTATTTTAGGAGCGGACAATTTCAGATTCTACTACAACCCTCTAATTAAATAATAAGTTAGGAAATCCATTGTAGGAATAATATTTCTGGATTCAACACCCAGAATTATTTAAAAGGACAACTGTTCCTTATTTATTTTAGGCACGGACCATTTTATATTTAAACATACAAATTAAATAATAAGTTAGGAAATCCATTGTAGGAATAATATTTCTGGATTCAACACCCAGAATTATTTAAAAGGACAACTGTTCCTTATTTATTTTAGGAGCGGACAATTTCAGATTCTACTACAACCCTCTAATTAAATAATAAGTTAGGAAATCCATTGTAGGAATAATATTTCTGGATTCAACACCCAGAATTATTTAAAAGGACAACTGTTCCTTATTTATTTTAGGAGCGGACAATTTCAGATTCTACTACAACCCTCTAATTAAATAATAAGTTAGGAAATCCATTGTAGGAATAATATTTCTGGATTCAACACCCAGAATTATTTAAAAGGACAACTGTTCTTTATTTATTTTAGGAGCGGACAATTTCAGATTCTACTACAACCCTCTAATTAAATAATAAGTTAGGAAATCCATTGTAGGAATAATATTTCTGGATTCAACACCCAGAATTATTTAAAAGGACAACTGTTCCTTATTTATTTTAGGAGCGGACAATTTCAGATTCTACTACAACCCTCTAATTAAATAATAAGTTAGGAAATCTATTGTAGGAATAATATTTCTGGATTCAACACCCAGAATTATTTAAAAGGACAACTGTTCCTTATTTATTTTAGGCACGGACCATTTATATTTAAACATACAAATTAAATAATAAGTTAGGAAATCCATTGTAGGAATAATATTTCTGGATTCAACACCCAGAATTATTTAAAAGGACAACTGTTCCTTATTTATTTTAGGAGCGGACAATTTCAGATTCTACTACAACCCTCTAATTAAATAATAAGTTAGGAAATCCATTGTAGGAATAATATTTCTGGATTCAACACCCAGAATTATTTAAAAGGACAACTGTTCCTTATTTATTTTAGGCACGGACCATTTTATATTTAAACATACAAATTAAATAATAAGTTAGAAAATCCATTGTAGGAATAATATTTCTGGATTCAACACCCAGAATTATTTAAAAGGACAACTGTTCCTTATTTATTTTAGAAGCGGACCATTTCATATTAAATTACAACCCTCTAATTAAATAATAAGTTAGGAAATCCATTGTAGGAATAATATTTCTGGATTCAACACCCAGAATTATTTAAAAGGACAACTGTTCCTTATTTATTTTAGGAGCGGACAATTTCAGATTCTACTACAACCCTCTAATTAAATAATAAGTTAGGAAATCCATTGTAGGAATAATATTTCTGGATTCAACACCCAGAATTATTTAAAAGGACAACTGTTCCTTATTTATTTTAGGCACGGACCATTTTATATTTAAACATACAAATTAAATAATAAGTTAGGAAATCCATTGTAGGAATAATATTTCTGGATTCAACACCCAGAATTATTTAAAAGGACAACTGTTCCTTATTTATTTTAGGAGCGGACAATTTCAGATTCTACTACAACCCTCTAATTAAATAATAAGTTAGGAAATCCATTGTAGGAATAATATTTCTGGATTCAACACCCAGAATTATTTAAAAGGACAACTGTTCCTTATTTATTTTAGGCACGTACCAATTTATATTTAAACATACAAATTAAATAATAAGTTAGGAAATCCATTGTAGGAATAATATTTCTGGATTCAACACCCAGAATTATTTAAAAGGACAACTGTTCCTTATTTATTTTAGGAGCGGACAATTTCAGATTCTACTACAACCCTCTAATTAAATAATAAGTTAGGAAATCCATTGTAGGAATAATATTTCTGGATTCAACACCCAGAATTATTTAAAAGGACAACTGTTCCTTATTTATTTTAGGAGCGGACAATTTCAGATTCTACTACAACCCTCTAATTAAATAATAAGTTAGGAAATCCATTGTAGGAATAATATTTCTGGATTCAACACCCAGAATTATTTAAAAGGACAACTGTTCCTTATTTATTTTAGGCACGGACCATTTTATATTTAAACATACAAATTAAATAATAAGTTAGGAAATCCATTGTAGGAATAATATTTCTGGATTCAACACCCAGAATTATTTAAAAGGACAACTGTTCCTTATTTATTTTAGGAGCGGACAATTTCAGATTCTACTACAACCCTCTAATTAAATAATAAGTTAGGAAATCCATTGTAGGAATAATATTTCTGGATTCAACACCCAGAATTATTGAAAAGGTCAACTGTTCCTTATTTATTTTAGGAGCGGACAATTTCAGATTCTACTACAACCCTCTAATTAAATAATAAGTTAGGAAATCCATTGTAGGAATAATATTTCTGGATTCAACACCCAGAATTATTTAAAAGGACAACTGTTCCTTATTTATTTTAGGAGCGGACAATTTCAGATTCTACTACAACCCTCTAATTAAATAATAAGTTAGGAAATCCATTGTAGGAATAATATTTCTGGATTCAACACCCAGAATTATTTAAAAGGACAACTGTTCCTTATTTATTTTAGGAGCGGACAATTTCATATTTACACATACAAATTAAATAATAAGTTAGGAAATCCATTGTAGGAATAATATTTCTGGATTCAACACCCAGAATTATTTAAAAGGACAACTGTTCCTTATTTATTTTAGGAGCGGACAATTTCAGATTCTACTACAACCCTCTAATTAAATAATAAGTTAGGAAATCCATTGTAGGAATAATATTTCTGGATTCAACACCCAGAATTATTTAAAAGGACAACTGTTCCTTATTTATTTTAGGAGCGGACAATTTCAGATTCTACTACAACCCTCTAATTAAATAATAAGTTAGGAAATCCATTGTAGGAATAATATTTCTGGATTCAACACCCAGAATTATTTAAAAGGACAACTGTTCCTTATTTATTTTAGGAGCGGACAATTTCAGATTCTACTACAACCCTCTAATTAAATTATAAGTTAGGAAATCCATTGTAGGAATAATATTTCTGGATTCAACACCCAGAATTACTTAAAAGGACAACTGTTCCTTATTTATTTTAGGCACGGACCATTTTATATTTAAACATACAAATTAAATAATAAGTTAGGAAATCCATTGTAGGAATAATATTTCTGGATTCAACACCCAGAATTATTTAAAAGGACAACTGTTCCTTATTTATTTTAGGAGCGGACAATTTCATATTTACACATACAAATTAAATAATATGTTAGGAAATCCATTGTAGGAATAATATTTCTGGATTCAACACCCAGAATTATTTAAAAGGACAACTGTTCCTTATTTATTTTAGGAGCGGACAATTTCAGATTCTACTACAACCCTCTAATTAAATAATAAGTTAGGAAATCCATTGTAGGAATAATATTTCTGGATTCAACACCCAGAATTATTTAAAAGGACAACTGTTCCTTATTTATTTTAGGAGCGGACAATTTCAGATTCTACTACAACCCTCTAATTAAATAATAAGTTAGGAAATCCATTGTAGGAATAATATTTCTGGATTCAACACCCAGAATTATTTAAAAGGACAACAGGTCCTTCTTTATTTTAGGCGCGGACAATTTTATATTTAAACATACAAATTAAATAATAAGTTAGGAAATCCATTGTAGGAGTAATATTTCAGGATTCAACACCCAGAATTATTTAAAAGGACAACTGTTCCTTATTTATTTTAGGAGCGGACAATTTCAGATTCAACTACAACCCTCTAATTAAATAATAAGTTAGGAAATCCATTGTAGGAATAATATTTCTGGATTCAACACCCAGAATTATTTAAAAGGACAACAGGTCCTTCTTTATTTTAGGCGCGGATAATTTTATTTTTAAACATACAAATTAAATAATAAGTTAGGAAATCCATTGTAGGAATAATATTTCTGGATTCAACACCCTGAATTATTTAAAAGGACAACTGTTCCTTATTTATTTTGGTGCGGACCATTTCAGATTAAATTACAACCCGCTAATTAAATAATAAGTTAGGAAATCCATTGTAGGAATAATTTTTCTGGATTCAACACCCAGAATTATTTAAATGGACAACTGTTCCTTATTTATTTTAGGTGCGGACCATTTCAGATTAAATTACAACCCGCTAATTAAATAATAAGTTAGGAAATCCATTGTAGGAATAATATTTCTGGATTCAACACCCAGAATTATTTAAAAGGACAACTGTTCCTTATTTATTTTAGGCACGTACCAATTTATATTTAAACATACAAATTAAATAATAAGTTAGGAAATCCATTGTAGGAATAATTTTTCTGGATTCAACACTCAGAATTATTTAAAAGGACAACAGGTCCTTATTTATTTTAGGCGCGGACAATTTTATATTTAAACATACAAATTAAATAATAAGTTAAGAAATCCATTGTAGGAGTAATATTTCAGGATTCAACACCCAGAATTATTTAAAAGGACAACTGTTCCTTATTTATTTTAGGAGGGGACAATTTCAGATTCAACTACAACGCTCTAATTAAATAATAAGTTAGGAAATCCATTGTAGGAATAATATTTCTGGATTCAACACCCAGAATTATTTAAAAGGACAACTGTTCCTTATTTATTTTAGGAGCGGACAATTTCATATTTACACATACAAATTAAATAATAAGTTAGGAAATCCATTGTAGGAATAATATTTCTGGATTCAACACCCAGAATTATTTAAAAGGACAACTGTTCCTTATTTATTTTAGGAGCGGACAATTTCAGATTCTACTACAACCCTCTAATTAAATAATAAGTTAGGAAATCCATTGTAGGAATAATATTTCTGGATTCAACACCCAGAATTATTTAAAAGGACAACTGTTCCTTATTTATTTTAGGAGCGGACAATTTCAGATTCTACTACAACCCTCTAATTAAATAATAAGTTAGGAAATCCATTGTAGGAATAATATTTCTGGATTCAACACCCAGAATTATTTAAAAGGACAACAGGTCCTTCTTTATTTTAGGCGCGGACAATTTTATATTTAAACATACAAATTAAATAATAAGTTAGGAAATCCATTGTAGGAGTAATATTTCAGGATTCAACACCCAGAATTATTTAAAAGGACAACTGTTCCTTATTTATTTTAGGAGCGGACAATTTCAGATTCAACTACAACCCTCTAATTAAATAATAAGTTAGGAAATCCATTGTAGGAATAATATTTCTGGATTCAACACCCAGAATTATTTAAAAGGACAACAGGTCCTTCTTTATTTTAGGCGCGGATAATTTTATTTTTAAACATACAAATTAAATAATAAGTTAGGAAATCCATTGTAGGAATAATATTTCTGGATTCAACACCCTGAATTATTTAAAAGGACAACTGTTCCTTATTTATTTTGGTGCGGACCATTTCAGATTAAATTACAACCCGCTAATTAAATAATAAGTTAGGAAATCCATTGTAGGAATAATTTTTCTGGATTCAACACCCAGAATTATTTAAATGGACAACTGTTCCTTATTTATTTTAGGAGCGGACAATTTCAGATTCTACTACAACCCTCTAATTAAATAATAAGTTAGGAAATCCATTGTAGGAATAATATTTCTGGATTCAACACCCAGAATTATTTAAAAGGACAACTGTTCCTTATTTATTTTAGGCACGTACCAATTTATATTTAAACATACAAATTAAATAATAAGTTAGGAAATCCATTGTAGGAATAATTTTTCTGGATTCAACACTCAGAATTATTTAAAAGGACAACAGGTCCTTATTTATTTTAGGCGCGGACAATTTTATATTTAAACATACAAATTAAATAATAAGTTAAGAAATCCATTGTAGGAGTAATATTTCAGGATTCAACACCCAGAATTATTTAAAAGGACAACTGTTCCTTATTTATTTTAGGAGGGGACAATTTCAGATTCAACTACAACGCTCTAATTAAATAATAAGTTAGGAAATCCATTGTAGGAATAATATTTCTGGATTCAACACCCAGAATTATTTAAAAGGACAACAGGTCCTTATTTATTTTAGGTACGGACCATTTCAGATTCTACTACAACCCTCTAATTAAATAATAAGTTAGGAAATCCATTGTAGGAATAATATTTCTGGATTCAACACCCAGAATTATTTAAAAGGACAACTGTTCCTTATTTATTTTAGGAGCGGACAATTTCATATTTACACATACAAATTAAATAATAAGTTAGGAAATCCATTGTAGGAATAATATTTCTGGATTCAACACCCAGAATTATTTAAAAGGACAACTGTTCCTTATTTATTTTAGGAGCGGACAATTTCAGATTCAACTACAACCCTCTAATTAAATAATAAGTTAGGAAATCCATTGTAGGAATAATATTTCTGGATTCAACACCCAGAATTATTTAAAAGGACAACTGTTCCTTATTTATTTTAGGAGCGGACAATTTCATATTTACACATACAAATTAAATAATAAGTTAGGAAATCCATTGTAGGAATAATATTTCTGGATTCAACACCCAGAATTATTTAAAAGGACAACTGTTCCTTATTTATTTTAGGAGCGGACAATTTCAGATTCTACTACAACTCTCTAATTAAATAATAAGTTAGGAAATCCATTGTAGGAATAATATTTCTGGATTCAACACCCAGAATTATTTAAAAGGACAACTGTTCCTTATTTATTTTAGGAGCGGACAATTTCAGATTCAACTACAACCCTCTAATTAAATAATAAGTTAGGAAATCCATTGTAGGAATAATATTTCTGGATTCAACACCCAGAATTATTTAAAAGGACAACAGGTCCTTACTTTTGTTGTTTTACAAGAAAGTTCACGTATTCGACCGTCACTTATTTCATCTGATAAACCACAGATACTACTGTTCGAGTGGTTCGACACACTCTACATAGTGTAGGTCCCCTGGAGTTAGGTCCCATCATGACTTCGCTCGACCTGCAGCACTCCAACTAGGCCACCACATATTTCTTACACCTTTCATTCTTCATTCCTCCATAACTACCGCTAGCTCTACCGTCAGTCGTTCACCTCCCTCGTGCCTCTTGTTTAGTCCGACTGATGCTCCCTCCCGCGTCGTCTCATCAGGGGTGCCAACCCCGCAATGTGTGGCAACCACTCTTACTCGCATCTCCGCACAGGTGCACTGCCTGGTGGATTTGTGGAGACTGGCCCGCATGTTTGTGTGGAGGAGCTACTTCCTGGTGGGCGACGTGGTGCACAGCATCCTCTGGCTATCGGTGGCACTTTGCGGGTGGGGATTGGTGGTGGTTCTGGGAGTGGGGATGCGGGAGTGGAGGGGGAAGGTGTTGGAGGAGTGTGATGGTCAGGGTGGATGTGTTGTAGCGAGGGTGAAGTCATGATGGATATTTTAATCTATCACAGGGTTGTGATATTCCAGTTTTTTTCCTGGGTTCAGTCCCGGATTTTTCTGGAGCAGTAATCGATACTTTAGCTATATTTAATATTATAATTAGTGGTCCCAAATTAATTAGGATTCATTGCGCCCAATTTAATGTATCACAGGGTTGTGATATTCCAGTTTTTTTCCGGATTCAGTCCCGGATTTTTCTTGAACAGAAATCGATACTTTAGCTATATTTAATATTATAATTAAAGGTCCCAAATTAATTAGGATTCATTGCGCCCAATTTAATGTGTCACAGGGTTGTGATATTCCAATTTTGTTCCGGATTCAGTCCCGGATTTTTCTGGAGCAGTAATCGATACTTTAGCTATATTTAATATTATAATTAGTGGTCCCAAATTAATTAGGATTTATTGCGCCCAATTTAATGTATCACAGGGTTGTGATATTCCAATTTTTTTCCGGATTCACTCCCGGATTTTTCTGGAGCAGTAATCGATACTTTAGCTATATATAATATTATAATTAAATGTCCCAAATTAATTAGGATTCATTGCGCCCAATTTAATGTATCACAGGGTTGTGATATTCCAGTTTTTTTCCGGATTAAACCCCGGATTTTTCTGGAGCAGTAATCGATACTTTAGCTATATTTAATATTATAATTAGTGGTCCCAAATTAATTAGGATTCATTGCGCCCAATTTAATGTATCACAGGGTTGTGATATTCCAGTTTTTTTCCGGATTCACTCTCGGATTTTTCTGGAGCAGTATTCAACACATTAGCTATTATAGTAGAAGGTCCTAAATTAATTAGTATGTAGATTAGAAATTTTTATAAATTATATTCATTATTTTAATTAAATAATACTTTAGGAATTCATCGCAGAAGTAACTTTACAACACTACTTTAATTATTCACATGAATTATATATTTAGAATCGGAGCAGATCTAGTTTATTAAATAATTGTCTTACAGTGGGTTCAAATCCCACTTGACAGTTTCTTCATTAACCCGAACATTATTCCATGAAGAGTCAGCGTCAGTTTGTCTCGGTATATGTTTGTTACGTTTGTTGATACAATCTTTCTACATCAATCAATTTTCACTTCTGTGTTGTTTGACCACCAGCCTTAGTTACAAAATGGCGACATCGTTGAGTCTTTTATACTTTAAGTTTAAATAGTGTTTCACATATAATTAATAAAATAGTTGATAGCTACTTTTAATATTTAATTTTATTAAAATCAGAAGAAGAATTCAAGTTAAATATTTGAAGATACAAATTGATCCTGAGTTCCTGTATAATCAAGAAATTCATCATTATTTAATTTTCAAATTTAAATGCTATTTGTCATTTATTATTGCACAATATAATATCTAATAATTAATATACTTTAAATAATATACGTAATTATTTAAAAAATATATTATTGGTATCAACAAATCAACTATAATAATATTCAACATAATTAATAATTTTGCATGATTCATGAAAAACTATAAAAATTCTAAATAATCAAGAATATTTACTGCATAAATACTGTTGTGACGAATGCTACAGGAAGACATCTTTCCTTGAAGAGGACATTAGAAAATATATCATCAGAAGAAAGAATGCATGTTATGCTTCAAACACATGATTGCAAATTACCATTACAATATTCATTAATTTCTTCAAATCCTTTCTTTGCGAAACTTTATGTTGCTGAAACAGAAGAGCACACAACAATATATCAGCAAATGGAAAAAGAATGCTTTGTTTAAAACAAATGATAACAAATAATATTTAATAATCTATTAAAATATTTTATTGTGAAACACTATTTTCTAAATTACAGTCTCCACTTTGTAATCTCGCCCGGGAGATTTTACACGGTGGAGTTCTGTAAAAATATCATCCTCGGTGACTCTCTGATGACATTGTCTTTGTAACTAGACCTGGTGAATTCAACCAGCATATTGGTGAGGTTTGATCGATGTAGAAAGACTGTGTTAACAACGATAGCACGCAGCGACTCAGACAAACCAGCACTAACACTTTCTGGAATTGTTTGATTTGCTGAAGAAACTAGCAAGTCTAGGTTCGAAACTTAGAACTTGCAGACTTCATTTAAAGACATAATATACAAGAATCATTCTAGACTAAATTACAAGAGGTTAATTAAACGATAAGTAAGAAAAATCATTGTAGGAATAATTGTTCTGGATTCAAGACCCAGAATTATTTAAAAGGACAACAGGTCCTTATTTATTTTAGGCTAGGAACATTTTATATTTAAACATACAAATTAAATAATAAGTTAGGAAATCCATTGTAGGAATAATATTTCTGGATTCAACACCCAGAATTATTTAAAAGGACAACAGGTCCTAATTTATTTTAGGCGCGGACAATTTCAGATTCAACTACAACCCTCTAATTAAATAATAAGTTAGGAAATCCTTTGTAGGAATAATTATTCTGGATTCAAGACCCAGAATTATTTAAAAGGACAACAGGTCCTTATTTATTTTAGGCACGGACCATTTTATATTTAAACATACAAATTAAATAATAAGTTCACAAATCCATTGTAGGAATAATCTTTCAGGATTCAACACCCAGAATTATTTAAAAGGGCAACAGGTCCTTATTTATTTTAGGCGCGGACAATTTCAGATTCAACTACAACCCTCTAATTAAATAATAAGTTAGGAAATCCTTTGTAGGAATAATATTTCTGGATTCAACACCCAGAATTATTTAAAAGGACAACAGGTCCTTATTTATTTTAGGCGCGGACAATTTCAGATTCAACTAAAACCCTCTAATTAAATAATAAGTTAGGAAATCCATTGTAGGAATAATTGTTCTGGATTCATGACCCAGAATTATTTAAAAGGACAACAGGTCCTTATTTATTTTAGGCGCGGACAATTTTATATTTAAACATACAAATTAAATAATAAGTTAGGAAATCCATTGTAGGAATAATATTTCTGGATTCAACACCCAGAATTATTTAAAAGGACAACTGTTCCTTATTTATTTTAGGAGCGGACAATTTCAGACTCTACTACAACCCTCTAATTAAATAATAAGTTAGGAAATTCTTTGTAGGAATAATTATTCTGGATTCAAGACCCAGAATTATTTAAAAGGACAACAGGTCCTTATTTATTTTAGGCACGGACCATTTTATATTTAAACATACAAATTAAATAATAAGTTCACAAATCCATTGTAGGAATAATCTTTCAGGATTCAACACCCAGAATTATTTAAAAGGGCAACAGGTCCTTATTTATTTTAGGCGCGGACAATTTCAGATTCAACTACAACCCTCTAATTAAATAATAAGTTAGGAAATCCATTGTAGGAATAATATTTCTGGATTCAACACCCAGAATTATTTAAAAGGACAACAGGTCCTTATTTATTTTAGGCGAGGACAATTTCAGATTCAACTACAACTCTCTAATTAAATAATAAGTTAGGAAATCCTTTGTAGGAATAATTATTCTGGATTCAAGACCCAGAATTATTTAAAAGGACAACAGGTCCTTATTTATTTTAGGCGCGGACTATTTTATATTTAAACATACAAATTAAATAATAAGTTAGGAAATCCATTGTAGGAATAATATTTCAGGATTCAACACCCAGAATTATTTAAAAGGACAACAGGTCCTTATTTATTTTAGGCGCGGACAATTTCAGATTTAACTACAACCCTCTAATTAAATAATAAGTTAGGAAATCCTTTGTAGGAATAATTATTCTGGATTCAAGATTCAGAATTATTTAAAAGGACAACAGGTCCTTATTTATTTTAGGCGCGGCCAATTTCAGATTCAACTACAACCCTCTAATTAAATAATAAGTTAGGAAATCCTTTGTAGGAATAATTATTCTGGATTCAAGACCCAGAATTATTTAAAAGGACAACAGATCCTTATTTATTTTAGGCGCGGACTATTTTATATTTAAACATACAAATTAAATAATAAGTTAGGAAATCCATTGTAGGAATAATTGTTCTGGATTCATGACCCAGAATTATTTAAAAGGACAACAGGGCCTTATTTATTTTAGGCGCGGACAATTTCAGATTTAACTACAACCCTCTAATTAAATAATAAGTTAGGAACTCCTTTGTAGGAATAATTATTCTGGATTCAAGATTCAGAATTATTTAAAAGGACAACAGGTCCTTATTTATTTTAGGCGCGGCCAATTTCAGATTCAACTACAACCCTCTAATTAAATAATAAGTTAGGAAATTCTTTGTAGGAATAATTATTCTGGATTCAAGACCCAGAATTATTTAAAAGGACAACAGGTCCTTATTTATTTTAGGCGCGGACTATTTTATATTTAAACATACAAATTAAATAATAAGTTAGGAAATCCATTGTAGGAATAATATTTCAGGATTCAACACCCAGAATTATTTAAAAGGACAACTGTTCCTTATTTATTTTAGAATCGGACAATTTCAGATTCTACTACAACCCTCTAATTAAATAATAAGTTAGGAAATCCTTTGTAGGAATAATTGTTCTGGATTCAAGACCCAGAATTATTTAAAAGGACAACAGGTCCTTATTTATTTTAGGCGCGGACAATTTTATATTTAAACATACAAATTAAATAATAAGTTAGGAAATCCATTGTAGGAATAATATTTCTGGATTCAACACCCAGAATTATTTAAAAGGACAAATGTTCCTTATTTATTTTAGGAGTGGACAATTTCAGACTCTACTACAACCCTCTAATTAAATAATAAGTTAGGAAATTCTTTGTAGGAATAATTATTCTGGATTCAAGACCCAGAATTATTTAAAAGGACAACAGGTCCTTATTTATTTTAGGCACGGACCATTTTATATTTAAACATACAAATTAAATAATAAGTTAAGAAATCCATTGTAGGAATAATCTTTCACCCAGAATTATTTAAAAGGGCAACAGGGCCTTATTTATTTTAGGCGCGGACAATTTCAGATTTAACTACAACCCTCTAATTAAATAATAAGTTAGGAAATCCTTTGTAGGAATAATTATTCTGGATTCAAGATTCAGAATTATTCAAAAGGACAACAGGTCCTTATTTATTTTAGGCGCGGCCAATTTCAGATTCAACTACAACCCTCTAATTAAATAATAAGTTAGGAAATCCTTTGTAGGAATAATTATTCTGGATTCAAGACCCAGAATTATTTAAAAGGACAACAGGTCCTTATTTATTTTAGGCGCGGACTATTTTATATTTAAACATACAAATTAAATAATAAGTTAGGAAATCCATTGTAGGAATAATATTTCTGGATTCAACACCCAGAATTATTTAAAAGGACAAATGTTCCTTATTTATTTTAGGAGCGGACAATTTCAGACTCTACTACAACCCTCTAATTAAATAATAAGTTAGGAAATTCTTTGTAGGAATAATTATTCTGGATTCAAGACCCAGAATTATTTAAAAGGACAACAGGTCCTTATTTATTTTAGGCACGGACCATTTTATATTTAAACATACAAATTAAATAATAAGTTAAGAAATCCATTGTAGGAATAATCTTTCACCCAGAATTATTTAAAAGGGCAACAGGTCCTTATTTATTTTAGGCGAGGACAATTTCAGATTCAACTACAACTCTCTAATTAAATAATAAGTTAGGAAATCCTTTGTAGGAATAATTATTCTGGATTCAAGACCCAGAATTATTTAAAAGGACAACAGGTCCTTATTTATTTTAGGCGCGGACTATTTTATATTTAAACATACAAATTAAATAATAAGTTAGGAAATCCATTGTAGGAATAATATTTCAGGATTCAACACCCAGAATTATTTAAAAGGGCAACAGGTCCTTATTTATTTTAGGCGCGGACAATTTCAGATTTAACTACAACCCTCTAATTAAATAATAAGTTAGGAAATCCTTTGTAGGAATAATTATTCTGGATTCAAGATTCAGAATTATTTAAAAGGACAACAGGTCCTTATTTATTTTAGGCGCGGCCAATTTCAGATTCAACTACAACCCTCTAATTAAATAATAAGTTAGGAAATCCTTTGTAGGAATAATTATTCTGGATTCAAGACCCAGAATTATTTAAAAGGACAACAGATCCTTATTTATTTTAGGCGCGGACTATTTTATATTTAAACATACAAATTAAATAATAAGTTAGGAAATCCATTGTAGGAATAATTGTTCTGGATTCATGACCCAGAATTATTTAAAAGGACAACAGGGCCTTATTTATTTTAGGCGCGGACAATTTCAGATTTAACTACAACCCTCTAATTAAATAATAAGTTAGGAAATCCTTTGTAGGAATAATTATTCTGGATTCAAGATTCAGAATTATTTAAAAGGACAACAGGTCCTTATTTATTTTAGGCGCGGCCAATTTCAGGTTCAACTACAACCCTCTAATTAAATAATAAGTTAGGAAATTCTTTGTAGGAATAATTATTCTGGATTCAAGACCCAGAATTATTTAAAAGGACAACAGGTCCTTATTTATTTTAGGCACGGACCATTTTATATTTAAACATACAAATTAAATAATAAGTTCACAAATCCATTGTAGGAATAATCTTTCAGGATTCAACACCCAGAATTATTTAAAAGGGCAACAGGTCCTTATTTATTTTAGGCGCGGACAATTTCAGATTCAACTACAACCCTCTAATTAAATAATAAGTTAGGAAATCCTTTGTAGGAATAATTATTCTGGATTCAAGATTCAGAATTATTTAAAAGGACAACAGGTCCTTATTTATTTTAGGCGAGGACAATTTCAGATTCAACTACAACTCTCTAATTAAATAATAAGTTAGGAAATCCTTTGTAGGAATAATTATTCTGGATTCAAGACCCAGAATTATTTAAAAGGACAACAGGTCCTTATTTATTTTAGGCGCGGACTATTTTATATTTAAACATACAAATTAAATAATAAGTTAGGAAATCCATTGTAGGAATAATATTTCAGGATTCAACACCCAGAATTATTTAAAAGGACAACTGTTCCTTATTTATTTTAGAATCGGACAATTTCAGATTCTACTACAACCCTCTAATTAAATAATAAGTTAGGAAATCCATTGTAGGAATAATTGTTCTGGATTCATGACCCAGAATTATTTAAAAGGACAACAGGTCCTTATTTATTTTAGGCGCGGACAATTTTATATTTAAACATACAAATTAAATAATAAGTTAGGAAATCCTTTGTAGGAATAATATTTCTGGATTCAACACCCAGAATTATTTAAAAGGACAAATGTTCCTTATTTATTTTAGGAGTGGACAATTTCAGACTCTACTACAACCCTCTAATTAAATAATAAGTTAGGAAATTCTTTGTAGGAATAATTATTCTGGATTCAAGACCCAGAATTATTTAAAAGGACAACAGGTCCTTATTTATTTTAGGCACGGACCATTTTATATTTAAACATACAAATTAAATAATAAGTTAAGAAATCCATTGTAGGAATAATCTTTCACCCAGAATTATTTAAAAGGGCAACAGGGCCTTATTTATTTTAGGCGCGGACAATTTCAGATTTAACTACAACCCTCTAATTAAATAATAAGTTAGGAAATCCTTTGTAGGAATAATTATTCTGGATTCAAGATTCAGATTTATTCAAAAGGACAACAGGTCCTTATTTATTTTAGGCGCGGCCAATTTCAGATTCAACTACAACCCTCTAATTAAATAATAAGTTAGGAAATTCTTTGTAGGAATAATTATTCTGGATTCAAGACCCAGAATTATTTAAAAGGACAACAGGTCCTTATTTATTTTAGGCACGGACCATTTTATATTTAAACATACAAATTAAATAATAAGTTCACAAATCCATTGTAGGAATAATCTTTCAGGATTCAACACCCAGAATTATTTAAAAGGGCAACAGGTCCTTATTTATTTTAGGCGCGGACAATTTCAGATTCAACTACAACCCTCTAATTAAATAATAAGTTAGGAAATCCTTTGTAGGAATAATTATTCTGGATTCAAGATTCAGAATTATTTAAAAGGACAACAGGTCCTTATTTATTTTAGGCGAGGACAATTTCAGATTCAACTACAACTCTCTAATTAAATAATAAGTTAGGAAATCCTTTGTAGGAATAATTATTCTGGATTCAAGACCCAGAATTATTTAAAAGGACAACAGGTCCTTATTTATTTTAGGCGCGGACTATTTTATATTTAAACATACAAATTAAATAATAAGTTAGGAAATCCATTGTAGGAATAATATTTCAGGATTCAACACCCAGAATTATTTAAAAGGACAACTGTTCCTTATTTATTTTAGAATCGGACAATTTCAGATTCTACTACAACCCTCTAATTAAATAATAAGTTAGGAAATCCATTGTAGGAATAATTGTTCTGGATTCATGACCCAGAATTATTTAAAAGGACAACAGGTCCTTATTTATTTTAGGCGCGGACAATTTTATATTTAAACATACAAATTAAATAATAAGTTAGGAAATCCTTTGTAGGAATAATATTTCTGGATTCAACACCCAGAATTATTTAAAAGGACAAATGTTCCTTATTTATTTTAGGAGTGGACAATTTCAGACTCTACTACAACCCTCTAATTAAATAATAAGTTAGGAAATTCTTTGTAGGAATAATTATTCTGGATTCAAGACCCAGAATTATTTAAAAGGACAACAGGTCCTTATTTATTTTAGGCACGGACCATTTTATATTTAAACATACAAATTAAATAATAAGTTAAGAAATCCATTGTAGGAATAATCTTTCACCCAGAATTATTTAAAAGGGCAACAGGGCCTTATTTATTTTAGGCGCGGACAATTTCAGATTTAACTACAACCCTCTAATTAAATAATAAGTTAGGAAATCCTTTGTAGGAATAATTATTCTGGATTCAAGATTCAGAATTATTCAAAAGGACAACAGGTCCTTATTTATTTTAGGCGCGGCCAATTTCAGATTCAACTACAACCCTCTAATTAAATAATAAGTTAGGAAATCCTTTGTAGGAATAATTATTCTGGATTCAAGACCCAGAATTATTTAAAAGGACAACAGGTCCTTATTTATTTTAGGCGCGGACTATTTTATATTTAAACATACAAATTAAATAATAAGTTAGGAAATCCATTGTAGGAATAATATTTCTGGATTCAACACCCAGAATTATTTAAAAGGACAAATGTTCCTTATTTATTTTAGGAGCGGACAATTTCAGACTCTACTACAACCCTCTAATTAAATAATAAGTTAGGAAATTCTTTGTAGGAATAATTATTCTGGATTCAAGACCCAGAATTATTTAAAAGGACAACAGGTCCTTATTTATTTTAGGCACGGACCATTTTATATTTAAACATACAAATTAAATAATAAGTTAGGAAGTCCATTGTAAGAATAATTTGTCTGGATTCAAGACCCAGAATTATTTAAAAGGACAACAGGTCCTTATTTATTTTAGGCTAGGAACATTTCTGATTCAACTACAACCCTCTAATTAAATAATAAGTTAAGAAATCCATTGTAAGAATAATATTTCTGGATTCAACATCCAGAATTATTTAAAAGGACAACAGGTCCTAATTTATTTAAATGGACATAGTAATTAATAATTTTGGATTATAGGAAATATAGTACATTATAAGTTTGAATTAATTCTGGTTTCCTTCCGGGTTCAAGCCCTAATATTTTATTCATATTTGCAATAATTTATAAATATTAATTTTAATGGGTAATTTAATCTTATTTTAAATAAATAATATACACATTTATAAGTTCAATAATATTTTCAAACCATAATCTTTCATTTCAATTTATTTTCAAAAATTATTTTCTCAAATTGGCAATAACATTTTGTAGAGTCAGTGTCAGTGTTCGCGTGTATTTTTTCATCATACTGGAATAAATTGCTGCCCAAGACATACCAGGATCTCCCAGGACTTCAGTACCCTCCGGCGCCCTTCAGGATCCACCAAGGTGCACCCAGTCAAGGACAGGACGAAACGCTCCAGTTATATGAAACTTAGAAGTAGGTTTTATAAACTTGTTTGTTTTTGAGTGAGTTCAAAGTTATAATGTGGATATGATTGGCTCGTATTCCACTGCATTTTTACTTAACTAATTCAATTGAATAATGCTGTATAAGAAAACTATTTTCAAAATTTGTTATAATTAATAACAAATTTTGCAATATGAACTCACGCTAATTTTAATTATTTTACTGCTGGGAAATACAATGCTAATTTTATGACTTATTTGTTCTGTTTATTTACCTAAAATACAATTGTTTTTAGAGTTTCAGATTGCTCTATTAACAGTAAATTTCCTATTGTGTAACATATTCAACAAATAAATTAATCGATATAACAATTTTTGGTTGAAGTATTATTGATTTAAACATAAGTACTAAAACCTTTTGCATAAATTAAATTAATTTAGATACATTCTGAGAAACAGAACAATTTTTCATAACATTTGTAGACAAAGACACAAGTACGGGGCGCGCGTCGATCCATCCACCATTCATCCTAACTTCTTAAACAAACACACTTCCGGTTCTTCATTGAGCCATCGTTCGTTTCCGCTTTCAGCCCAGGATTAAATTCAGGCTCTGGAGTCTGTTCTCAAAACTGTCTGCTGTTCGACCACGTTTGTTTAATTTAAATTAAACCAGCGTGGATTGAAGAACAGTGTGGATGGTTGATAGGAATGGACGCGGGCATGGAGGCCTGCTGAGGACTACTCAACCGCGTTTCGGGACACTCGGGGTATATTTTTTACACTGATTTGATTTTGTTCGGGACGCTGTAAATTAATTAAATAATTGTGATTTGTTTGGTTAAATTTCTACTTATTGTTTCGAGTTTCGTTTCGGATTTTTTCGGTTTTCAGGACGTATTGTTGGGATGGGGGATATTTGTGTTTATTTTTAATTGTTTTCAGGTTATTTCGGCTAAACCATGGGTCAACTTAGAGTTCTGGCCTCTAATTTGGCCCAAGGACAGTCCGAAAAATTTGTAAGTAATACACACACAACACACACGATTCAGGGCCGGCCCTGTATCGTCCGCGTCCCCCTCTTTTCTTGGTTAGGTCTTTTCTGTCTCTTTTTCGGGTAATTCTGCTTACATAGCAGCTACCCTTTTTCAGTGCGACCCATTAGCTAATTATGTTAGGTAGGAGTAAAGTTAGGTTGAATGGGTAGGTAGGCATTCTGTTTCTGGTGACAGGAAGCAGAATGGCTCTTTCTCTGTCTGACTTGGGTCGCGGTTGGACTTAGGAAGGGTTCCCTGTCAAGTGGAGCACCTTGGCGTGGTGACAGGGCTTAACCCGTCCCCAACGAGGGGTTGGTGGCGGTACCAAGCTCCACAGACAGTACGATTTATCTAAGTGATAAAAATTTAAATATACAAAATAGTTTTGTCTTCATTTTAATAATTTGATTGTTAATTAAAATTGACAATCTTTAGGGTTAAATAATTCATTTTAAATTTTTGCATTCTTACGTGAAATGACGTCTAGATAAATTGTACTTGTCAGCTAGACGCACATTTTCAATTCTTGTTTTAATTTTGAAATATTTTTACGTTTAAAATTAAATTAATTTTGCTAACTACAATTGTTAAATGTGCGTTTGGCTTTAGGATTGCCAAAATTAAATATGTTATCATTAAATAAATACTTCATATTTATTTATTGCAGTTATAATTTTGATTATAATAATTTTTATTTTATTTATACTAAGATTAATGTAAATTTTAGGGTGTATTCTGGCAATTCTACATTTTTTTTCAGGAATTCTTCAGTGATTGTGTATCTTTTTTTTGTATAATATATCGTTCATCAACACTTCGTCGTCAATTAAGGAAATTATTATTTTTTCTTATATTTTGTGGGGTGTATATCCGTGTTTTTTTTTTCGAGTATCCTTCAGCGAATGTATAAAATTTGATGGTCTATTATTCTTCGTCTTTTATGATTATTCTTCAATAATATTCAACAATTAGGAATTTAAAAATCATGATAATGTTTAGAGCATTAAACAGGTCTCAGTGATTGTTATTATATCTAGTTGAGTTCTTTATTCTTCAAAGTAATCTCAACAATAAAACAATAACATATTGATGATTGGCAAAACTGACTAGCTTTTGCATTGGGCAGTGATTGAACTGAGTAGATCATTGTTTTTAACAGTGTCTGAGACGTTGGCTAGCCATTATCAAACTTCAGGGGTGCATTTATTACAAAAAAATTCATTAAAAAAATTCAAGATAAATTCAAAACGAAAATAAAATATTCAAGATTTCCGATTTGGTAAATCCGTTGTAGAACTAGATTTGTCTTTGTTTGTTTATTAGGGTGGCTTGGGTTCTTTTTTGGGTGTATTTCTCTTTCAGGTTTGCTTCAAATAAAATGGTAAACTGACTAGCTCTGGCATTGAACAGAGATTGAAACAAGTAGATCACTGTTTTAACAGTGTCAGAGACGTTGGCTAACTATTATCAAACTTCATGGATGCAGTCGTTATAAGAAGAAATCAAGACAATAAATCATTTAATTATTTTCAAGAAAATTCAAGACAGAAATTTATAAAATTATCAAGATTCCCGGTTGGTAAAGCCGTGGTAAAAGAGGGAGATTCGTCTTTGTTTGTTTTCTCTGGTGGCTTGGGTTCTTTATTTGTGTATTTCTCTTTCAGGTTTGCTTCAAATAAAATGGTAAATTGACTAGCTCTGGCATTGAACAGTGATTGAAACGAGTAGATCATTGTTTTTAACAGTGTCAGAGACGTTGGATAACTATTATTGAACTTCAGGGATGCAATCATTACAAGAAGAAATTGCAGTATTAAATCCGTCGTACAACTAGATTCGGTGTTGCGTATTTTCTAGTGTGATTTGTGTTCTATTTGTGTATTTTTTCCAGATTTTTCAGTTACATTTACAACTTATATTTGTTATATTTATTTATATTGCATCAATTACATAAATATAAAGACAAAAAATGGAATGACAACATCACAGATAAAATACGTATAAACTATTTGGTCTTAGTGTCTGAGACGTTGGCTAGCCATTATCAAACTTCAGGGGTGCATTTATTACAAAAAAATTCATTAAAAAAATTCAAGATAAATTCAAAACGAAAATAAAATATTCAAGATTTCCGATTTGGTAAATCCGTTGTAGAACTAGATTTGTCTTTGTTTGTTTTCTCTGGTGGCTTGGGTTCTTTTTTGGGTGTATTTCTCTTTCAGGTCTGATTCAAATGATATGGTAAACTGACTAGCTCTGGCATTGAACAGAGATTGAAACAAGTAGATCACTGTTTTTAACAGTGTCAGAGACGTTGGCTAATCATTATTGAACTTTATGGATGCAGTCATTACAAGAAGAAATCAAGACAATAAATCATTTAATTATTTTCAAGAAAAATTCAAGACAGAAATTGTTATATTTCGGTGAGCGCGAATAAATTCCAACTAGGATGTGCAAGAAAAGAATAGATAATTTATTTTACAAGAAAAATCGTGTTCGTATGTTACAAATTTCAGAGCAATCATATTAAACTACACAAGCGCTGTAAAAGTTCTTTTGCATGCGGCTGGTGAGTGAAGTATGTCGGTAAAGCCGATTCCTCAACAGAAATTAATAAAATTATCAAGATTCCGCATTGGTAATTCCATCGTAGAAGAACTAGATTCGTTGTTGTTTATTTTCTCTGGTGGCTTGGGTTCTTTTTTGGGTGTATTTCTCTTTAAGGTTTGTTTCAAATAAAATGGTAAACTGACTAGCTCTGGCATTGGACAGTGATTGAAACAAGTAGATCACTGTTTTTAACAGTGTCAGAGACGTTGGCTATTTATTACTGAACTTCAAAGATGCAGTCATTACAAGAAGAAATCAAGACAATAAATCATTTAATTATTTTCAAGAAAATTCAAGACAGAAATTGATAAAATTATCAAGATTCCCGGTTGGTAAAGCCGTGGTAAAAGAGGGAGATTCGTCTTTGTTTGTATTCTCTGGTATTTTCAGCAATGCATTGAAGTATAAAGTCTAAAAGAAACATTTTAAGTTTAAATGAATTAAATTAAATTAACTAAACGTCAGGTATAAATTTAGAACCTCAAAACAATCCAAAAGTTCTTTTGTGTAGAGGTTTGTTCGCAAATTCTTCGTTTAAGAGCTCGTACATACAAATAATGAGAATTTTGGGTTGAACCAGTTCAAAAATCGAAAATTATTAAAATGTGGTTCTATATAATTCAGACCACGAGAAATCGAATGGCGCAAAGCGCATCTTCATATCTTTTTTAGTTTTTGAGTTACAGCGATTTTTTACTTTTTTTAAAGCTCAACTTTGAAAGCTCATAACTCAAAAACTAAAAGAGATATTGAAATGCGGTTTGAACGAGTGTATTTCTCGTGCGCTACTTAACTTGTACAGGTATTTTGAAAATTTTGAAAATTTTTCAATATTTTTCAAAATTTTTCTTCCTCGATATTTCAAAAACTTGAAAAAATTATGAAAATCTGAAAACACCAATGAATTTCTGACGTGAAAATACATAAGTATGCAAATTTTCACAATAAAATTCGCACGGATACATTTTTTATTACAAAAAAACGAAAAATGGCTAAAAATCGTAAAAATCTTAAGGCTAACCCCTTAAGAAATCTTCAAAAAAACGGCCATTTTCGATTTTTTGTAATAAAAAATGTATCCGTTCGAATTTTCTTCTGAAAATTTGCATACCTATGTATTTTCACGTGAGGAATTCACTGGTGTTTTCATATTTCCATTATCTTTTCAACTTTTTGAAATATCGACAAAAGAAAATTTCGAAAAAAATTTAAAAATTTTCAAAATTTTCAAAATACCGGTACAAGTTAAGTATCGAACGAGAAATACACTCGTTCAAATCGCATTTCAATATCTGTTTTAGTTTTTGAGTTATGGGCTTTCAAAGTTGAGCTTTAAAAAAAGTCAAAAATCGCTGTAACTCCAAAATTAAAAGAGATATTGAGTATTGTAATAGTTTTAAGTTTATGTACAAATGATAAAGAAAAACATAGTCAAAAATTGAGGTCAACATATAGCGCGATATTCGAGGTATTCGAATGTTCGCTATACTGACGTTAATATTCGAAAATCTCGAATATCGAATAATGTCAATATTCGCGGCATTCGACTATTCGCGGATGATATTCGCCCATCTCTATTAAAAATCATTTAATTAGCATAACATTTTGATTACAATATTTCTATACAATCATCTTTTAACCTATGTAAATAATTTATTTAAAACATGGTTGTCATTTTAAATATTGCATATTCATGAATTTTATGAGTGACAAATAATCGAAAACGTGGGAAAAAATTGATTTTCAAGTCCATTATCATTATTTACAGAAATAGTTTAAACTTTGAATATTTTTAGCATCTTTATCGATTTATTCCGATTTATGATAAGTAGGAAAAGACAAACTGTCTAGATATTAATTTGACTTTGTAACAAATGTATTTTTAATATTTTCTGATAAAATTTACCTTGAAATATGGCAATATTTTTATTAGATAATTAATATCAAATTTCAATAATTTCGCAACAATAAACACCTTTGACATTTTAGTACATTTAAATATTAGTACAACAATTAATTAGCAATTAAATTTATTGAGAACTTTCCATAATAACAATTACCATATTACGAGTCATATTTTGAGTGAGAACTGAACAAGAAACAATTTCTTGTGCGTGATGATATATTTATTTATTTTATTTATATTAAACTCTCAGTTCTTTAATATAATGGAGTAGATGGCTCAGTGGTATCGAGTCGGCCTGTGAATCTTGAGAACCTTGGTTCGATCCCCACAGCTGACAAACAATTTTCACCAAATTAAATCTACCCATGTGGCTCCCACTCCACTAATATCTTTGAGGGCCGTGATTTGACGACTGGTAACCGCACTTCACGCGAAGAAATATATCACTTACCGAGATTTGCTTTGGCAGAGAGCCACACCCAGTAATGGGTAAAAGGCGTGATGATATATTTATTTGTTTTATTTATATTAAACTCTCAGTTCTTTAATATGTCCATTAATTTCTTTCTTGAACTAAAATAAATATATCATCACGCCTTTTACCCATTAGTGGATGTGGCACTCTGCCGTAGCAGATCTCAGTAAGTCATATAGTTTTTCTTGAAGTTGATGTATCCAATTTGTAATTATTTTTTGACAAAATGTTAAAAACTCTCCACATACAACAGATTTACAAAAAAAATATATTTCTTACATTAATTTTAATTAAATACATACATAACATCACACTATATCCCATTAAATGGGGTAGCACGAACCCGTCAACATTCTCATCCTGACACACGATACTCATTTCGACCACATTAACACTTCCTCCATACGAACTCTTTCTTTCCTCACAACCAAAATCCATCATCACGCAACAAACATTCATCCATTCGCTTCTGTACACCTGTTTCGTAAATCTTCACTTACGCCCACTTCTCTAACAACGAATCTATAAGAAATGAAGGCAGCTTCGCCTGCGCTTGTTTAAAAATACGTTTAACACATTTGCAGTTACACACTGTTTAGTAAAAACTGAAAATGAAGTAAAAAAGATGAGGAAGGAAGGGAGTATCTTCCTGCGCTTGTTTTTGAAACTGAATTCCACACAATTGCAGTTGGACACTCTATAGTAAAAACAGAAAATGAAACAAAAAGATAAGAAAGGAAGGCAGCATCGCCTGCGCTTGTTTAAAAATACATTTAACTAAATTGCAGTTACATATTGTATAGTAAAAACTGAAAATGAAGTAAAAAAAAGATGAGGAAGGAAGGGAGTATTAATTTTAATTGTAAACTTTAAGTGCACTTAGTACTTATAATTAATGCCTTAATTTTGTGAGCTAGCATTATTTGACATATTACAAGTAGTAATTACTAATTGGATATCTATGAATGTAGCTTTAGTAAACAAAATACTAATTGACAATTATCAACCATTGTCCAATTGAACTTGAACCTTAGCACAGATATAGATCATTGGCTGGCGTCACAATTTCATGAGCTGAATTTCATTGAGATAGTTAATCTGGACCTAAATGTATCTTCAAACTTATACCGCAACAGTCAGTAGCGATTTAAAATCGTTTACGTGCCTTTGATCATGTTATTTAGCGAAGAATTTAAAGTAAGTTTTTAAACATTTCTTATTAATTGTCAATAACTTATTCACTAAAATATTTTACACCTAGCTGGTTTAAAAAACTATGTAATTATTATTATATGTCAAAGTATTGAAGTATAATGATTGATAATATTTATTATTGAGAAATAAATGATAAATGTTAAAATTGATTTGATTATTGATAGCGTCAAAATATACTTTATTTTTCATTCTTCATTCCTCCATAACTACCGCTAGCTCTACCGTCAGTCGTTCACCTCCCTCGTGCCTCTTGTTTAGTTCGACTGATGCTTCCTCCCGCGTCGTCTCATCAGGGGTGCCAACCCCGCAATGTGTGGCAACCACTCTTACTCGCATCTCCGCACAGGTGCACTGCCTGGTGGATTTGTGGAGACTGGCCCGCATGTTTGTGTGGAGGAGCTACTTCCTGGTGGGCGACGTGGTGCACAGCATCCTCTGGCTATCGGTGGCACTTTGCGGGTGGGGATTGGTGGTGGTTCTGGGAGTGGGGATGCGGGAGTGGAGGGGGAAGGTGTTGGAGGAGTGTGATGGTCAGGGTGGATGTGTTGTAGCGAGGGTGAAGTCATGATGGATATTTTAATCTATCACAGGGTTGTGATATTCCAGTTTTTTTCCGGATTCAGTCCTGGATTTTTCTGGAGCAGTAATCGATACTTTAGCTATATTTAATATTATAATTAGTGGTCCCAAATTAATTAGGATTCATTGCACTCAATTTAATGTATCACAAGGTTGTGATATTCCAGTTTTTTTCCGGATACAGTCCCGGATTTTTCTGGAGCAGTAATCGATACTTTAGCTATATTTAATATTATAATTAGTGGTCCCAAATTAATTAGGATTCATTGCGCTCAATTTAATGTATCACAGGGTTGTGATATTCCTGTTTTTTTCCGGATTTACTCCTGGATTTTTCTGGAACAGAAATCAATACTTTAGCTATATTGAATATTATAATTAAAGGTCCCAAATTAATTAGGATTCATTGCGCCCAATTTAATGTATCACAGGGTTGTGATATTCCAGTTTTTTTCCGGATACAGTCCCGGATTTTTCTGGAGCAGTAATCGATACTTTAGCTATATTTAATATTATAATTAGTGGTCCCTGTTGTAGCAAATCGTAGTTTAATTGGACATGTAAATCAAACTCAGGTCTTTCAGCAAAAACACTTTATTAACGGCTGCGTACAAAAATAAACTATAACGTGTACAATACAGAACAACGATTATACGACACACACGTTCTGAAAGAAAAATAACAACTAACTGTCAAAGTAAACAAAAACACATGAACATAATCAACAATACAATTACAAAGGTGCCTCTGACTTTTAAAATAAAGATTAACAAACTAATTCAACACTCTCGCTTTTGGAATATCTTGATTTAAATAAAAACGCGCCGCACGAATAACAATTGCGCATATCAGCTTTGTAATCCCAAGTAGCAGCAAAGTGTGCGAAGCCTATCACGAGGGAGAGGCTTAGTAAGTAAGTCAGCTAGTTGTAGCTCGCTGGCTACATATTCAACTGCAATATCTTGTTTCTCATAGTGTTCGCGAATAAAATGATACCGAACATCTATGTGCTTTGTTCGTCTATGAAACTCGGGGTTCTTTACGAGCCTGATGGCGGCTTGATTATCAATGTTCAGGATGGTTGCTTGAGCACACAGATGTTTGATATCAGCAAGTAATCGGCGAAGCCAGACAGCTTCTTTCGTCGCAGCGCAAGCTGCCATATACTCGGCGTCTGTTGTGCTCAGTGCTACACTCTTCTGTCTTTGCGAAGACCAGGTTACTGGTCCATTTGCCAACGTGAATACATATCCGGTTACGGATTTTCTCGTGTCTAGGTCGCTCGCGTAGTCAGAATCGCAGTAGCCGGTTAATTTTAGTTTGCTCTCGCTACTTCTATACATGATCCCCATCGAAGGGGTACCTTTCAGATAGCGTAAAATTCGTTTTACAGCTGACCAATGCTCGAGGTTGTAATTGTTACAGAATCGACTGACTTCGTTGACGGAAAATGCTATGTCGGGTCTAGTGACTGTTGCTAGGAACATCAATGAACCTACAGCCTCTCGATACGGTACCTCTCGGCCTGCTGAGTCGCCGTCAGCTTGTGCTTGAAGACGCATGCCGGGTTCGGCAGGTACACTGACAGTTTTCGCGTCTTCCATCTTAAATCGCTCAAGGATTCGCCGGACATAGGAAGCTTGGTGTATAAAAATGCTTTTGCTTGCTCGGTCTCTCACGATTTGCATCCCGCAGAAAATGTTGGTAGTGATGAGCTTCACCTCGAATTCGCTGCACAGTGCCTGAAGAACCATATTGAGAGCTCTCTGAGTCTTGGCGGCTACTAACCCGTCGTCTACATACAGAGCAAGATATACAGTCGTTTTGTCGATTTCACCTACGAAAATACACTTGTCCGCGTCGGACTCTTTGAAATTATGACGTGACAAAAACGTTTTAAAAGTCTTGTTCCAGCACCTGGGTGCTTGCTTGAGACCATACAAGGACTTTCTGAGTTTACAGGTTACCTTATTGCGGTCCCCTTTTACCTCGACTCCCTCTGGTGGCACCATAAAGATGTTCTCTTCAAGCTCACCGTAGAGGAAGGCGGTCTTCACATCAAACTGTTGAAGTTCTAGGTCTTCGTTGGCTGTCAGAGCCAAAAATACACGTACAGAGTCGTATCTCACGACTGGTGCGAAGGTCTCGGTGTAGTCGAGGCCGCTTTTCTGCTGGAATCCTCTGGCACAGAGTCTGGCTTTGTGCCGGCAAATTGCTCCCGAAGAATCCCGTTGGACCTTGAAACCCCACTTCGAGTCGATTACCTTCTGAGTTGGTTCCCTGGGGATCAGCTGCCAGGTTGCGTTCTCTCTATGTGCAGACAGCTCCTCGTGTATGGCCGATAACCAGCTTTCTGCATCTTCACCGGTGACAGCTTCCTGGAACGAAGTTGGTACGTGAAGTTCAGCGACGTCGGCTTCGTATCTGGCTGGTGTTCTCAATTTGTTTCTGTCGCGAAGAACAAATCGGGACGCGACTGGGACGTCGACTGAATCAACTGCTAGCACGCCACCTGGATCGGCGGCTGGTACGCCATCTTCTTCTGCTCCAACGAAGTCATCATGGTCTGCCAGAGGCTCTGGAGCGTCGATCTCAGCAGACGGAATCTTCACACTGTTTGTAGCTTCAGACTGGCCGTAGCTTGTTTTCTCCTCATTGAAGACGACGTCTCTTGCTTCGGTGATCCGCTTGGTTTGAGGATTGAACAAGCGGTAGTTGGTGGAGTCCCCCTGATATCCAACAAGGATCAACTTCTTTGACTTCGGTTCGAATTTCTTCTGCAGCTGCGAAGGAACGTGCACAAATGCGTCGGCACCAAAGGTACGCATGTGTGACAGACTTGGCTTCTTCTTCGTCCACATCTCGTACGGTGTAGTATCAGAACGTAGACTCGACGGAGTGCGGTTAAGAGTATAGACGGCGGTATTTACTGCTTCGGCCCAGAGGAACTGTGGCAGGTTCCTCGCTTCCAACATCGACCTGGCGGCCTCACAGATGGTTCTGTTTTCCCGCTCCGATTTGCCGTTTTGTTGTGGACAATACGGTGCAGTCGTCTGCAGTTCAATACCGCGCTCTCGCAGGTACTCTCGCATCGCCTGGTTACAGTATTCGGTGCCTCTATCCGTTCTGAGAATCTTCATCGTGTTGTTGAACTTGTTCGAAACCAGCTTCTCGAAAGTCTTGAAGTTTTCCAGGACATCACTCTTGTGTTTCAGGAAATAGACGTGCCTGAAATTCGATGCTTCGTCGATGAACGTTACGAAGAATCTGGCGCCACCGACTGAGTCCACTGGCATGGGGCCGCACACGTCGCTGTGCACGAATTCTCCTGGCTTCCACTGTTGCTTCACAGCTTGTCTCTGGTGTGGTTGTTTGTGCGACTTCCCATATTCGCACGCCTCGCAGAAGAACTCGCTGGTGTCTGACAACTCGACTCCCTGCACGAGGTTGTTGTTGATCATCTGCATCAGGAACTTCGGATTCACGTGGCCCAAGCGCTCGTGCCACGACTTCAGACTTTTATCGATTGCTGTATTACCTTCACAACGTTCTACTGGTTTGAAGAGCATTCGATAGACGTCGTTCCCGGTCTTCACGCCTTCTGCAACCAGCTTGTTTTTGGCGAGAATGTAAACGTGCTTATCTTCAAAATTTACTGTAAAATTTTTCGCGGTGCACACACCGACTGACAGGAGATTTTTCTTGATTTCCGGGACGTAGAGGACGTTCTCCATTTTGCCGGTTATCCACTCACCTTGAATGTATTTCCTCAAAGGAATCGTCCCAACTCCTCGTGCACGACACACGGTGTTGTTCCCGAGAGATATCTCGACATTCGAACTTCTCAGCTCAGAGAACCAATCGAGCCTGGACGTGATGTGCCGAGATGCGCCGCTGTCGGTCAACCAGCAGTCCCGGTAGTCCAGTCCCAGGATCTCTTCGGAGACCGCCCTGTTTGCAGCTTGGCTGACAGTCTGTTTGTCCTCTCTGACGGTTACTGTCACGAGAGCAGGTTGATCCTGGCTTTGCTGTGGTTTGTTGCTTTTCTTCTCTTCATCACGTTTTCTCTTGCGGCAGTTGCGACTGATGTGCCCCAGCTTCTTGCAATAGAAGCACTCCATCGTCTTTCTTCGATGGTCCTTCCCTCCGTTGTCCTTTCCTCCATGCTCCTTTGTCTTCGATCGATGTTGCAGCGACATAGCAGCTAGGGCGCTGGTCACTTCGTCGTCCTGGTGCGTCAGTCGTTTCTCTTCTTTGATGAGTCGCTCCTGGAGGTTCGGGATCGTCTGCTGTTCTGCGACGACGCTGTCCCAGGCCGTTATCAGGGGACTGTATTTTGCGGGAAGGCTCCCTAGTATCTTGGCCATGATGGCCACATCAGATACTTGCTCGCCAACGTCCTTCAGCTGATTTGCCATATTCTGCACTTTGGTCAAATGGTGGACCACCGAGTCGCCCGCGACCATGCGGTAATCGTAAAATTTTTGCGTCAGTAACAACTTGTTCGAGGCAGATGTTTGTTCGTGGATTGCACTGAGTTTTACCCACATTTCTCTGGCCGTCTCGCAGGTGATGAGGCATTCGAGTTGCATGGCGTCAATGGAGGCCGAAATTAGGAACATGGCCTTTGCGTTGTCCTTTGTCCATGACTTGCCTGTTGCGTCGTTGAGATTCTCCGGCTTGACACGAGTTCCGTCGACAACATCGATGATTCCGTTCGCAATGAGAATCGTGCGCATTTGGAATTTCCAGAGTTGGTAATTCGTGCCTTCCAGCTTCGTGATGTTCCGGGTAGTCAGTTCGTCTGCCATTTTGTAAAGCACGCACGAGGCAGAAATAACGACTTAACTTTGCTGCCACAATACTCGCGACCGAATCGCGGAAAAACACGTTACACGTTTTTTTTTTCTTTTCGAGAAAAATGCCCGTTACGCACACCGTTTGCTGTAGCAGATCGCGTCGGATCTGGGCCCATAACCTGTTGTAGCAAATCGTAGTTTAATTGGACATGTAAATCAAACTCAGGTCTTTCAGCAAAAACACTTTATTAACGGCTGCGTACAAAAATAAACTATAACGTGTACAATACAGAACAACGATTATACGACACACACGTTCTGAAAGAAAAATAACAACTAACTGTCAAAGTAAACAAAAACACATGAACATAATCAACAATACAATTACAAAGGTGCCTCTGACTTTTAAAATAAAGATTAACAAACTAATTCAACAGTCCCAAATTAATTAAGATTCATTGCGCACAATTTAATGTATCACAGGGTTGTGATATTCCAGTTTTTTTCCGGATTCAGTCCCGGATTTTTCTGGAGCAGTAATCGATACTTTAGCTATATTTAATATTATAATTAGTGGTCCCAAATTAATTAGGATTCATTGCGCTCAATTTAATGTATCACAGGGTTGTGATATTCCTGTTTTTTTCCGGATTTACTCCTGGATTTTTCTGGAACAGAAATCAATACTTTAGCTATATTGAATATTATAATTAAAGGTCCCAAATTAATTAGGATTCATTGCGCCCAATTTAATGTATCACAGGGTTGTGATATTCCAGTTTTTTCCGGATTTACTCCTGAATTTTTCTGGAACAGAAATCAATACTTTAGCTATATTGAATATTATAATTAAAGGTCTCAAATTAATTAGGATTTATTGCGCCCAATTTAATGTATCACAGGGCTATGATATTCCAGTTTTTTTCCGGATTAAACCCCGGATTTTTCTGGAGCAATAATGGACACTAGCTATATTTAATATTATAATTAAAGGTCCAAAATTAATTAGGGTTCTTTGCGCCAAATTTAATGTATCACAGGGTTGTGATATTCCTGTTTTTATCCGGATTGACTCCTGGATTTTTCTGGAACATAAATCGATACTTTAGCTATATTTAATATTATAATTAGTGGTCCCAAATTAATTAGGATTCATTGCGTCCAATTTAATTTATCACAGGGTTGTGATATTCCAGTTTTTTCCGGATTAAACCCCGGATTTTTCTGTAGCAATATTCTATACTTTAGCTAAATTTAATATTAAAATAAAAGGTCCTGAATTAATTAGGTTTCATTACGCTCATTTGAATTTATCACAGGCTTTTAGCTACAAATATTAGGCTAGGACCATTGAAGAATAAATTACAACGAGCTAATTAAATAATAAAACTTATTGGATTCACTACATAGAATTATTTAAAAGGACAACAGGTCCTTATTTATTTTAGGCACGGACCATTTTATATTTAAACATACAAATTAAATAATAAGTTAGGAAATCCATTGTAGGAATAATATTTCTGGATTCAACACCAAGAATTATGGCGCAGACCATTTCAGATTCAACTAAAACCCTCTAATTAAATAATAAGTTAGGATATCCATTGTAGGAATAATATTTCTGGATTCAACACCCAGAATTATTTAAAAGGACAACAGGTCCTTCTTTATTTTAGGCGCGGAAAATTTTATATTTAAACATACAAATTAAATAATAAGTTAGGAAATCCATTGTAGGAATAATATTTCTGGATTCAACACCCAGAATTATTTAAAAGGACAACTGTTCCTTATTTATTTTAGGAGCGGACAATTTCAGATTCTACTACAACCCTCTAATTAAATAATAAGTTAGGAAATCCATTGTAGGAATAATATTTCTGTATTCAACACCCAGAATTATTTAAAAGGACAACAGGTCCTTCTTTATTTTAGGCGCGGATAATTTTATATTTAAACATACAAATTAAATAATAAGTTAGGAAATCCATTGTAGGAATAATATTTCTGGATTCAACACCCAGAATTATTTAAAAGGACAACTGTTCCTTATTTATTTTAGGAGCGGACAATTTCAGATTCAACTACAACCCTCTAATTAAATAATAAGTTAGGAAATCCATTGTAGGAATAATATTTCTGGATTCAACACCCAGAATTATTTAAAAGGACAACAGGTCCTTCTTTATTTTAGGCGCGGATAATTTTATATTTAAACATACAAATTAAATAATAAGTTAGGAAATCCATTGTAGGAATAATATTTCTGGATTCAACACCCAGAATTATTTAAAAGGACAACTGTTCCTTATTTATTTTAGGAGCGGACAATTTCAGATTCTACTACAACCCTCTAATTAAATAATAAGTTAGGAAATCCATTGTAGGAATAATATTTCTGGATTCAACACCCAGAATTATTTAAAAGGACAACAGGTCCTTCTTTATTTTAGGCGCGGATAATTTTATATTTAAACATACAAATTAAATAATAAGTTAGGAAATCCATTGTAGGAATAATATTTCTGGATTCAACACCCAGAATTATTTAAAAGGACAACTGTTCCTTATTTATTTTAGGAGCGGACAATTTCAGATTCTACTACAACCCTCTAATTAAATAATAAGTTAGGAAATCCATTGTAGGAATAATATTTCTGGATTCAACACCCAGAATTATTTAAAAGGACAACAGGTCCTTCTTTATTTTAGGCGCGGATAATTTTATATTTAAACATACAAATTAAATAATAAGTTAGGAAATCCATTGTAGGAATAATATTTCTGGATTCAACACCCAGAATTATTTAAAAGGACAACTGTTCCTTATTTATTTTAGGAGCGGACAATTTCAGATTCAACTACAACCCTCTAATTAAATAATAAGTTAGGAAATCCATTGTAGGAATAATATTTCTGGTTTCAACACCCAGAATTATTTAAAAGGACAACAGGTCCTTCTTTATTTTAGGCGCGGATAATTTTATATTTAAACATACAAATTAAATAATAAGTTAGGAAATCCATTGTAGGAATAATATTTCTGGATTCAACACCCAGAATTATTTAAAAGGACAACTGTTCCTTATTTATTTTAGGAGCGGACAATTTCAGATTCTACTACAACCCTCTAATTAAATAATAAGTTAGGAAATCCATTGTAGGAATATTATTTCTGGATTCAACACCCAGAATTATTTAAAAGGACAACTGTTCCTTATTTATTTTAGGTGCGGACCATTTCAGATTAAATTACAACCCGCTAATTAAATAATAAGTCAGGAAATCCATTGTAGGAATAATTTTTCTGGATTCAACACTTAGAATTATTTAAAAGGACAACAGGTCCTTATTTATTTTAGGCACGGACCATTTTATATTTAAACATACAAATTAAATAATAAGTTAGGAAATCCATTGTAGGAATAATATTTCTGGATTCAACACCCAGAATTATTTAAAAGGACAACTGTTCCTTATTTATTTTAGGAGCGGACAATTTCAGATTCTACTACAACCCTCTAATTAAATAATAAGTTAGGAAATCCATTGTAGGAATAATATTTCTGGATTCAACACCCAGAATTATTTAAAAGGACAACTGTTCCTTATTTATTTTAGGAGCGGACAATTTCGGATTCTACTACAACCCTCTAATTAAATAATAAGTTAGGAAATCCATTGTAGGAATAATATTTCTGGATTCAACACCCAGAATTATTTAAAAGGACAACTGTTCCTTATTTATTTTAGGCACGGACCATTTTATATTTAAACATACAAATTAAATAATAAGTTAGGAAATCCATTGTAGGAATAATATTTCTGGATTCAACACCCAGAATTATTTAAAAGGACAACTGTTCCTTATTTATTTTAGGAGCGGACAATTTCAGATTCTACTACAACCCTCTAATTAAATAATAAGTTAGGAAATCCATTGTAGGAATAATATTTCTGGATTCAACACCCAGAATTATTTAAAAGGACAACTGTTCCTTATTTATTTTAGGAGCGGACAATTTCAGATTCTACTACAACCCTCTAATTAAATAATAAGTTAGGAAATCCATTGTAGGAATAATATTTCTGGATTCAACACCCAGAATTATTTAAAAGGACAACTGTTCCTTATTTATTTTAGGCACGGACCATTTTATATTTAAACATACAAATTAAATAATAAGTTAGGAAATCCATTGTAGGAATAATATTTCTGGATTCAACACCCAGAATTATTTAAAAGGACAACTGTTCCTTATTTATTTTAGGAGCGGACAATTTCAGATTCTACTACAACCCTCTAATTAAATAATAAGTTAGGAAATCCATTGTAGGAATAATATTTCTGGATTCAACACCCAGAATTATTTAAAAGGACAACTGTTCCTTATTTATTTTAGGCACGGACCATTTTATATTTAAACATACAAATTAAATAATAAGTTAGGAAATCCATTGTAGGAATAATATTTCTGGATTCAACACCCTGAATTATTTAAAAGGACAACTGTTCCTTATTTATTTTAGGAGCGGACAATTTCAGATTCTACTACAACCCTCTAATTAAATAATAAGTTAGGAAATCCATTGTAGGAATAATATTTCTGGATTCAGCACCCTGAATTATTTAAAAGGACAACTGTTCCTTATTTATTTTAGGAGCGGACAATTTCAGATTCTACTACAACCCTCTAATTAAATAATAAGTTAGGAAATCCATTGTAGGAATAATATTTCTGGATTCAACACCCAGAATTATTTAAAAGGACAACTGTTCCTTATTTATTTTAGGAGCGGACAATTTCAGATTCTACTACAACCCTCTAATTAAATAATAAGTTAGGAAATCCATTGTAGGAATAATATTTCTGGATTCAACACCCAGAATTATTTAAAAGGACAACTGTTCCTTATTTATTTTAGGAGTGGACAATTTCAGATTCTACTACAACCCTCTAATTAAATAATAAGTTAGGAAATCCATTGTAGGAATAATATTTCTGGATTCAACACCCAGAATTATTTAAAAGGACAACTGTTCCTTATTTATTTTAGGAGCGGACAATTTCAGATTCTACTACAACCCTCTAATTAAATAATAAGTTAGGAAATCCATTGTAGGAATAATATTTCTGGATTCAATACCCAGAATTATTTAAAAGGACAACTGTTCGTTATTTATTTTAGGCACGGACCATTTTATATTTAAACATACAAATTAAATAATAAGTTAGGAAATCCATTGTAGGAATAATATTTCTGGATTCAACACCCAGAATTATTTAAAAGGACAACTGTTCCTTATTTATTTTAGGAGCGGACAATTTCAGATTCTACTACAACCCTCTAATTAAATAATAAGTTAGGAAATCCATTGTAGGAATAATATTTCTGGATTCAACACCCAGAATTATTTAAAAGGACAACTGTTCCTTATTTATTTTAGGCACGGACCATTTTATATTTAAACATACAAATTAAATAATAAGTTAGGAAATCCATTGTAGGAATAATATTTCTGGATTCAACACCCAGAATTATTTAAAAGGACAACTGTTCCTTATTTATTTTAGGAGCGGACAATTTCAGATTCTACTACAACCCTCTAATTAAATAATAAGTTAGGAAATCCATTGTAGGAATAATATTTCTGGATTCAACACCCAGAATTATTTAAAAGGACAACTGTTCCTTATTTATTTTAGGCACGGACCATTTTATATTTAAACATACAAATTAAATAATAAGTTAGGAAATCCATTGTAGGAATAATATTTCTGGATTCAACACCCAGAATTATTTAAAAGGACAAATGTTCCTTATTTATTTTAGGAGCGGACAATTTCAGATTCTACTACAACCCTCTAATTAAATAATAAGTTAGGAAATCCATTGTAGGAATAATATTTCTGGATTCAACACCCAGAATTATTTAAAAGGACAACTGTTCCTTATTTATTTTAGGCACGGACCATTTTATATTTAAACATACAAATTAAATAATAAGTTAGGAAATCCATTGTAGGAATAATTTTTCTGGATTCAACACCCAGAATTATTTAAAAGGACAACTGTTCCTTATTTATTTTAGGCACGGACCATTTCAGATTAAATTACAACCCGCTAATTAAATAATAAGTCAGGAAATCCATTGTAGGAATAATTTTTCTGGATTCAACACTCAGAATTATTTAAAAGGACAACAGGTCCTTATTTATTTTAGGCACGGACCATTTTATATTTAAATATACAAATTAAATAATAAGTTAGGAAATCCATTGTAGGAATAATATTTCTGGATTCAACACCCAGAATTATTTAAAAGGACAACTGTTCCTTATTTATTTTAGGAGCGGACAATTTCAGATTCTACTACAACCCTCTAATTAAATAATAAGTTAGGAAATCCATTGTAGGAATAATATTTCTGGATTCAACACCCAGAATTATTTAAAAGGACAACTGTTCCTTATTTATTTTAGGCACGGACCATTTTATATTTAAACATACAAATTAAATAATAAGTTAGGAAATCCATTGTAGGAATAATATTTCTGGATTCAACACCCAGAATTATTTAAAAGGACAACTGTTCCTTATTTATTTTAGGAGCGGACAATTTCAGATTCTACTACAACCCTCTAATTAAATAATAAGTTAGGAAATCCATTGTAGGAATAATATTTCTGGATTCAACACCCAGAATTATTTAAAAGGACAACTGATCCTTATTTATTTTAGGCACGGACCATTTTATATTTAAACATACAAATTAAATAATAAGTTAGGAAATCCATTGTAGGAATAATATTTCTGGATTCAACACCCAGAATTATTTAAAAGGACAACAGTTCCTTATTTATTTTAGGAGCGGACAATTTCAGATTCTACTACAACCCTCTAATTAAATAATAAGTTAGGAAATCGATTGTAGGAATAATATTTCTGGATTCAACACCCAGAATTATTTAAAAGGACAACTGTTCCTTATTTATTTTAGGAGCGGACAATTTCAGATTCTACTACAACCCTCTAATTAAATAATAAGTTAGGAAATCCATTGTAGGAATAATATTTCTGGATTCAACACCCAGAATTATTTAAAAGGACAACTGTTCCTTATTTATTTTAGGAGCGGACAATTTCAGATTCTACTACAACCCTCTAATTAAATAATAAGTTAGGAAATCCATTGTAGGAATAATATTTCTGGATTCAACACCCAGAATTATTTAAAAGGACAACTGTTCCTTATTTATTTTAGGAGCGGACAATTTCATATTTACACATACAAATTAAATAATAAGTTAGGAAATCCATTGTAGGAATAATATTTCTGGATTCAACACCCAGAATTATTTAAAAGGACAACTGTTCCTTATTTATTTTAGGAGCGGACAATTTCAGATTCTACTACAACCCTCTAATTAAATAATAAGTTAGGAAATCCATTGTAGGAATAATATTTCTGGATTCAACACCCAGAATTATTTAAAAGGACAACTGTTCCTTATTTATTTTAGGAGCGGACAATTTCAGATTCTACTACAACCCTCTAATTAAATAATAAGTTAGGAAATCCATTGTAGGAATAATATTTCTGGATTCAACACCCAGAATTATTTAAAAGGACAACTGTTCCTTATTTATTTTAGGAGTGGACAATTTCAGATTCTACTACAACCCTCTAATTAAATAATAAGTTAGGAAATCCATTGTAGGAATAATATTTCTGAATTCAACACCCAGAATTATTTAAAAGGACAACTGTTCCTTATTTATTTTAGGCACGGACCATTTTATATTTAAACATACAAATTAAATAATAAGTTAGGAAATCCATTGTAGGAATAATATTTCTGGATTCAACACCCAGAATTATTTAAAAGGACAACAGGTCCTTACTTTTGTTGTTTTACAAGAAAGTTCACGTATTCGACCGTCACTTATTTCATCTGATAAACCACAGATACTACTGTTCGAGTGGTTCGACACACTCTACATAGTGTGGTCCCCTGGAGTTAGGTCCCATCATGACTTCGCTCGACCTGCAGCACTCCAACTAGGCCACCACATATTTCTTACACCTTTCATTCTTCATTCCTCCATAACTACCGCTAGCTCTACCGTCAGTCGTTCACCTCCCTCGTGCCTCTTGTTTAGTCCGACTGATGCTCCCTCCCGCGTCGTCTCATCAGGGGTGCCAACCCCGCAATGTGTGGCAACCACTCTTACTCGCATCTCCGCACAGGTGCACTGCCTGGTGGATTTGTGGAGACTGGCCCGCATGTTTGTGTGGAGGAGCTACTTCCTGGTGGGCGACGTGGTGCACAGCATCCTCTGGCTATCGGTGGCACTTTGCGGGTGGGGATTGGTGGTGGTTCTGGGAGTGGTGATGCGGGAGTGGAGGGGGAAGGTGTTGGAGGAGTGTGATGGTCAGGGTGGATGTGTTGTAGCGAGGGTGAAGTCATGATGGATATTTTAATCTATCACAGGGTTGTGATATTCCAGTTTTTTTCCTGGGTTCAGTCCCGGATTTTTCTGGAGCAGTAATCGTTACTTTAGCTATATTTAATATTATAATTAGTGGTCCCAAATTAATTAGGATTCTTTGCGCCCAATTTAATGTATCACAAAGTTGTGATATTCCAGTTTTTTTCCGGATTCACTCCCGGATTTTTCTGGAACAGAAATCGATACTTTATCTATATTTAATATTATAATTAGTGGTCCCAAATTAATTAGGATTCATTGCGCTCAATTTAATGTATCACAGGGTTGTGATATTCCAGTTTTTTTCCGGATTCACTCCCGGATTTTTCTGGAACAGAAATCGATACTTTAGCTATATTTAATATTATAATTAGTGGTCCCAAATTAATTAGGATTCATTGCGCCCAATTTAATGTATCACAGTGCTGTGATATTCCATTTTTTTCCGGATTAAACCCCGGATTTTTCTGGAGCAGTAATCGTTACTTTAGCTATATTTAATATTATAATTAGTGGTCCCAAATTAATTAGGATTCATTGCGCCCAATTTAATGTACCACAGGGTTGTGATATTCCAGTTTTTTTCCGGATTCAGTCCCGGATTTTTCTGGAACAGAAATCGATACTTTAGCTATATTTAATATTATAATTAAAAGTCCCAAATTAATTAGGATTCATTGCGCCCAATTTAATGTATCACAGGGTTGTGATATTCCAGTTTTTTTCCGGATTCACTCCCGGATTTTTCTGGAGCAGTATTCAACACATTAGCTATTATAGTAGAAGGTCCTAAATTAATTAGTATGTAGATTAGAAATTTTTATAAATTATATTCATTATTTTAATTAAAAGTATTATTAGTTAAATAATACTTTAGGAATTCATCGCAGAAGTAACTTTACAACACTACTTTAATTATTCACATGAATTATATATTTAGAATAGGAGCAGATCTAGTTTATTAAATAATTGTCTTACAGTGGGTTCAAATCCCACTTGGCAGTTTCTTCATTAACCCGAACATTATTCCATGAAGAGTCAGCGTCAGTTTGTCTCGGTATATGTTTGTTACGTTTGTTGATACAATCTTTCTACATCAATCAATTTTCACTTCTGTGTTGTTTGATCACCAGCCTTAGTTACAAAATGGCGACATCGTTGAGTCTTTTATACTTTAAGTTTAAATAGTGTTTCACATATAATTAATAAAATAGTTGATACCTACTTTTAATATTTAATTTTATTAAAATCAGAAGAAGAATTCAAGTTAAATATTTGAAGATACAAATTGATCCTGAGTTCCTGTATAATCAAGAAATTCATCATTATTTAATTTTCAAATTTAAATGCTTTTTGTCATTTATTATTGCACAATATAATATCTAATAATTAATATACTTTAAATAATATACGTAATTATTTAAAAAATATATTATTGGTATCAACAAATCAACTATAATAATATTCAACATAATTAATAATTTTGCATGATTCATGAAAAACTATAAAAATTCTAAATAATCAAGAATATTTACTGCATAAATACTGTTGTGACGAATGCTACAGGAAGACATCTTTCCTTGAAGAGGACATTAGAAAATATATCATCAGAAGAAAGAATGCATGTTATGCTTCAAACACATGATTGCAAATTACCATTACAATATTCATTAATTTCTTCAAATCCTTTCTTTGCGAAACTTTATGTTGCTGAAACAGAAGAGCACACAACAATATATCAGCAAATGGAAAAAGAATGCTTTGTTTAAAACAAATGATAACAAATAATATTTAATAATCTATTAAAATATTTTATTGTGAAACACTATTTTCTAAATTACAGTCTCCACTTTGTAATCTCGCCCGGGAGATTTTACACGGTGGAGTTCTGTAAAAATATCATCCTCGGTGACTCTCTGATGACGTTGTCTTTGTAACTAGACCTGGTGAATTCAACCAGCATATTGGTGAGGTTTGATCGATGTAGAAAGACTGTGTTAACAACGATAGCACGCAGCGACTCAGACAAACCAGCACTAACACTTTCTGGAATTGTTTGATTTGCTGAAGAAACTAGCAAGTCTAGGTTCGAAACTTAGAACTTGCAGACTTCATTTAAAGACATAATATACAAGAATCATTCTAGACTAAATTACAAGAGGTTAATTAAACGATAAGTAAGAAAAATCATTGTAGGAATAATTGTTCTGGATTCAACACCCAGAATTATTTAAAAGGACAACAGGTCCTTATTTATTTTAGGCTAGGAACATTTTATATTTAAACATACAAATTAAATAATAAGTTAGGAAATCCATTGTAGGAATAATATTTCTGGATTCAACAAACAGAATTATTTAAAAGGACAACAGGTCCTAATTTATTTTAGGCGCGGACAATTTCAGATTCAACTACAACCCTCTAATTAAATAATAAGTTAGGAAATTCTTTGTAGGAATAATTTTTCTGGATTCTATATCCAGAATTATTTAAAAGGACAACAGGTCCTTATTTATTTTAGGCACAGACCATTTTATATTTAAACATACAAATTAAATAATAAGTTAACAAATCCATTGTAGGAATAATCTTTCAGGATTCAACACCCAGAATTATTTAAAAGGACAACTGTTCCTTATTTATTTTAGGCGCGGACAATTTCAGATTCAACTACAACACTCTAATTAAATAATAAGTTAGGAAATCCATTGTAGGAATAATATTTCTGGATTCAACACCCAGAATTATTTAAAAGGACAACTGGTCCTTATTTCTTTTAAGCGCGGACAATTTCAGATTCAACTACAACCCTCTAATTAAATAATAAGTTAGGAAATTCTTTGTAGGAATAATTATTCTGGATTCAAGACCCAGAATTATTTAAAAGGACAACAGGTCCTTATTTATTTTAGGCACGGACCATTTTATATTTAAACATACAAATTAAATAATAAGTTAGGAAATCCATTGTAGGAATAATATTTCTGGATTCAATACCCAGAATTATTTAAAAGGACAACTGTTCCTTATTTATTTTAGGAGCGGACAATTTCAGACTCTACTACAACCCTCTAATTAAATAATAAGTTAGGATATTCTTTGTAGGAATTATTATTCTGGATTCAAGACCCAGAATTATTTAAAAGAACAACAGGTCCTTATTTATTTTAGGCACGGACCATTTTATATTTAAACATACAAATTAAATAATAAGTTAAGAAATCCATTGTAGGAATAATTTTTCACCCAGAATTATTTAAAAGGGCAACAGGGCCTTATTTATTTTAGGCGCGGACAATTTCAGATTTAACTACAACCCTCTAATTAAATAATAAGTTAGGAAATCCTTTGTAGGAATAATTATTCTGGATTCAAGATTCAGAATTATTTAAAAGGACAACTGTTCCTTATTTATTTTAGGAGCGGACAATTTCAGACTCTACTACAACCCTCTAATTAAATAATAAGTTAGGAAATCCATTGTAGGAATAATATTTCAGGATTCAACACCCAGAATTATTTAAAAGGACAACTGTTCCTTATTTATTTTAGGAGCGGACAATTTCAGATTCTACTACAACCCTCTAATTAAATAATAAGTTAGGAAATCCATTGTAGGAATAATATTTCTGGATTCAACACCCAGAATTATTTAAAAGGACAACAGGTCCTTATTTATTTTAGGCGCGGACTGTTTCATATTTAAACATACAAATTAAATAATAAGTTAGGAAATCCATTGTCGGAATAATATTTCAGGATTCAACACCCAGAATTATTTAAAAGGACAACTGTTCCTTATTTATTTTAGGAGCGGACAATTTCAGATTCTACTACAACCCTCTAATTAAATAATAAGTTAGGAAATCCATTGTAGGAATAATATTTCAGGATTCAACACCCAGAATTATTTAAAAGGACAACTGTTCCTTATTTATTTTAGGAGCGGACAATTTCAGATTCTACTACAACCCTCTAATTAAATAATAAGTTAGGAAATCCATTGTAGGAATAATATTTCTGGATTCAACACCCAGAATTATTTAAAAGGACAACTGTTCCTTATTTATTTTAGGCACGGACCATTTTATATTTAAACATACAAATTAAATAATAAATTAGGAAATCCATTGCAGGAATATTTGTTGTGGATTCAACACCCAGAATTATTTAAAAGGACAACTGTTCCTTAATTATTTTAGGAGCGGACAATTTCAGATTCTACTACAACCCTCTAATTAAATAATAAGTTAGGAAATCCATTGTAGGAATAATTTTTCTGGATTCAACACCCAGAACCAAAATCCATCATCACGCAACAAACATTCATCCTTTCGCTCCTGTACACCTGTTTCGTAAATCTTCACTTACGCCCACTGAATCTATAAGAAATGAAGGCAGCATCGCCTGCGCTTGTTTAAAAATACATTTAACACAATTGCAGTTACACACTGTATAGTAAAAACTTAAAATGAAGTAAAAAAAGATAAGGAAGGAAGGGAGTATTGCCTGCGCTTGTTTTTGAAACTGAATTCCACACAATTGCAGTTGGACACTCTATAGTAATTAATTAATCCATATGTAATGAATAAAGACATACAAATTATTATGTAATTAATTATTAATGAATTAAGTTCTTTTTAAAAGAAATTAAGCTAAAAGATAATTCAATTAATTGCAAAAGCTCATCAAGCCCTACGACTTTAATTTGTTATAAAATAGTTTAAATTACTTTAATTATAATTACTAAACGATTTTAAATCATTACAATTCTTTTTGAATGAAGTTATATTCACTTGCGACTATATTTCAAGCTAAAAATGAATTATCATCTAAAATCTGCAATTGCAGAGATCACTGCCTCCAAAATTGGATAAGAGGTTTTATGGAGCATAATTTATACCGATCATAAAAAGTCACCACTCATTTGTAGCGTTGGGTGATGAAATAATTACTTAAGTCAAGAAGTGACATATATTGTTTGAAACTACAATCTGCAATTGCAGAGGTTGTTACACCCTAAAATTATTATTAACAAATTATTTGGCCTTGGGCACGGCACAATGAAACCCAAAATATACTGCAATAAATCAAATAACTTTGCCGTAAGGAATTGTAAACTCATAGACGCCAATGGGTAGAGTGGATGGGTGCAATAAAACCCCTCAAATAAATGTGATGAGTAAACTTATATTACACCCAATAAAATTTAAAAATAATTGTATACATTTTATTTGTATACGACATAAATTCGAATATATTGCAATCTAAAATTTTAAAGTACTAATTTTTATACCTTTCATTGTTGTAGTACAATTCCACATGATATTAACTATTTGATTAAATTGTAGAAAAATGTTTTAGAAAAATATGAGAAAGAAATTATTGTACATAATTTATTTATTTCATTTAATAAAGATTGTGTTACAATTATTATAATAGATATATTTAATACAATTTATAATCATTAAGACAATAATTACAGTCAGGTTCAAAGTTAAATAATTCTTTTTAAAAAAAGTTTCATATACATTTCTATTTTATAAACCTGGGTTTAAATAATATAAATTTATTAAAATAACAATATCAACAATTTCGAACTATATTTATAGCTGTTTCTTTCTCATTTCCTGTCGCAAAACTTCTCAATCCAATACTATGTCTTCATTTCAGATTCTTTTTTCTTACACCGTCATGAAAAGTATAAAAAAAATTGAATAAATTGGGTAAATGAAGCATTAGGTAGCAAACCGAGTGACAACAAAGTAAGAAATAATATAAATAAATGTCTGCTAAAATCTTCCTCAATTTCGAGTTTTGAAATTAGGGATTTAATCTGAAATTTGAAACAAGTATAACGCATCAAAGTTACTAATAGTAGTGTTGTAATCTTGTTAAAAGGGTGTAAGATTCCAGCCAATAACCGGCGCGGAATATAGTGCAAGGGGGTAAACTACCCCTAATGTAAGCAACGCCCACTTGTTACCCGAATCGATCGTTCATCCAATTACAACAAAGCATTCTGCGTTCGGTAAATCGGTCAATGTTTTGAATATTTTGTATTTTTCAGGAATCAGGATTTATTTGAAAGATTATCCAGAAATAAAATATAGATTTAGAACTTTCAAAATAATTAACTATAAACTGAAAACATGTGACGTATGTAGCACTCATGGGGCCTCGTATCAAAGTATAGGAAACTTGAGGCTCCGCCTTGGGGAGGTGTCTCAGAGTCTAAAAATGGAGATTTTTAGACTATCTTATTTTGCTAGTTAGGATACTTATGTACTAGTAAAATATTTTTATCTATTAAGTTTTTCTATTAATTTTGAACCGATTAAAATGAAATTATTTTTTTTGTCATATAAAACAAAATATTTTCGTTTTAAAATGTAGTTTTAATTGTAATTTTAACAGTAAATTTAAATGATTTAAAGTTCTTGAGCTTTAAGTATAAGCTCTAATTAATCCTTTCATTTTATAAATACATAAAATGTAAAAAAAATAATTTAAAAATCGGTTCAGTCTCAGATCGCAGTCCATTATATTTTGTCGGTTCGGTTTTTGTACCGGTGTAAAATAATTACATTTTTGAACAGCTCATGAATCGGTTTGTTTGGACGGTTTAGTTCAATAACTTCTATTTAATTATTTTATACTAACATATGTTGTTGGTAGTTTATAATTTTTTAATTTAATTTCGAAGTCGGATTTCAAATCGGTTCGGATTAGATTCCATTTAGTAGACATCGTTTTGGATCTACAATTTTTGTTGTTTCTTCTTTGAATAAATTTATTTATTTATTTATTTATGTTACTCTGTACAACAGGAATTGAATCCCAATTACAGAACAGGGTCCGCACTCACCGAGCCGCAGTGTAGTAGTTCATATAATTTTTAGCTTGAGTGAGATCCGAACTCGGGATCTCCGGTTTCGAATTCCCTATCGCTATCCACACCACCATACTGACGGACAATAATAAACATATTAAGAAACTTAGAAGTTCTTGAATACAACTAAAATTTACTAGATATTAGAATGTAATAAAACTTTGTACTTCATACACAATTAGTATAATATTTACCTGTTAATTAACGATATTAATTATGGTTCGATCATGTTAAAAATTTGTTTGTAGCTGATCCATAGTTTATATTTTCGTAGCATAATACTGTTCTGCTTTTTGTGTAACAATTAAAAACATTCAAACAGTTTGAACTGTTGTATCTTTTAGTTTTGTTCTATACTTTCCTGAATTATTATAAAATATTGCTGGCTATAATTCAATACAATGTAACACCTAGATTAAATTTTATTCCTACAGTTTATATGATTAATATCGCATGATTCATGATGAAAATTAGTTTGTAGTTAGCTTAACGAATATATTTTCATTGTATAACTCAGATTTAGTTGCAATACATTTCTAAGAAGTAGTGTAATGATTTGAAGTACACTTAATCCCTGCAAGAACTAATTGATTAATTATTATATAATATTGGTGGCATTAATTAAGTATTAATTTTAATCTATCTAAACAATGTAGTAATAGGTAGCCAACTCAACCATGTTATTGAGGGTAGACACAATTTTATTCCTTTATTTTGTTGGATTAATATCACTTGATTCTTCATGAAAATTAGTTTGTACTTAATTTAAGGAATATATTTTCATTGTACAATCCAGATTTGGTTGTAATACATTTCTAAGAAGCAGTCTAATGATTTGAAGTTCGAGTACACTGAATACCTGCAAGAACTAATTGTTTAATTACTTATCTTACTTTGTAATGTTATTATACTCACAATATTAAAGGTTGTCTGTCTCTAGTCTTTTTCTTTCTTCTTGATAAGTACTAATACTTCCATCCGCTAAGCTGTCTTTGTTTTAAGAGGTTATTAAAGTATTTCTGTTTTGATTGAACAAATATCAATTAAGTATGTTTTTCTCCAATAGGAACTTGATGGAATCTTATGTATCAGAGTACATGCTTTCCAATTTGATTCTCTGAGCTTATTTCTTCATTGATTTAAAAGAAATGTGGACAAGAATCATAGATATACCTACTTTTATTTGTCAATGAAGAGGTGTATTAAGATTTTGCCGGTTTCTTTAAGTGAAAGTAAGTATGGTTATGATGGAAATGAATATGCTACTTACAGATGATTTTACAGACTTTTTACTCAAACAAATAGATGAATCTATGGTGAAATAAGGTTGGAATATCATAGAAGTAAGTGTGGAGATTGGAAAATTGTTTATATGTAACTTTTGAAGAACGACTTAGCCTGTTGTTGAAAGCAAATCAATTCCTGGACTTTTCAAATGAATCGCTGAGTTTATTATTCATTCAGACAAAATGAAATTATTATTGAGAGGGTTTAAGTATCAGAAAATCGAATGGAATGCAATTGGTTTTTGATTGTATTTTGTGAGAGTATCATTTTAATATCATAATAAAGTTTAAAATAAGTTTATGGCCTTATTAATAATTTGTTTAGCATGAAATTTTAGTATGTTGTACTTGAAACATTGTTAATTTTATTTATGTAACTTTGCATGAGTCTGAATAAAAAATTAATAACGAATTTTGAATATTTATGTGGCTAGAACGTTGTGTTTTGGAGGAGTGAAACAGCAACATTTCAGAATTAATTATAAATTAAACTAAGCATCTTAGTATAAATGAGGGGTTCTAAAGGTGTCGAAATTAGTTGTATATTTTAGTTTGATAGTTAAACAGCCTCCAGAAAGTCTAAAATATGTCAAAATAGTTCAAATCCTATTTCAATGTTATTCATATGGGCAAACCAAAATTCACAAAAAAACTTAAAGGGGGGGCCGGGAAATTGATGCTAAGAGCTAAATATTGATCTGAAATTCATTTTAAGACTAAAGTATCATAGTTTTAAGAAAAAATTAAGCTAAAAGACGAATTTGAAATTCTCATCTGTCAATCTCCACATATAACCTTTACATGTAATTTTCTCAAAAACTACTAAACCTAGATTTTTTAAATTATGATTTTCGAAATCCTCGTGATTTATTACATCGTATTGATGTATCGTTTCTTAATTTAAATAAATATTTAATAAATGTCAAAAAAATATGAATAACGCGCAGATTTATCTACGCCCTACGTCATATTTTAAATGCATTGCTTGCATAGGGCGTAAACGTATGTTCATTCATGTAATTAGTATTAGAAATCAGTCGTCGGCGGAACGTTGAAGGGAGTAGACGTGTACTTCGTCGCTCCGGAAAATTAATGATTATTCGCGGTTAACGTGACTTTAGCTGACAAATGTATTAATAATTAATTAAAGTGTAGTGCCAATTAGTGTTTAAAAGTGTGAAACAAGTGATTTGTGTAATTTTATTGTTAGAAAAATACATTTTGTGTTTGTTGAGTGTTGTGTAGTTCCGTCATTGTGGGATGCTGTTTTGTTTTTCCAGAGCCTGACTGACAGGTTGGTAGCGGTGTTTTTTAAAATAACTAAATATTTTATAGGTTATTTGAACAATGTTTTCATCTTTCTATGAAAACTAAAATAATTGTTTAAGGCAGCTCTGCCTTTTGCTCATTTTTAGGGCAAAAAATATTTTTGAAAGTGTGTGAAGACTGTGAGTTAAGTATTGTGTTTATTTACAGATGCAGTGGTTTCAGATCAGGGATGAAGTCCGGCCTCTGCAGGAGCTGTCAGAGGTTAAAGGTTAGTAAATATTTCATTAGTCGTTTTGTCTTCCCAGCCATTTACTCAAATGTTTTCTTTAGCTAAAATTTTTAACAAACTTTAAATTAATTTCAAAAGTTGCTATTATATTTTTGTTACTAACAAATCATGTATTTCTTTCAGAGTAGATAGTCTAATACAAATTTGTTTTCTTTCAGAGTAGTTAGTCTAAAGTTCTTTTCTTTCAGAGTAGATATAGTCTAATCCGTTTGCATGTCTTTTTCAGCAATATATTTCTTTTTCAGGATATACAATTATATAATAGCAACTATTTCCTAAATTAATAGGTTCCAGCTATTTTAAGTTTAGCATGACATCCCAGTCTACATCTCGACCCCTATGGAGAAGATTATCAACGTAGTGGACTCCAGGAAGTTGCAGATCCTAGTAGTAGTTGCAGTATAACTAATTTAATCTTATATATTGCTGTAAAAATCCTTCGATCGTATAGCATCATTTTATTTTGACTTTTAATTGATTACATAATTAATTTAGTAACTTAGTAATTCTGATGAATACGTTAGATGGTTTTTACCGTGATTTATATGTCTTATTTGTTCCAAATTTAAATTATTAATTCATTATGATTGTTAATTAAATGATAATTGTATTATGATGTACAATACATAAGTGGTGTAGCTACTCTCATTTTATTAAATAAATAGGGTACACTCTGTATTTTTTTTAAATAACTTGCTTCTATTATAAAATAACATTTTGTAATTTTAAATGATTTATTTAAGTTCAATTAATTTATTAATTTGAACTTATATAAAATTAGTAATAATTGGTAATAATTAATAAATAAATAAATGGCTACAATCTTTTATAAACATTTAAAACCTAGAATACACCACTGCCTATACTAAGCAATTAAAATAAAATCAATAATTATTTTAATTAAACTATGATGTTTGAATTTAGTTTATTAGAAATACAATGCAAAAATACTTAGACATATTAAATCACAACCGCTGGGAAGACAAAAACTTGTGTCATTTTGACTATTATTTATTTGTAATTAAATTTACAATTAATAAATAATTAGTCAAGATGTTACGAGGAAGACAACTATGTTTTTTATGTTCTTTCCGTTTCGTCCGTCCGTTTTATTTAACTAGAACTCCAGATTACATTTTAGTTGTGTTTGACCTCAGAGGTCACTCGTCGCTCAAATCAAAGACCCGGGGGTCGTGCGGGCTCTTCTACTACCACTATATTTTTATAACGAGCTTATAGAAGTATAGTCAGTAATTGCATGTGTAATTATGGTAGTACCGAATGATTCGGATGATTTGTTCGTCGATTCATCCCGGGATGATTTTAGATGTTAAAATCGCGATGTACACTCGAATTAATAAATCAATTAAGATAGATTCACACATTTAGCTTCTGTTGTAGGTTAATCGTACGGATACGATCGGTTCGGGTGTTTGACTGTGCTGTGCACTAACAAATGGTTAGTGTGCAGTATAGTTTATTTACTATGTTTAACTGACTTTTGTAGTAACAAATAGTTACTAATACTTAGATGCGGGGATTTAGTTGTGCACTAACAAATGGTTAGTGTATGGCTATGTTATTTATTTTAAAAACATATTTAGATATAAGTAATCATTTATCAAACTTGCGTGTCCCTTAAGTTAGGGCCTAATATGATATTTAAGTAAACTATGCGCCCTTATACTTTTTGGGACATATTATGGGCAAATATAACCAATAAAAATATACTATTCATTGCAAGAATAATTCAAATTAATACGGAAATGAAAACAGCGCTAAAATAAATAAATATTAATTAATACATCGGTTTATTAATTTTATTAGTAAATCTACAAATAAATTCAGCTTTAGGACTATTTTTTTGTGAAAAATGTAGTCAATATTATAAAATATTGATGCTACAAAAGTATATTGTTGAGGGCTACTATTTTTCAAAATTAGGGATAACTATTGTTGGTAGTAATCATTTAATTTTTGTCTTTCTGTGTAAAATCCCTAAATTTATTTCGCAGTAATTTTTTTCTATACCGGGAGTTTTTCTTATGAGTAAACATAGGGATATATCATTACCATAGTTACAGTTAAAAAGTTTGACAGCAATACATTAGAGCGTTTATTTTAAAAGTAAACATAGGGAAAATAATTTTTTCAGCAATGCATTGAAGTGTAATAGTCTATAGTCTAAAAGAAACATTTTAAGTTTAAACAAATTAAATGAATTTGAATTACTTTAAATTACATAAACTAAACGTTAGGTATAAATTTAGAACCTTAAAACAATCCAAAAGTTCTTTTGTGTAGAGGTTTGTTCTCAAATTCTTCATACAAATAATGAGAATTTTGGGTTGAACCAGTTCAAAAATAGAAAATTATTAAAATGTGGTTCTATATAATTCAGACCACGAGAAATCGAATGGCGCAAGGCGCATCTTCATATCTTTTTTAGTTTTTGAGTTACAGCGATTTTTGACTTTTTTTAAAGCTTAACTTTGAAAGCCCATAACTCAAAAACTAAAAGAGATATTGAAATGCGGTTTGAACGAGTGAATTTCTCGTGCGCTACTTAACTTGTACAGGTATTTTGAAAATTTTGAAAATTTTTCAATTTTTTGCAAAATTTTTCTTCCTCAATATTTCAAAAACTTGAAAAGATAATGAAAATCTGAAAACACCAGTGAATTTCTGGTGTGAAAATACATAAGTATGCAAATTTTCACAATAAAATTCGTACGGGTTCATTTTTTATTACAAAAAAACGAAAAATGCTTAAAAATCGTAAAAATCTTAAGGCTAACCCCTTAAGAAATCTTCAAAAAACGGCCATTTTCGATTTTTTGTAATAAAAAATGTATCCGTTCGAATTTTCTTCTGAAAATTTGCATACCTATGTATTTTCACGCGAGGAATTCCCTGGTGTTTTCATATTTACATTATCTCTTCAACTTTTTGAAATATCGACAAAAGAAAATTTCGAAAAAAATTGAAAAATTGAAAAATTTTCAAAATACATGTACAAGTTAAGTAGCGCACGAGAAATACACTCGTTCAAACCGAATTTCAATATCTCTTTTAGTTTTTGAGTTATGGGCTTTCAAAGTTCAGCTTTAAAAAAAGTCAAAAATCGCTGTAACTCAAAAACTAAAAGAGAGATATTGAAACGCGGTTTGAACGAGTGTATTTCTCGTGCTCTGAACTATATAGAACCATATAATAAAAATTTTGACTTTTTGAACTGGTTCAACCAGAAATTAACATCTGCATGTTTATATGTCAAAATTCTGGTCATTCTTGGCCATGGCAGTTCTGCAATAGCAGATCCTAATAAACTACTGTAGGGGTATAATTTCCCAACTGCTTTGTTGGTTGGAAACGCACAGATTACTAATTGATTGTGAATAAACGTAATTGTTTATATGTATACTAAATAGGGGTGGATTTATCGCAATATATTGCTAGGTATAAATATGGTTATAACGCCTCATTTTAACCTAGGTTTCACTTTTTGTTAATAGTTTATTGAAGTAAATGTAATTGTTTATATGTGTAAGAAGTTTCATAGCTGAGAATTAAATAGGGGTGGATATATCGAAATCTATTGTTCGGTGTAAATGTATCCATAACGCCTCATTTAACTAAAATATCACTTTTTTGTTCATTACTTATTGAAGTACATGTAATTGTTTAATGTGTACGAAATTTTATAGCTGAGAGTTTAGTAGGGGTGAAATAAATTAAATCACAGATGTGCATATTGCTGTGTATAAACGTCTTATATTTCTATATGGAACAATGTATCAATTTTCAGTTATTTGTAGTAAATATTATTGTTTATAAATATACTAAATTTCATATAATGAAGTTTAATAGTTATGGAAATAATGAATCTATTGCTGGCTAATGTATTGCTGCGGAACTGTCACTGACAGCCAGCAATACATTGGAACGGTAGGACTATAGTTCACATAGATAAATTTCCGTGAATGACGTCTTGAAAAATATGCGAGAACTGTCTATGATATGGATACGGCCAATCCTATCACCTCATTTCTGACTGTACACACAAAATTAAATCGTTTAATATTTTTAAATAGAGAATGTCTGATAACAAAAATATAGTAATTATTTATAATAAAATATATGTGTTTGTTTGCCTTGTTTATTAATATTCTATTTAATTTGAAATATTTAATTTACTTTCATAAATTTGCTTTTCAGAATGTACATTTGAATTCCGTATTTTGCCATTGGCAGTGTTGAAATGTTGAAAGGAATGTGTGGTATGCATTGTCCGGTGAACTAAACCTCTATTTTTGACATTTGTTATTACATTTATCATATTACAAGTGGAATACAATTAAACATAAACAAATGGAAGATATAGATGATGCAACAATATGCGATTCCGTGGTAATTATTCACAAGTTTTCATTCATTGTTTTTGTATTTTCTGACCTAACCTAAAACTTGTGTTGTTTCTTTGACAGTCTTCTCTCGTGGAAGGATGCAGACTCCCAGTTCGCATGCAAGGCAGCGATGACTGGCGTAAACGAAAACATATACATTTATCATAATATCATTACCTTAAAATTTTATTTTTATATTTTAGCATTGGCAGAAATTATCAGTATTAAAGATGAGAAGTGTACAAAGTGTTATTATGTACATTATGTAGACTGTAAGCATATATTTGTACCAAAATAATACATAACATTAATAACTCATCATTTTAGTTAATAAACGATTAGATGAATGGGTTGGGGAAGATGCATTAGACACCAGGAAAGTTCAATTCCCTCGTCGAGATGGTGGGACGAGTACTGGTGTTTCTACTCCCAAAAAAATACACATTGGCGGTGGTGGCGGGGCTACTGGTGGAGGCGGTGTTACCACCAATAGTAACAGTATCAGTGTAACAACTCCTAGTGGAGGAGCACCTATCTCTCGACCTGCAAGTCCAGTAGCCCCTGAACTAGTAAATGGTAGTGCTGTATTAGCAGCTGCCATTCAAAAAAAGATTAATAGAAAAAGAAAGGGAACGTCATTAGATAATGAGGATTCTCAAGATGGGGTCTCCACTCCTGCGGGTCCTAGACAATCGGGAAGTATGGTAGCACATCATGATGATGTTGTAACTAGGATGAAAAATGTTGAAATGATTGAACTTGGTAAACATCGAATTAAACCGTGGTATTTTGCTCCTTATCCTCAGGTATTTCCACGTATAGTTAAACAAAAGAGCAATTTGGTACATTTTAAAATTAATTTTCAGGAAATTGTAAATTTATCTTGTATATACATATGCGAATTTTGTTTAAAGTACCGAAAAAGTAGGAAATGTCTTGAAAGGCATCTTGTAAGTTTGTTATATTATTAATAGTTAAGCAAAACTAAAAAAATATTTCTTTAGGTAAAATGTAATTTAAGACACCCGCCAGGAAACGAAATATATCGAAAAGGAAGTATATCATTTTTTGAAATCGACGGCCGCAAAAATAAAGTTTACGCACAGAATTTATGTTTGTTAGCAAAATTATTTCTGGATCACAAAACATTATATTACGATACAGATCCGTTTTTATTTTATGTAATGACAGATTTTGATAGTCGAGGTTTTCATATTGTCGGATATTTTTCAAAAGAAAAAGAATCAATTGAAGATTATAATGTAGCTTGTATATTAACAATGCCTCCTTATCAGAGAAAAGGTTACGGAAAATTGTTAATAGAATTCAGTAAGTTAACAGTATTTTATTTAATGTTAAATATAGTTATTGTTAATTTTATTATTAAGGTTACGAATTGTCAAAATTCGAAGGAAAAACAGGGTCCCCGGAAAAACCTTTATCGGATTTAGGTTTATTGTCTTACCGAAGTTATTGGGCTCAAACAATTTTAGATATATTAACTACTCTTAACCCCATTGGCGATAACGAAAAACCGCAAATTACTATAAAGTAAATATTTCATTCAAGATTATTAAATATTTGAAATGAATGATTCTCTTTCTTCCAGTGAAATATGTGAATTAACGAGTATCAAAAAAGAAGATGTCATATCAACACTTCAGAATTTAAATTTAATTAATTATTACAAGGGACAGTACATTATAACGCTTAGCCAAGAAACAATAACTAGTCATAGAAGAGCAATGGAAAAAAGACACATCAGAATTGATCCGAAATGTTTACATTGGACACCAAAAGATTGGTGTAAAAGAGCGAAATGGTGATATTTTTATTATTGCATACATTATGTAATTTTCATTCATTGACATTAATAAATAATTCATAACAAAAAATATATTTAATATACAGTATTATTACCCTAATAAAATTATCAAATTATTCTAAAATATGGTTCAAAATAAATGACAAACGAGTTGTGAATCATAAATAAATGAACAAAGCAAAGGAGCGTAAAACAAAAAATTTAAAAATAAAATTGAACATCTGTACTACTGACTATGCACTTTGCGCTTATCATAAGCAAGTACAGAAAAGCGATGAATGAAGAGAACGATCAGTGGATCAGTGTGATATTAAAATGGCGGAGCTAGAGTTGTCTGCTGTAGTGTGTAATGTTTTTGGGTGTGGCATTTTAATACAATGATATCATATTTATTTAAAAAATTAATAAAAAATCGTATTTTATATCCAAGTATCTTCGGTTCCTTAACATAATTAAGAAGTGTGTGCATCTTTTGTTGTGACATTTGGCCGTGGGAAAAGTGAATCATAGGTTATAATTTCCTGTGCACCTGTACATCTATTTTGTTTATTTATTAAGTCATATTATCTGACAGCTTTTGCTTAGTGAATAATAAAATGAAAATGATTGTGATGGAGGACGTGAATAGTTTCTTAATAAATTAAGTTAATTAGTGAAAAAAATTATGTCTCGTCTGGCAGATTATTTTGTAATTGTAGGCTATGATCATGAAAAAGAAAGTACGTATTTGTAGATCTTATGGAAATATTGATTCAATAATGATTTGATTACTTTTAAGGGAGTGGGATAAGTAGTGGTATTATATTGCAAAGATTCCCCGAAAAGGATTGGAATGATACTCCATTCATCGAAGGAATAGAATGGGTATTTATTATTCATTATTATTAATCCCTTGACATATGTCATTTTGCATGAGTAATGTAATAATAAACACATAATTTTAGTTCTGTCAGCCACAAGGATGGGCTCTGTCAACCGACAGACAAGAACCTCGGTTTTTCGTCTCGGTGTTGACAGATATCGATGCCAATCGACATTACTGTGCATGTTTATGTTTCAATGAGACCGTTTCAATAACACCAAGTAAACCTGTTGATGAGGAGGAAGAACCAGTTGATGGTTCTCATGCATTAGTTCGAAGTATTCCTGCCATAACACATCACAGTATCATGTATGCTCCAAAATGTCTAGTCCTTGTCTCGAGATTAGATTACATTGAGACATTCAGGGTTAGTGACATCACTGTTAATAATCATTAATTCTTTACTATGAGTGATGTATGTATTATAGAATTGCTTGGGAATCATATACACGGTTTATATAGAAAATATTGCAGTTCCATTGGAAACTCTTGTAGGAAATATTTTAGGATGTATTCAAGTTCCACCTCCTGGGGGCCCTCAAGTTAGGTTTAGCATTGGGGCTGGGGATAGACAGGCTTTGCAGCCTCCTATTAGTCCCTCATTACCAGTCTCGCAGACTTCTGTTAGCATACTATTTCAACAATTAGGTAAGCTACTTTCAATTTTTGATTTTCCACAGGACGCAATTATCATTTTTATTTCAAACTATTAAAATAAATTAAAGTTCATGACTAATCATTTTGTAACTAGTAAAAATTCAAGGACACAATTTTCGTGTGTATTGAACACGTTTTTTAATCTTATTAATTATTTTTTTGTAGGAATTCGAAATGTGTTGGTATTGTTTTGCGCAATAATGACCGAACACAAAATTCTTTTCCATTCTAAAAGCTACAATCGATTAACAGAAGGATGCCGTGCGCTAACAGCTTTAATGTACCCCTTTAGATACAGTCATGTTTACATCCCTTTACTGCCAGCCGCTCTTGTAGAAGTTCTGTCCACTCCGACTCCGTTTATAATGGGTGTACATTCGTCACTTAAAACTGAAGTTGCCGAATTGGTAAGCAGAGAAACTTTCTTGCACAATTTATTGTTTCCGTCTTAGGTTTCTTTAATATCAAAACCAATGCCATTGCAATTATCTGATTATGTTATTAGTACAAATAATTGTGTTTATTTGATTTAAAGTTGATGTTTGATCGGTGAAATTATTCTTGCGTATATTGTTTGGATCAGGAGCTTGGAAATTGGAATGAGCTGTGTTTTCAGATGGATGTAATAGTCGCTGATTTAGATGGAGGTTCAATTACAGTTCCAGACGGAGTCTCCTTACCTTTACTTCCAGAGCCACTGTTAAGCAACACTCAAGAAGCATTGAGTCTAGTACTCCAGCCGGAGTTAAGTTGCGCTGACCATGCATTTCCTCCGTTAGCAATTCGCGCTCCACAGCCCACCATGTTAGACAAAGAAATCAGAGCAGTTTTTATGCGTGCATTCGCACAACTTCTTCAGGGTTACAGAAGCTGTCTCACTTTAATTCGAATCCATCCTAGGCCGGTTATTACATTCCATAAAGCTGCGTTCTTGGGTGAGAGATCTCTAATCGATTGTGATTTCACGACGCGGGTTTTGGATTGTATGTTCTTTAACGGTTTCGTCGCTGAAAGAGGCCCTCCTTGGAGGCCGTGCGACGTTTGGGATGAGCTATATAGTAATTTACCAGAATTGTTGAGAATTGAAGCCCAAGACACTAGGATGTTGTTGGTTCATATTCAAGAACTGGCGACGCAGTTGTACACTAATGAAAATCCGAATCCGCAGTCGTACGCACAGAAAATTTTAGTTCCTCCTGAAGGCGCGTTTGCTAGGATACATCAGCCGCCATTACCACCCATTAATACTGTACAAGTTCAAGCGATTATCGATGAAGGCTTGGCGAAGAACAATTTGAAAAATAGGTATGATATTTTTAATATTGCGATGGTTTTGTTAAGTAATCACATTTAATTTCTTGTTTATATAATCTCACAGTGGAGAGTATGCATGGTAAGTTTGATGTGAAAAGATGCATGAATGGAGTCTCTAGGCAAACGCTTTATTTGTGCTACAATTTTGTACATCTTATTGGTACATATTATTCGCTTTCAAATTTATTTACACTCGGTAGATGTAAATATAAAACAGATAATTAGGCAGCGGCTTTTTATTTCTGTGTTTCTTAAGATGAAAAAAAGGTTTGATTTGAAAGTTATATGAGATTATATTTATAGGTTGTCGTCTTTAAGACCAATTCAACCTAGAATTGTACCAATGGGACCACATATATCTAATATTCACGATAACAGGAATATATTAAGCAACTCCGCAAGACGTTTAGAGGTTTTAAAAAATTGTATCAACTGTATTTTCGAAAATAAAATCTCCGATGCCAGGAAAACTTTTCCTGCCGTTTTAAGGGCACTAAAATCAAAAGCAGCACGTCTTGCTTTATGCTTGGAGCTCGCTCAACACGTAATTGGCAACAAAGCAATGTTAGAACATCAACAATTCGACTTGGTTGTGCGTTTGATGAACTGCGCGTTACAAGATGACTCTTCAATGGATGAACACGGCGTTGCAGCAGCTTTGTTGCCACTAGCAACAGCATTTTGCAGAAAATTATGTACAGGAGTGATTCAATTCGCTTACACATGCATTCAAGAACATGCAGTCTGGCAGAATCAGCAATTTTGGGAGGCTGCATTTTACCAAGACGTCCAGAAAGATATTAAGTCGTTATACTTGCCACGTACAGACGCTAGTACATCTAGATTAACTTCGGAACTGATGTTGAGTCCTACAAGTCCAAGAGAGAGCAAAGACTTCATGTGGAGAGACCGTAGATCTGTGATTAGCAGAGTCCAGGAACCATCTGCTTTAGAAATAGCTGCTGAACAAATGCGAATATGGAACAACATAGAAACTGAAAAACAAAAAGAACTCGTTACTAGCGAAGAATCAACTATGTACAGTCAGGCAATTCATTACGCCAATCGTATGGTTTATCTTTTAATTCCTCTAGATATTGGCTCCAGATCACATAGGCAAGATAACATGATTGAGGATGAACGAACTAGTAATAGCATCACCAACAGTGTGGCTGAAAGTGACAGTGCAGATGCAGAGTCGGGCTTCGAGGAACAGGATCCAGGAGAAACAGGCGCAACTGTTATTCGACTGGTCTCTAGATTTGTTGATAAAGTCTGCACTGAAGGTGGAGTCAGCAGTGAACACATACGCTGTCTTCATCAAATGGTACCAGGAGTTGTTCATATGCATATAGAAACCTTAGAAGCAGTTCATAGAGAATCGAAAAGGCTTCCACCTATACAAAAACCAAAAATACTCACTCCAAGTATGCTGCCTGGCGAGGAAGCAACAATGGAAGGCCTTCGCGTGTACTTGCTTCCCGATGGCAGAGAAGAAAGCACCGCAGGACTTCTCGGCGGTCCACCATTGCTTCCAGCCGAAGGAGCCATATTTCTTACAAATTACAGAATTATATTCAAGGGAACACCATGTGATCCATTTGCTTGTGAACAGTTGGTTGTGAGATCTTTCCCCGTGACTTCATTGACGAAAGAAAAGCGAGTTGCTGTTCAGTATCTCGCACACTTGGATCAGTGGTTGCAGGAAGGATTGCAGCTTAGGTCGTGCACTTTTCAACTCATAAAGGTTGCGTTTGATGAAGAAGTTACTGCAGATAATATAGAGATGTTTAGGAAATTAGTTCATCGAATTCGACATCCGCCTCATATTTTCCATCATTTTGCTTTCACGGGACAAATTATGGTGTCACAAACACCATTACACAAAAATAAGGAGAAGAATGCCACGTTAAAGTAAGTATTTCAATTTTGTTTAAATTTCAAAAGTATTAAATATAATTTTGTAGGGGTTTTGCAAAGAAAACTCTGTTAAAGACTGCTCGAAAAGCGGGTTTCAAACAAAAAACCTCATCAAAACGGCAGAAGTACGTGTTACCAAATATGGCTGTGAATAATTCAAACAAATACATGACTTCTCCGGGAAGAATGAGCTTGCCACCAACAGATGACTACAGTCACGATGATGACTTATCAGTCGATGATTTCGAGACCGGTCCACCAAGTATAATTATTCCCCCTGCTTCTACCGATGCTAAAACTCTTGAACGTTTATCAGAACGAACCTACGTTCGAGACTGGCAGAGACTTGGAATTTGCAGCACGAGTACAAGTCCTTCAAATTCACGTCAGAGAGGCGAACAATTCCGACTGACAAGTGTCAACACTTTATACATGATGTGCCGAAGCTACCCTGCTTTACTAGTGATGCCAACTACAGTCACCGATGAAAGTGTGAGACGATTTTGTCGATGTTATCGTCAAGGAAGAATTCCTTCTATAACATGGCGTCATCCTCGTTCTCATGCTTTGTTGTTAAGAGGAGCCGGCCATCATGGCAAAAGTGTTATGGGGATGCTGAAAAGTCATCCTGCTGCACCTTCCGCCTCTACGGAGACGACCTCATCTTTAGAACAAGAAAGATATTTATCGGCATTAGTTCAAGCTACACCGTTGGCTAGCGTTAGACAAGGTTCAGCCTGGGGAATGTCTGATAGCAGTTTGAGTATAGATTCTCTTTTATTAGCTGCTGATGATCATCTTATTGGTGGAACTCTTACTCCTGAAGTTGCTCGAAGATCTAATCCTTTCAACAAAGCCATGGGAACTTTAGGGTAAATATAATAAATAATAACGATGAATATACAGGGTTGTCGAGAACTGTAAGAGGTAAATTTGACAAAAGTTTTAACAATATACTTTTTCAAAATGTCTCGAGATCCCTTAGCATATGCATCTTATTTAGTCCATCTGTTAAATGTTTGTTTTTCTTTTAGTGTGTTTCCTCGTTCGAGTGGTGGCAAAGGACCGAAGAATTTCGGGCGCTGGGGATCTCTAAAAGACCGTCGGCACAATTCTCAAGCTTCGTTGAGTAACATTAACCAGCCGCGAGGCAATGTGCGACATTCAGCAGACTCAGATTCAGGTGTAGATAGCGTTCATACTTTTCAAAGAGCTGCATTGTACATTCTGGGTGAAAAAGCACACATGAAAGGTGTTAAAATAGAATCTGCACCGAAAACTGAATTTATACCCGTTGAGTATTATGATGTGAGGCACACTAAAGCAGCATTTAAGAAACTTATGAGGGCTTGTATACCCAGCTCGCCTAATCTTGAGCCGGAACAAAGTTTTCACAAGTAATTTTCCTTTTATAATAAAAAGATTCTTGGATTCTTTAATTTTATTTGTAAATTTTATAGATTAATTGAGAATTCCGAATGGCTGCAGCAGCTGAGAAATATAATGCAACTAGCTGGAGCAGTTGTAGATTTACTCGATGTACAAGGTTCCTCCGTTGCTATTTGCTTGGAAGATGGTTGGGACATAACAGCTCAAGTATCTTCTGTCGCACAATTGTGTCTCGATCCCCATTACCGCACACTCGAAGGATTTAGAATTCTTATTGAGAAAGAATGGATTGGATTTGGTCATCGGTTTAGTCACCGAAGTAATTTTAATGCAAATTCTCAAGCCAGCGGTTTTGCTCCTACGTTCCTACAATTTTTAGACGTCGTTCATCAGGTAAAAAATATTAATTTATTTTTATTACAAGTAATAATTGATGTTGTATTATTAGATTCAAAAGCAGTTCCCTCTCGCATTTGAGTTCAATGAATACTACCTCCGTTTTCTTGCCTACCATTCAGTATCTTGCCGTTTCCGTACTTTTCTATTCGATTGTGAATTAGAACGCGTCGAAAGTGGCGTAGCTGCTGTAGAAGACAAACGAGGCTCTCTAACTTCCCACCATAAAGGTGTGGACACCGGTTCCGACGATGAAGGTGTTTATCCTGGTGGTCGACACTCCGGTCAATACCAAGGACCAAACTTGGGCCAGTCGATATTTGATTACATTGAGAAACAACATGCTAGATCACCTCTCTTCTTTAATTCTTTGTACACTCCTGATTTTGAACATCCAATTTTAAGGCCGCAATCCCATTTGCCATGTTTAGAAATTTGGCAATATTATCTCGACGAGGAATTGGCTCATGGTCCTAGCTATGATCTTGAAGTTATTCAGCTAGATTCCCAACAAGAAGAAGAAGCTGAAGCTGCTGATGGCATCAATAAATCGACGCGCAAAATTGTTACATTAGGGTATGTTCTAAATTATAATTTAATATCAATAATTGCTGTGAAAATGAGGAATAAATGAATGAATATGAAAAAAAGTTTGTTGCGCCAACGAATGAGAGAAATAAAATAAAATATAAATGTGTATGAATAGAAATAAGTGAGCTAATAGAAATTGCAGGATCTGGTGTCTACCGGCCTGGAACTTCTGGAAATTTTGGAAAAGGCTGGACTTGAAATTCTTAAAAAGCTTGTAAAAAAGTAATTGTTTAATTTAGCTTCCTTTTTCCTGTGTCTATTTTTTTGTAATATATACTTTTAAACCCTTAAATCTCCTTTAAAAATGCTAGACACCATGAAGATGAACTTATGAATAAATGATCTGTGAATGTTTCAAAAGTGCGCTTTACTACGATTTTATATTAACGTAGTGTGTTTGTATGTTGCTAAAAAAATATTCTTTTAGTTATGATGGCATAAGTAGAAATGTACCGGACGCATTTAGTCATTTACTGGAAGAAATCCATAAACTAGAAACTGAACTTGGACATTTGCCGCAAAAATGGAAAGTTCTGTGGGATAAACTGGAATTACCTACAACTGATTCATTAACAGTAATATATTACACCTAATTACAGAATATTGTAGTTACATTTGAAATGTTTTATTGAATATTTTAGCGGCACGCGTCGTTCAGTACAGCTCTAGTTCGCTCACACGGTCGATTACTCCACAAACGCTCAACATTAGAGATTTTAATGCGCGGTAAAATGGTAGGAGCTGCTGAAGCTGCTCATGTATATTCACATCCACACAGATTTGAAAGGTACAACTATACTACACCAACCTACTGTGATCTTTGTACTAATGTTCTTTGGGGGCCCGTCAAAGTAAGTAACATTTTTATAATCCTACAAAAATTACTGACACGCCAATTCATTTATTTTTTTAGCAAGTAGTAAAAAAAAGCTCTTAACATTTTTATATTTATCTCATTGTTATATTTGTACTTCCATCGTAAATTTGTGCCCGGAATTTCTGCGATCAGTAATGACAATATTTGTGTAGAGTAATAAAATAAAATTGTGTATTTTTTAGACTGGAATGCGATGTATGGATTGTGGATACAGTTGCCACGAAAAATGCACAGAAGGCGTGCCGAAAAACTGTACAAAATACAAAGCAGTTGCTGATGGCCAGGCCTCACAAACTTTAACCAGAAGTGTGGGCGACAATGGCTCAATAAATTCAAGTACGTTGTATTTCTTTACTCAGTTTTTAGCTTCATTGTATAATAAATGATGTTTGAAGGTGTGGCAACAATGCAAACTTCCAGTCAACAATATTATGAACAATTCTCATCTAATGTAGCAGAAAATAGAACTCATGAAGGGTATCTTTATAAACGTGGTGCTCTTCTAAAAGGTTGGAAGCAGAGGTGGTTTGTCTTAGACTCGATTAAGCATCAATTAAGGTATTATGATGCGATGGAAGATTCTCATTGTAAAGGATATATAGGTAAAAGAATATGTTTAATGTTGTGAAGAATGGAGAATGTTGAATTGTTTTGTTTAGATCTTGCCGAAGTGATGTCAGTAACACAAGCTGCACCAGCACCTGGCCCACCCAAAAAGACAGATGATAAGTCATTCTTTGATGTAAGAAGTGATGTTTGAGTAGCGGTTTGAGTAGGATGATGTTAATGAGTGTTTTGAATTTGTAGTTACGTACTAGTCGTCGTACTTACAACTTTTGTGCCGGAGATGCAACAACAGCACAAGAGTGGATCGAAAAACTCCAGGCTTGTCTGCAGTAGATAAACGTTATAATTTGTCCAAAGCTCAATATAGTCATGCGATGATCTTATTAAATTATTATTTTCTACTAGGTAAGCTGAGAAATAAATGTTTAGTTTACAGTCCGATCATTGTTGTTTATATACATATATTTTTTTATATAAATTTAAAATTATATATAAAATGAAATATATATGAAATATATGTTTATTTAAAATAATTATAATTGTAGTTTGTAAAAGGACAGTATATGATAGTGCATTATTACGTTTTAAATGGCATACTCAAATAACATTTGCTGTCTTTAGCGCACTTTTAAACTATGAAATGAAAATTATGTTCTTTGTTGTGTTGTAAATGTTACATTTATATACAGATTTTGATTTTATCAATGTTGATAAATACAGATTATTGTCCTTTTAAACGAAATACTCATTATTCAAAGTATTATATCTTATTTGTGCTCTCTATATTATTTTATACAAACGCATATCATAAGCAAATAGATAGATTAATACACGTTAGTAAAAACATCCGTTGTCCAATGGCCCTACATATCGCATCTGAATCTCTGCTATTGTTACTCCACGATTTCAATTTTCTATTATTCATTTTATTTTCACTCCACTTGACATTGTAAATACAATACAAATTAAGTCATGAATTTCAGCAGTTGCATGTGTAAGATTAGATTAAATTTTATTGTTGTACAGTTAATATTGTTTCACTGATTTACAGATAATTATACATTCCTGATACTCAAATTTTATTTGTAAATATATTAACAAATATTGTCTGTCGATGTTGCTACTCGAATTATGTGCAAGATTAACCTTACATGTAAATGATTAGTAAATTAGAATCAGGTGAATTAATGTGTAAAGTTAATAAGAGCACAGTCGGGTAAGGGTGTTAGTGTTGTCGTCTGTCGTCGTACGTATCGCTGAAATGCTTGTCTGAATGGAATAACATTGTGATAGATGTTTCATAATACAAACTTATAATTAGATCTGTTGTTCTTATATGACAAATTGTTTACATTAACTATTGTTTAGCTTATAATGCTGCCCATTAGGGACAAAACTGCCAAAGGATTAATAAATAAAATTGCGTATGAAGTGTAAATTGACGTTGTTCAAATTACCAAACCATATTTTTTATTGAATAACATATGAATAACACCAATTCTCTTATCTATTACGCACATATCCAAATATATTTCGAAACTATTTGGATCATAAGCGTCAAAGAAATATTTAAATATCTATTATTTCGTTTAAAGCTTTTCATTTAATTAAAATGTAGATAAAATTTGCAGGTGTTACGGAAAGTCAATTAGTTATACACATTTATTGTTATCTAAAAAAAAATATTTTATTTATATTCGACTTGCTTAGAACGTTTATGAACTTTGATTTTAATAACTAACAAATAGTACTACGGCAATGTTTAGATGTACGAATTTGCTTTCAGTTTCTGTTACATTTGAGAACAAAGAACATAAAGTCTTTCATATATATCTTATTTTTTCGTAAGTGCGGAATTTTACAATATCAAGGTCAGTATACTAATGAATACTAATTAAGGAATAAAAAAATATATTTTACAGCGTTATTATAAAAAGAATACGAAGTTCAAGTCGACTTTTTATGATATTGTAAAATACATCCGTTTCATTATCAAATTAGAAATTTTTTTATGCTTCATGAATAATTAAATTAAAACAACAAATTTGCTAGTCTAGTTTTAGATAGACATAATAATATGATAAATATTATATTTTGTCTGCTTTTAAACTAGAAATTTGGAAATATTTTTCATTGTTGAGGTGATTGTTATCACGATTTATGATTGATCTTTGGTCCATCTTTTATCCTAGGTAGGTGGCGCACTACAATCGAGAGGGAATAAAAGGAAAAGATTTGTGCTTGACACTTGACATTTCACCAAACTTGTTTTAACTACAAACTAGTTAATAAATACGAATATCAAATTAACAGCATGGAAAAAGGCGCAATAAGTGAATACATAGAAGAAATTTACAATAAAATTAAATAATCAGTGATACATTTGATTTTCAGTGAAGTTTTTTTGTGCTGTTGACAGCTGTCAATTTGTGTACATTCGGCATTTATTTATAAATACGCCTATGGCAGCATAATATTATTTATTTTAATTTATTATAATATAGAGGGGAAACATCTAAATATACAAGTAGTGCCTTGAAATAAGTAAAAATGGCAGAATTACTCGAACCTCAAGTAAAGAACGATGAAAACGAGTCAATAACATTAATTTTTGACGCATTACGAACTGTTAGCAACAATAATGTCGACTATTATAAATCTGATACTTCTTTCTATGGAACACAATTACATAGTGAATTTTTAAAAATAATACAGTATGCAGATGAGCTGGAACCATTGGTAATAGAAGTAAATAATATAGTAAAACTGTATGATTATGATGAGAAAACACCAGGAAATGGGTTTCGAAGCTTTGTGACAGTAGTTTGTGCCAGTATTAAATTCAGTATACAAATGTGCAATAGAATTTGTACGAAAAGAGATGGTCTACTGTTCAGAAAAGGGAAAATTATAAGGTAAGGCTTTGATTTCACATGTTTATTTTCTGTATACAAATTGATTTGGTGTGCTAGGGAGGTGCAAAGTTGTAATGAACTTCTTTCTACACTTTCTACATCAATGCAGCACATAATCACTTTAACCAAGTGGTGCCCGCCGGGAGACTTGTTCGGTACTACAGAACATTCTGCGATAGAGTTATTGTCACGGGCAGAAGATATTAATCAGTATTGTTTTTATGGAAGATGCTTAGGTTTTCAGGTATAATATCTTTGTTTCCAAACGTATCTAGGAATAACGCTAGTCTGTTTTCATTAGTTCTGCGAATCTATGAGAGGTATACTGAAATTCCTCTCATTAACTATGGCTATTTTCTCTGAAGCGTATTACAACAATGGATCATTCTTGTATAAAGCTACAAACTCAGTGTGGACTTCTGGAAAATATATGATGGATCCAGACACTCGTGCACGTAGAATAGTAAATATTTCTCAAAATTCCGACGTCGATTTTTGTAAAGCGTACTGGTTCTTATCCGAATCAGAAATTATGATTCGTCTACCGTCTTTATTATTGTCTTCAGTGGCAGTTAGCCATGTTATATCAATTCCGCCCGAACCTCTTCAATACGTAAAGAAAGATGGAAGTTCCATAGACATCCCCATACCGTCTGCCCATATTGGGACAAAACCCGTACCTGTAAGACTGATCAGTCACGTCGCTCGCCAAGGAATGGTCGGTGTGACATCCCGAACAAATCTGCAACCGCAGAGCCCAGATCTGATAATTCACTGTCATGGTGGAGGATTCGTTGCGCAGAGCTCCAGATCACATGAGATTTATTTACGTGAATGGGCTCAACAACTTGGTATGCCTATTGTTTCTGTAGATTATAGCTTAGCACCTGAAGCACCGTTTCCAAGAGCCATTGAGGAAGTATTTTACGCGTATTGTTGGGCAGTGAAGAATTGCGAACTTCTTGGGTCCACGGGTAATTAATTTTTTTTCTTGAAAAATTTTCTTGTTTTTCGATAAAAGCTAATGAGTCGTCGCGGTAAGACTATAAAAAATAATTTTGTTAATAGGGAAAAATATCATACTAGCTGGAGATTCAGCTGGTGGCAATTTGATGTTAGGTACGGCAATGAAATGTATCGAATTAGGAATGAGATCTCCTAATGGTATATTTCTTGCGTACGTTCCGGTTCTTGTTGAATTTAATCCATCGCCCTCACGAATGCTTTGTATTATGGATCCACTCTTACCGTTTGGATTTATGATGCGCTGTTTAAAAGGTACTTTTGCAATTACAAAATAAATCAAAAATATATTGCTAACATGTTTTTATGTTAAAAGCTTACGCATGCACTGATTCATTCCCCACATCAAAGAGTAATGGCGCAATGTCATCAGACACAGAAAGCTTTGAAGAAGTTTCCGAAAGTGATTTACTTGAGCTTCAAGCTCACAAAAGTCCAATTTCAGAAACTTCAGACACTTTAACTAACGTGTCTTTAAGTAGTCAGCCAATGAGCACTTCAAGTAAACCATCGGAAAACACATTCATGGACATTAAAGATACTAAAAATGGATCGGAAAAAAATGTTTCGGAATTTTTGGAAAAATATGTATTGGAGTCTGACACAGATTCTGATGGTGCTAAAGTACATTTAGTTCAAACGACAACTAGTAATCAAAGTAATGAAAATCGGGAACTGGTGGATCAAACATTACATCAACGATTTTCAGGTAATATTTATAATATAATATAACAACGTGATTAAAAATAATGTTTTAGGCTTCGTTGGGGCTTTAACAAGTCGAATAAGTAAATGGAAGAATAAAAAACATGTCACACCAGCTGAATTGTTTTTAGATGGTGATCGACAAAAAAGTTTGGTTGAAGAATTTAAATTTACCGTACCCAGGGATCCTTATTTGTCACCCTATTATGCCAAGGATGAAATATTAAAATATTTGCCACCAGTTCGAATACTTGTACGTATTAATTAAACATTATTTAGTGTCAGTTATTAATTATTTTTTTTCAGACAGTTGAGCTCGATCCATGTTTAGATGATTGTGTTATGTTTGCGAAAAAATTGAAGAATTTAAACAATAATGTTGGTCTAGATGTTTTATCCGGCCTACCTCATGGATTTTTGAATTTTGCTGCTGTAAGTTGTTGAAATGAATTTGTTATGAATGATTTTGATGTGTAATTTGTTTTAGATTTGCAAAGAAGCGCACAATGGCTCTAAGATGTGCGTAGAACGTATTAAAGAATTGTTTAATATAACAACTCAACACCAAGGTGACACAGAAAATTAAATATTTTGACAATAATTACATTAGTTGCATTTTTATTTTTATATTTAATTAATACTCTCGACCATACATACTCAAGTTGTCTAGTCATTTAATTTCCTCGTAGGTTGATTTGATCAATTTTCGTCGCAGTAGTAAGTTTGCAATTTGAAATTAATGGAATCTAGGACACAGAAAATCAACTAGTTTTATATGTTATGAATGAGGAAAAGTTCAAATTTGTTAAAAACAATTTTGTACGTATATGAGTAATTGCATCAGGGTTACGTATCGTACTTGTACTTAGTCAAATATAATTCAATTACTATTAAATAGGGCATATTTATTATACAAATAATATATTGACTAGCGCAGTTTTTAGTACTGTTGCTTTTATAATAGAAAGTAATTATTCACTTTGATATATTGGCCTAATGAAATTGTTTTGTTTAATAATTTAATTAACAAACTCACGGAAAATCTCTAAATATTAATTGTTAGTTCGGAATTAAGTATAATTAATTGAAATTATTTTTTTAATATTTATATAATTATCTAAAGTTCTGGAAGACCAATCTAAAGTTTCTCAAGAATATTTATCGAGTCGAATTTACAAAATTAAATATTTATTGGTCTTTTATAAATAAAATTGTGATATTTATCATTGATATAATTTTTTAGATTGTATATTTAGCTCATAATGGAAGTATAATCGTGTAATAGGTATCTATTTTGTTGTGTACTATTGAAGAAAATACAAAATTTGTTGATTTGAATTTGTATTATTCAGTTATAAATGTACAGTGTATGAAATTTGATAACAATATTAGTCATTAAAATAATTTAAATTGGTAAAGTAACTAGAACAAAAGGATCAAAGAAAAAAAAATGTCACCTGTACAAATATCCACATAACAGTTAAATTTTTATCAATAAATGCTTATACGTATGACTTATTTACAGTGGTACATACAACCAAGGAGTTGTTAAAATACATTCAAGTCTGTGAAAAAATATAAATAATGATTCAAGTGCTGACTAAAACAAAACTCTACATGCCTTGTTATTGAGAAAGAACTGTTAAAATGCCGAATACTTGAAACCTGACTGGTGATGGGTTTAACTCAACGAATATTTTAACGCGTACCGTTTGTCTGAGTATACTTTCGCAGCGTTTTCTGTAAAACATGTGCATCTGCCGGTTCTATACGTTTATAGTAATGCTGCTTTGTCTCAACTATTTCGAAGCCGAATTTTTTGTAGAAATCTATTGCTCCTTCGTTATTTACTTGAACATGTCTAAAATCAAATTTATTAGAACAAAAACATTTAAAACAAGTATATAATGATTAAAACTTACAAAAATATGCTATCAAAGTCACCATCCTGCTGAACATATCTAAGAACGTGTTGAACCATCATTGTTCCAATTCCTAATCGTCGGTAAGGATATAAACAGCCAAGGGTCATAATATACAATCTTCGAGAATTTTCCGAGGTATCGATTCGACAACAAACTGCACCGACGACGATATCATTGTAATATGCGAGTTTTGCTAATTCTCCTGCTTCTAATACATCTTTATAAAATTTGTCATTGTAAGACACTGGGAACACGACAGTGTTAAGTCTTTTTAGCTGTTTTATGTTGTGTGGAGTAACGTCACCTAATTCAATTTTAGATCTGAAATATAAATATCAAATAGGAGTGCGAGAGAAACACTTTTCAAAATTATTTTGACAAATAAAAGATAACCTAACTTTTACCCGCCAAATTTTTTAAACAATTACATTTAATAGGATACTAACCGAGTCATTTTGAGATGAATTATTTAATAAAGTATTCTACTAAGTTTAACATAAATTTGTACAATTAATAAGACAAAAAATTATATAATATAATAAATACGACACTTTTCCACACACTATACACATGTGAATGACTGGTGTTTTTGATAAAAAGTAAAATTACTAGATTTGGTGACCAGTTGAAAAGAAAATAAGGAAAATGATTTCAGGATTATAAATTTTACTGGAAAACTGAAATTTGATGTAAAACAATTGTTTAAAATTGGAATAACAAATGAAATTTATTACTATCAAATTGTTTCCAAAAATTTCCCATTTATTCTACTTTATTTTAATATATAATCAATAACTATTTATTAGAATACTGATATTAAATAGTTCCTTCGATAAATATTCTTAAATTTACCCGTTTTTCGAAAAATATTTCAAATTTATTTACTACGTTTAAAATTTATATCCGGAACCGGATGTTTTATATTTAAATGTCAAAAATTACCTTTTATTTTACAAATGTTATTAAATTTTGTATGTAGATGAAATTATAAAAATATATAGTACTTTTTACAAAGAGATTCCATTTGTATTTTGTAAAGGAAGCATAGTTAATGAATCTTGGATACCTGCTGACACAGTTGTGTCAGCTGACAGTCTTGTGATTATCAAAATTCTCAAGTCGGTAACAAGTGCTGGGCGAGGTGTGTTAAAATATCTAGGTAAGCTCGAAATAGCTGAAATTAAGCAGTAAACTATTAACAATTGATTAATAACAATTCAATAAATGTATTTAGCTTTTACAATTATCTGTACAACGAATAAATCATCGGATTATTGATTTTAAACATCATCCAAATACATGGGCCAAGTACGACCTATTTCAGAAGTCAGAAGCACATATTTCATTTATTTTAACAAAATATAATTAAAATTATCCTTCATCTGATTATTATTGAATAAATTAAAATGTATTAATTATTATACCATTTTTTTGAAGTAGGCGTAGCCTTTTGTTGACACTTTATTGCATAATTGTTGTGACTGTTTCTTTTTTTTGGCATTATATTTAATAACAGGTGTAAATTTTTATTTCAGATATTAACAATAAATAACTCATCACAATGTCGCGACTACCGAAAATATCAGATGAGGACCAGGAGGGTAGATTTGGTTATGTATTTGCCGTCTCCGGACCTGGTAAGTTAAATTAATATCAATTTATAAAATGATATATATAAAAAAATATGTAATTTCAGTCGTTACCGCTGAAAAAATGTCTGGTTCAGCTATGTACGAATTAGTGCGAGTCGGATATTACGAACTTGTCGGTGAAATTATCCGTTTGGAGGGCGACATGGCAACAATTCAAGTATGTATCACCTTCATTCCTCTAAAACCCACAATATTCAACTATTTTTCATGTATTTTATTAGGTATACGAAGAAACATCCGGCGTGACAGTAGGCGATCCCGTTCTCCGTACCGGCAAACCTTTATCCGTAGAATTAGGTCCAGGTATTTTAGGCAGCATTTTCGATGGTATCCAACGTCCTCTGAAAGACATCAATGAATTGACACAGAGCATCTACATTCCGAAAGGTGTGAACACACCAGCTCTTTCGCGAACCATCAAATGGGAATTTAATCCCTTGAATATCAAAATGGGAGCTCATATAACTGGAGGTGATTTGTACGGTATTGTTCACGAGAATACTCTCGTCAAGCATAAGATGATTTTGCCACCAAGAGCCAAGGGTACTGTGACGTACATTGCAGATCCCGGCAACTACACCGTCGATGTAAGTTTTTTTAATTTATTCATTGCACGCAAGATAATTTTTCTCATGTTTGTCATTTTTATTTATCAGTCATATGACTTCAAGATAACATTTTTTTATTTAAAGTTTAATACTTTAAACATTCTTTTATAATAAAATAACAATTGAATTATGATTGATAGGGATTTTATTATTTTTAAATCTTTCTAACTTTATTTTATTTAAAATATTTTGTTGTATTTTTTTGTAAACGTAGGAGGTAGTTTTGGAAACCGAATTCGATGGAGAACGTACAAAATACACCATGTTGCAAGTGTGGCCCGTGCGTCAACCACGTCCAGTTACAGAAAAACTCCCAGCAAATCATCCTCTGCTCACAGGACAAAGAGTTCTTGATTCTCTGTTCCCGTAAGTCTCATTATTGTTATATTTACACATTTCACTCACGTGATACACAGGAGGTTACACAAAATATTAAATAATGCGTATGACCTTGTTACATAATTACATACGTGATGTGTGATTCCAAAGAATTAAAGAACTTATATTTTATTAGATTCTAATTGGATTTCATAGACCTTTCGAATATTTTTTTGATTGTCCTTACAGAGCAAATTACTTTTTCTATAATTTTAATTCGGTACAAATAAAATTTTAACGGTTCTAGTTTTTGGAATAGACTTTAAAAAGCGCGAACGAAGCGAGCTTTGCCAAATTTTGTTGCACTAATCTAATTCATGCATGTTTTCTGAATTGAAAATTACCAAAAGTAGCTATTTTATAAAAGATTGATTTCCCTGAATACTCAATAATTTTTCCCAGATATTTTAAACAAATTCAAGAATTTTAATGATTTGAAGTCAGGTTTTTCAATTTAAAGTTTGGTCCTGGAAAAAACTTTAAATTGAAAAACCTGACTTCAAATCATTAAAATTCTTGAATTTGTTTAAAATATCTGGGAAAAATTATTGAGTATTCAGGGAAATCAATCTTTTATAAAATAGCTACTTTTGGTAATTTTCAATTCAGTTTTTATAGAAATTAACCAAGTAATTATAAAAATATCGAGAAAAATATTTAAATGCAAAATTTTATTCATTATAGCATTTAATGCATTTTTCACTAAAATTTATTTTAAGTTAATTTTATTCTTAGTAGATTTATATTTTTCACTAAACTATTTATTATTATTATAGTGAAGAAAGTAGAATGAAATAGTTAATCAAATTAGAATCTTGTTGCCTATTGATTTTTGTTATGAATAGTTGCGTGCAAGGCGGAACCACAGCCATCCCCGGAGCTTTCGGTTGCGGAAAAACTGTAATTTCCCAATCTTTATCCAAATATTCTAACTCTGATGTCATCGTCTACGTCGGTTGCGGAGAACGTGGTAATGAAATGTCTGAAGTATTGCGAGATTTCCCAGAACTTAGCGTGGAGATCGAAGGTGTAACGGAATCCATCATGAAACGTACCGCTCTTGTAGCGAATACCTCCAACATGCCTGTCGCTGCTCGTGAAGCCTCCATCTACACTGGTATCACCCTTTCAGAGTATTTCCGTGACATGGGGTACAATGTATCCATGATGGCGGATTCTACTTCTCGTTGGGCTGAGGCGTTGAGAGAAATCTCTGGTCGTTTAGCTGAAATGCCTGCGGATTCTGGTTACCCCGCCTACTTGGGTGCTCGTCTAGCTTCCTTCTACGAGCGAGCCGGTCGCGTTAAGTGTCTGGGTAATCCCGACCGCGAAGGTTCTGTGTCCATCGTCGGCGCCGTGTCGCCTCCTGGTGGTGACTTCTCCGATCCTGTCACTTCCGCTACTCTTGGTATTGTGCAGGTGTTTTGGGGATTGGATAAGAAACTCGCGCAAAGAAAGCATTTCCCTTCGATAAACTGGCTTATTTCTTATTCGAAATACATGCGTGCTTTGGATGACTTCTACGATAAAAACTTCACCGAGTTTGTTCCACTTCGTACTAAAGTCAAGGAAATTCTTCAAGAAGAAGAAGACTTGTCGGAAATTGTGCAGCTTGTTGGTAAAGCCTCTTTGGCTGAAACTGATAAAATCACTCTGGAAGTTGCAAAACTTTTGAAAGACGATTTCTTGCAACAGAACAGCTACTCTGCATACGATCGGTTTTGCCCGTTCTATAAGACGGTGGGCATGTTGAGAAACATAATCGCCTTCTACGATATGGCAAGACATGCTGTTGAATCGACCGCGCAGTCGGAGAATAAGATCACATGGAATGTAATCAGGGACTCCATGGGTAACATCTTGTACCAGCTCAGCAGTATGAAGTTCAAAGACCCCGTGAAAGATGGTGAAGCCAAGATCAAAGCAGATTTTGATCAGTTGTACGAAGACATACAACAAGCTTTCAGAAATCTGGAAGATTAGAGCAAAATTCATGCTGCATTTGTCATAAGACCATCCGGTAATTGATATTATGTCTGTACAATAATAAAACTAACTGTTGAAATTTAATAAATTAGATGTTAGGTTAGCAAAAATGTACATTTTAATTATGAAAATGAGAGTAGAGTTGCACCATCAACCTTGTTGTATAGTCTGGTGGTAGTTAAATAATCATTATATTTGATCAATATTTGTATTATATTGTTTTAGAGTCCCGCCATTCCATTGTAAGTAAATAAGGGATGTGTTATGTATATGTTTACGTTTTGCTGTGGCACGAAATGTTTCAATAAACTCGGTGCTATCTGATTGTTTTAAATAATCGCTTCTTATATTTTGTCTGTTATACAGTATTACCAGTTCACTACACATTGTAAAATTATCATTATCGTTTTTCTTCTGCGACATTTTAAACTTCCCTAATTATGAATTGTTCAATTTTATTGATTGATTTAACATGAATGCATCGAAATGTGAAGTATAAATGTAAAATAAAATATTTAAAGTTACTGTTTCTTTTATTTTTTCTAATCATTTAGCACTGCAGAATAAAATTTTTTTTTTAAATGAAACAAATTAGATAAATATGTATATTATATATATTTTTATCATCAATTTATATACAATAACAACGGTGTACAAGAAAACATTTCCCACTACATTCTAAAATCTATTCAAAATAACTTGAAATATTTTGCAAATATAATAATAATTAATAATAGATAGGTTATGCTATTGTTCGTCTTTTGAACAACAGAAACCTACCATGTGTTTATGGCAGATTCGCGTGTACAAAAGCTGCAACAGTCCCAAACATAAAACTTAACATAACACATGTTTTGTATTTAAAACTTATCACTCTTTTTACATTTAGCGTAATTAGAAAAAGCTATGACGTCTGCCGGTTAAATTCTTTGGGTAACGGCACACCATGTTGAACAAGCAAAGTTTTCAAAAGGTTATTGTCTCTTTTCAGTTCCTCGTTTTGTTGTTTAAGATCTTCTATGTCTGATACGAGTTGCTCGTTATCTTTTAAACACTCGCCTAATTTAGTATTTGATTGGCTTAGTTCCCCGATATATTCACAGGCTTTCGCAAGAATTCCTCCTTTTGATTGGCCCTCGAATGTCCCCGTACCTTTACCCATATCTGCATTTAAGTCTGGGATTATTTTACCCAATTTCATAATCCAATGATTGATTTTGTCTCTTCGTCGTCGTTCTACTTCATTGTGGGTTGCTCTTCGTCTTTCATCTCGCTGCAAAAGACGTTCAAGAATTGACATTTTCATTAACAAATTAATTACTAAGAAACAATGATTCACAAATACAGTGCAAATATAAATTTGCGATATATCTGTATGGGTATGATAAAACGCGCGAATTAGTTTGATTTCTCTTATTTTTGCCAGATTGTCACAAGTGCGTTGCTATGGTGACAGATGACGCTTGTAACACAATCATTTCTTGACAATGTAGAAATTGATGAAAAATTACGAGAATGTGAATGGATATTTCAATCAAATTTGAACTTACACACACTTTTTTTAGATTAGCTGAAACTGATGTTGCACTTTCCAGTATATTTGCTCTCGGTGCAATAGTACGTTGCGTCTGATTGTTAAAAACTTCCCCAGGATTTCCTATAACATACAACTGCCCTAAAACAAATAATTTCATTTATTTATGGCATTTACAATTTCAATTTACGTGCCTACCATTTAGTTGACTGGTCATCAACTGTTGTACTCCTGGGTTTGAAAATCCTGAAGATGATACAATCTGTGGTAAATTCTCCATGCCATCTTCAACTTGTAATACTCTATACGTGATTGTACCTTCTGGTGATCGAAAAGAATACTGCACTTCATTGTCGGCGTTCGTATCTAAGAGTGTTTGCGGTGATAAATGATCCACGGTATTCTGTTCTTCTCCACTACCTAGTGAGCCTTCTTCTACTATTGTCAAGTCTTGCGATAGCATTGCCTTGCTATCTATGCCAAGCACTTCATCTCCTTCTCCACTGCAACATATTTATTATTATTTAAATTGTTTTAAGGAAAAATAATTAATTTAAATATTAGATACGTTTAAAATTAATATTACACATTTTAATTTTTGATTTTGACAGTTAGTGGCTACGTGTTGTCTTATAAGCAGTAATTTGAAGTATTTTATCAACATTAACCTACCTACTTTGACCTTCGTATTACAGTGAGTATTACATAATACAAGACGCGTTTTCATTTCATCTCAGTTTATTGTTTTATAATACATACCTTGTGTCTAGTGAATGCTCTAAGATATCCATTAAAGTAAAAACTTGTATAATGAATGACAAAAATTTGAATTTGCTAACACAAGATCACGGGAACAAACATTCAGGTCATGTGAGCTGACCAAAGTCACTGATCATATTGTAAATGCGCTTGCGCATCGCATACTAGTAACAGGGAAATTAATTACTTCGGGGAAAATAATCAAAAATATATTAGAAACAATGCAAAAGATTAGCAGAAATGTACAATTATCATATAGGCTATGTAAATATCAATATTTCTGAGGTTCAGGAAAACTCAATTCTCAATATTTTTTGAGATAAATGCAAATTCTAAACTGCGCTATAAATTGCGCGTCAGTAAAATAATCATTTAGATTTTTTCGCAATTAAGAAATACGTATATTTCGAAATTCTTGGAACTTTGAGTTAATTAATTTTGTTGTAACATCAATTTGATTAGTTTATAAATTAAAATCATTCATTTTTTTTTGTTAATTAGCGAGGAAAATAAATGAATCATTAATTTTAGAGAACAATTTAATGTAGATAATAAAATATGTAATAACAAATGAATATTTCATAGTCATGTTTACAAATAATGTAACATAAAAATAATCTTGCTTATTATAATACAATATATTATTTGTTAATTTAAATATAGCATTGTAACTGAAATGGCTAGTGAAATATACAATCCATTTGAATGAGATGTCTGCACCAAACTGTAAAACATTTTACATTAAAAACAGCGTATTAAGTACCTAATGGTTTATCATATAGGTTCATAGTCACACTTCATAAATTTATAATAAAAATGAAATAAAGTTTTTAATAAGTCTTTTTATTTCATTTCTTCAAATTGAGATGATGTCATGGAATGTTTGTTTCTTATTCATTTATGAAGTAGTATTTGTATGTGATGTTTATTTTCTATAGAGTGATTTAAATCTGTTAAAATTTTGAAACATGCCATTGAGCTATAGTATTATTTATGAAATGATTCCTAAAAGTTACCTATTATCTATCATTTATGTACATCATACTATACAGATACATTGACAAATATTAGTTATTATATATTTATATATACTTTACTTTTTTAATAAATCATTTAATTATATACAAATTATTATTGCCTTGTTGCTAAAGTACAGTCACAAAAATGGCATAATATTCAAATATTAAGTGTATATATATATATATTTATTTAAATCACTTGTAAAATATTAGACAGTTTATAATAATCACTATTCACACTTTTAATTTAAATATTCTCTATCACATTGCTAGAAGTTTGGTTTCCGGATTCCGACACACTTTGAGCAAAGTACGTGATTCTAGCGACTGCGACTTGAGACATGATATGTCACCGAGTACGGGACAACATCGGTTTCCAGAAACAGTTCGCACTTGTCTCGAATAAGGCTGAATATTAGACGTGAGTAAATTGAATAGTCGCTACTTGAAATTGAAATTCAGTTCTTAGTTTGCTGCACTCACAGCTGATCCCGAATTCTACAACGCTTTCACCCATGCTGCTGGGACCCACTGCGGTTCTCGCTCCAAACTGTTGATTTCGCTCAGCAGCTGATGATATGCCCTTTCTGTGTCATTGTTTATGATTATCATGTCGAAGAAGTGCCCGTATTTGTCTTCCATCTCGCGCGCCTTCTCTATTATGTCCTTCAGTTCTTCCTCCTGCTCCAGATAATTACAAACCAAATAAACTCTATACATACATATCCACATTATAATTTCTTACCTTATAAGCTTCTCCGCATGTGATTTTCTTCTGTCGGAGTTTTTCTAAGCTTGGTGGTGCGACAAAAACAACATACGGTTTCAAATCGGACGTTCTAAGTATTTTCAGACTTTGAGGATGTAAATTGAGCACACAAATTTTACCACTGTTCACTACAGAACGAATGGCGTCTAGTGATGTACCGTAATAGGCTTTTTCATACTCTCCGTGTTCTACAAATTTTCTTGATAAAATATCTGCTTCGAATTGAGCTCTTGTGATAAAATGATAGTCTTGGCCGTCTACTTCAGAATCTTTTCTCGCTCTCGACGTATCTGAAATAAAACCCAACATTTTAGAATACAATTTGAATAAATTAATTGTAACACTTACGAGGTATTGCAGCAGCAAATCGTTCAGAATCTTCCATTAATTTTTGGCGCAATTCATGCCGACCAATATTTGGAGGTCCAATTAAAACAATCGGCCGTTTATGATTTGCTCTTGGGTAATATAAAGCTACTTCTTCATACGTTAATATTTCATCCATATCGTAATCTGTAACAACATATTTTATTCTTATCTATTCAAAATTTAGAAGTTTCTTAAGCCGAATATTCATTTATTTGAGAACAGTATAATTATAATTTTGGGGTAGGTAGCTCAGTGGTACCGAGTCGGCCTGTGGATCTTGAGAACACTGATTCGATTCCCACAGCCGACAAATAATTTTCACCAATTTAAATTTACCCCTGTGGCTCCCTCTCCACTAATATCTTTGAGAGCCGTGATTTGACGGCTAGTAACCGCATTTTACGCGACAAAATATATCACTTACCGAGATCTGCTTAGGCAGAGTGCCACACCCCGTAATGGGTAAAAGGCGTGATGATATATTTATTTTATTTATTTATAATTATAAAGATTTCCATTTTTTTTTCAAATTATGACGACATTTCTAACTTTGATTAGATTAGAGTGCCTTACCCAGTAATGGATAAAAGATCATATATTTTAATTGAAAATAAATGAACATTTGTGTAAATCCCTTACCGTCAACAGTACTAGTGTAAATAGGATATCCTCCTTCATTATAAGTTCCCTTTTTCTTTTTTCTTTTCGGAGCTTTTCTAGCACATAATAACGTCCCAGCTTTTCTTGGTTTTTCCCTAAAATTCTTGTCATTTCCAATTTGCTGTTTCATTGATTCTCTCCTGTAAAGTAACACAATTATAAGATATGTTCTAATAAAATATTCAGTGACAACTTACTGGTATTGGAAGGACTGACTAGGCACAAGTCCTGCTAAAGTTTGGTCTTCTTCTCCTTCTCTGTACGCTTGCCACCAATTAGGATCTTCTTGACTTATAATATGAAGGACATCGCCTTTTTGAAAGCTAATTCCTAGCTCTCTACACGGAATGTATAAATCATCTTCGGGATCATAATCAAAGTGTGCTTTTACATGCAGTAGTGTGTCTCTTTGAGTAGTGGTTTTGGCAGTTGAAGCCGGAACAATTAAAAACGTTAACGTTCCTTCCATTCCGGCTAAGATATCACACACTGCATTCACACTTTTTCCTCTCATTTCTACTCCATTAACTTCTAATACTTCATCTCCTTCATGCAACAGACCACTTTTTTCCGCAGCACCGCCTCGTACAACTCGTCCAATAACAACCGCATCTCCTTCGTTCCTAACTGTTGCTCCAAGTGGTTCGTTTGTCTTTTCTATCTTGATGATTTTGATGTTGTTGTCTGCGTAGTGGTCCTGCGGCGGAGTGGTGTCCTGGACAAGGCTGGGGGTGGTGTTTGGTTCAGGAAGAGTCTTCCCGAAGGGTGAATCGGGATCGATGACAGCAGCGACGCCGTCATGAGCGACCATCAGAGCTTCCATGTCGTACCCGGTGAGGAGGTCAGCGAGTTCAACGCTGGCAGCGCTAGCGCTGTTGGTCAGGCTGTCTAAACACTGAGAAAGAAGTTTTAATTAAAATTTATCATATTTCGATTTATTTTTAATGTACAAGATATAGTTTCTTTTTATCAATTAGTGTTTGACTCAAATTACGTACTTGTAAATTTAAAAATAAAACAATTAGCTGCCCTGTTTAATAAGTACCGCTAATTAAACAACAAACAAACGCATCTTACTGTTGGGAATTTTTTTAAATTGTAAATAAGAGCGTCATTGTAAGGAAACTTGTAGAATTTAGAATATCACGCAATAAATTTACATGACAACGCTCTTGGAATAATAGATTATTTGAAACACAAGCAACAAAAACAGAATACATAATTAATATTAAACTTAATATTCAAATTTCACAAGTTTTTCTGAAGAAAACAGATCCCTTTTTCTTAATAAATTTTAAAATATTTACTACCAAAACACAATCGGATTCTTCACACTTATATGGCTAGCACAACTTTAACTTTAATAATAATCCAACAATACATTATATCTTTATAAATAGAAATAAGAAATCGAATTATGTATTTGATCAGGCTTTCCCAAAATTTTCTTACTACATCCTTCAAGTTTAAAATACTTTTTTATGGAAGACAATTTAAAGATCTCATTTACAATTACTTGTAAACATTTGTAATATCCATTAATAGATTTCTACGTCTTACTTGACTGTCTTTGCGATTTGTTATGAATGACAATTGATTTCCACTGATTGAGGATCTCTGTTGTAAATGTTAGGAATACTCACGTCTCTGACGACGGTTTGTGCGTTCGGCGTGACGATGAGCGATGGTTTCGCGCGTACTTCTTGCACTTTGTTATGTACAGAGATCGCCGTTCGGAACTGCGGACTTAGGAGAAGACTTTGAACTGCTGCTACACGACCTTCGAGGCCACTACGGTTTAGAGTTGCTGAACCAGTGGATGCCTTCTTCAGCTGAAGCTGTAGCCTTTGCAAGCTGGCCACCAGGTCGCCATAATCTACAATGACAAAATAATATAACAATAATTTTATAAATGTAGACTTACAAGTTAAAAGTTTAGAAAATGAGATTACAATAATTTAATTTAAGTTGTTTTGAGATTAATTAAATTGAGGGTGACAGTTTGAGTCGATGAATGATGGATGAATATGACAGAAAGAAATTATAAATGTAGATGAAGCTAAAGTGGTGAGACTGAAGATTAATTGCGGGATAAGTTTGATGAATAAATGTTCAGTGAATGTTTCAAAGGATGATGCTACTCCATTTAATTGATAATGTTAAAGTGTTTGGAATATATTGGTGTATGATGAGTGTAAGATTGTGAGGAATGTTGTTTGAAGAGTGGGTATAAGTCAGTTGACATGGTTTGGGCAGGTGAACGTTATGTCGAATGAAAGATTGGTGAAACAGGTGTATGTTGGTGAAATGGACGGAAATTAATTGCGAATAAATATTCGGTGAATATTTGAAGGGTTCATGCTACCCCATTTAATGCAACATAACGAGACGTGTTTTAAAAAATAAAGCAGAAGATAGAATTTAAAATTAAAAGAGACATTCCAGTCCTGTAAAAACATCGGAGATAATACATTGTCTAAACACGGTCAGTAGTATTTTGTCACACATGAGTGTACGGTTGTCCAGCAGTGTCATCAGGTTGCTTGTTTGAAATATAAAGGTTTTACATTTAAAACCGAGCTGGGCAATTGCGGAAGTACATTACACTCGTGATCAGCATGAGTGAGTGGCCGTTGTACAGTTGACGGTAAAATTCACATCAAGTGAACTTGGATGGACAATTGGACAGTAGTTGAGGACGTCTTTTCATTGCTACATGGATTTTATCTTTTTATAATGTTCAAATTATAAACAGTACGGTATATGTAGGTTCTTGTCACAGTTTTTTGATGAATTGTGCAGCAACTGTTCTTTTGGATTCCAGCAGATTTTGTACAACACATATATAAATTTACCGGCTATTAGCATTTCTACAATGCTGAACTATTTACCTAATAGCTTTTAGAAAGCAGGAAGAATGAATCTACTCCATTATTTACCTTCACTTAGATGAATTTTGAATCGTGTAATGTTTGGTTCAGAAGTAGAAAAAAATTCTGGATAATGATATATGTTGTGGTTTTAAAAAATAAATAAATAAATATATCATCACGCCTTTTAGCCATTACTAGGTGTGGCATTCTGCCTAAGCAGATCTCGGTAAGTGATATATTTCTTCACGTGAAATGCGGTTACCAGTCGTCAAATCACGGCCCCCAAAGATGTTAGTGGAGGAGGAGCCACAGGGGTAGATTTAAATTGGTGAAAATTGTTGCGGTTTTGGTTAATAAATAATAGTACTTACCATATTGCGTGTGAACAACTTCCCCAGGCGTTCTTTCCGGCGAATCGGGCGCCGGCGTCGAGGCCCTAACGGACGCATCTTGCTCTTCGCTGCTATAGCCATCGTTCACGATACCCTGGGGACGGCTCTCAAGAGCTTGCAGCTTCCTGGAGCCCCGTAGAGACCGATTTAGGAACTCGGCTTGTTGGGCCAAGCGATCTTCTTCCTCTTTCCGTTTACGGAGCTGCTCCTGAAGAAATAAGAATATAAATTTAGAGCCGGTTTTTCAATGTCAAACTAAAAATATCGCACCGAAATCATAATTTAAATTATAAAAATTATGTTAATTGTCTTTTTTAGATGTATTATTTTTTATTATTAAGTAAATAATATTTCCTTAAAAAATAACATTTTATTTTTCATATATAATATATTTAACCTTAAGTAAAATGTATCAATGTATATAAAATTTGTGTATTTGCAAGTTCAAACAATTTCACAAGCGCATTAAGATCGGAGATGGCTATGCCTAGCTGTCATTCACTTGTTTAAACGTTGTTTGTTATTAGTACGAGAAAATGGAGTCGTACACAAACGTCTTTAATGTTTTTATGTTAAAATATGTGAAACTATAGTGATTTAAAGTGAAATAAGTGTGAAAACATTTTATTGATCAATTAATTACAATGTTTAAGTAAGTAGTGTTGCGTGAAATTAAAATCTAAGTGTGCAAATGCAAAACAATGTCAGACATACAATGTACTGTTTACTTAAGTGCAGTGTGAACAATTGAAACTTTTTCTGTGGAAATCTACACCATTCAACAAGGAAAATAAGGTAGAAAAACTTTAAACATTGTGTTTTACTTAACGTTTTACGATGGTTATAATATTTATTGCATTTTTTATTTAGTCGTTATGTGATTACCAGTATTCGTGTGGAATATTGCAAACACTTTATTATCTGAAAAGCATAAATAATTTTGTTTCCGTTTGCATATCTGTCGTCAATTATTTATTAGTAGTAATTCCGTACAATCTGGGTCATTTATTCTAATATAAATTGTCACTGACATAATCGCAACGCCCCTAGCGTTGGATTATCGATGTTTAACAAAATTCTCAATAATCTGGTTGTTTTATATACTTTCTACAATAACCAGACAAATATATTTGTTACTTGTAGTCGTATACGACGTGTTTAGACTTAGAAAACCTGCAATGTTGCTCATATAATTGTACACTTAATTGTACCTACAAATAATAATTAAATTATATATTTATTTTAAAATGTAAAGAAATTCGTAGAACATATATGAATTAGTGGCTATAATGTTGACTTTCACCGATCAAAATATAGTGCTTTAATTTACTTATTACATATGTATTATCTATACTTTAATGACACTCATTAACACACAGATTTTTATTATGATACAGATTTTTAGGGGTAACTCCACTATGATAGAAAGTAGTCATAACGATATAGATTTTCATTTCAAACGAGTTTTATTTAAAATATTTTTTGAAATGTTTATAAATTTATTTAGAAGTTATAACATTTTAAATATTTATAAAACAAAACATTTTGTTTTGTTTTTTTAAATTTCTTTGTGTAACAACGGTATTATTATTAGTGAATAAAATAAATAAATATATCATTACGCCTTTTACCCATTACTGCTGGTGGCACTCTGCCTAAGCAGATCTTGGTAAGTGATATATTTTTTCGAGTGAAATGCGGTTACCAGTCGTTAAATCACGGCCCCCAAAGATATTAGTGGAGGGGGAGCCACAGTGGTAGATTTAAATAGGTGAAAATTGTGGGAATCAAACCAGGGTTCTCAAGATCCACAGGCCGACTCGATACCACTGAGCCATCTTCCCCATATTATTAGTGAATACGAAATGAAATAAATAAATATATCATCACGCCTTTTACTGGATGTGGCACTGTTCCGTAGCAGATCTCGATAAGTGATATATTTATGTTAGCCGATAAATCAAGGCTCTCGGTAAAGGGAAGCCACAGGAATCATTTTAATTAAAGATATGGGCAGTATGGTGATGTGGCTAGCGTTACGGGGTTCGAATCCGGAGTTCCTGAGTTCGAATCATACTCAAGATAAAAATTATATGAACTCTCACATTGCGGCTCATAAATAAATATAAATAAAACAACAAAGACAAAATTAATTGTCTTTGAATGCTCATTTGGTGAAACTAGCTTTAATAATAAAATATCAAACTAAACACTTGTCTATGGTTACTAACTGTGCTGGCCAGCCTCTGACGATGCCCTCATAAGGTGACTTGGAGGCTGAATTTCGTGAGACTTAGACAAGTGTTTAGTTTTATATTTTATTATTAAATAAATATAATATTGTTCTGGTTCGAAAAGTTGATTATCTATTTTTTAATTAATAGTCATAATCGAAGTTATGGGGTAGGTGGCTCAGTGGTGGATCTTGAGAACCCTGGTTCGCTCCCCACAGCCGACAAACAATTTTTACCAATTTAAATCTACCGCTGTGGCTCCCCCTCCACTAATATCTTTGGGGGCCGTGATTTGACGGCTTGATAACCGCACTCCACGCGAAAAAATATATCACTTACCAAGATCTGCTTAGGCAGAGTGCCACACCCAGTAATGAGTAAAAGGCGTGATGATATATTTATTTATTCAATTTAAATCGAAGTTATAATTTAATATTTATGTTTTCATGATTAAATTTCATTGTCCATTATCAATTTTGGTTTGTGGTACATCCACGTAAGTTTTTACCAAAATATCGCAAATTTTCTTGGCAAATATTCACAGTCCATTTGAACAAGATAACTGAATGTTGGGTGAATACACTCATATTTTAAGTTGAGCACACAATCGCAAATGTATGGGTGACTGAGTTTGGATATAGTGGGTGATATTGCACGTACTGATAAGGTATACTATGTTTGCCAAGTATGTATGTATGTATATTCAACGACTGTTTACATAACCTTACGTACATAGTCGTACAGTATTTATTTTGGCTGTGGGTGTACCTACATTTTATAAGCATTTATGTAAATGATTTTTCTTTACACATTAGTCATCTTTTTTAAAAGAAAAGTCGTACAGAAAGTGATACTTTTTTAACTATTTTAAAATTCATGAAACAAATAAAAATAATGCAATAAATACTATATTTTCGTAACACATGCACAAGAAAGACGTTCTTATTCCCTAATTTTAGAGAGAGAAACACTGCTTTTCTCCCCTAGGTAGCATGTTTCTTTCCCTAGGTAGCATGTTTCTCTCCCTAGGAAGATGTTTCTCTCCCTAGAGACTACGATTATTAGCTGTTTGCCGCGTTTCCTAGGTAACTAGTTACGCAACCCATATTTGACATTTGTCCCGATAAGACGGTAATTTTTGTGTACTTGTTACGAAAAGTATAATATGCTTCACGGGAGGGCGCGATTATCCCTTGTTTCCCTCCCTTGATGCATAACATACTATTTTATTGGCGATTTTGTCGCTATTATTATTTATTTATTACCTTAATAATTAATTTAAAATTTAACATCAGTCAAAATAATTTTTTGTTGATATACTCCGCTCATCAAATTTCAAATTCATTAAAAACCTATTGTTTTTTATTATTAGTTACTTCCTGTGGGTGGTAGTGCATCTGTTCTCCTACGCATTCTACGCTCCTGTTAACCTATACTTAAAGTTTATTGGTAATTTGTTGTTCTAAATATGGTTAACGTGTTGTTTTAACGTTGTGGTACATTTACTGTATTTGAAATTATAATTTTTCTTTTATCATATTCGAAAAATAATGCCTATTGATTTATTGATTAAAAAAATATAGGGTATAAAATACAGACAATGTACAATAAAATAAAAATAAATATATCATCACGCCTTTTACCCATTACTGGTTGTGATACTTTGTCGTAGCTGATCTTGGTAAATGATATATTTCTTTGCGTGAAGTGAGGTTACCAGCCGTCAAGTCACGGCCAGTAAACATGTTAATGGGAGCTAATTAATTTTGCGAATATTGAAAAATATCTTTTTGTTTAATAATCAGTACGTTGGACACTATATGGAGGTAAAAATAAATGCCATAAGTTTTGAAACACCCTGTACAACAAGAACTTAATCCCAATTACAGTACAGGGTAGTTCATATAATTTTGCTTCGAATTCCGAATCTCCGTATTATTGTTATAATATAATTCATTCCATTCCAATGAATTTGAGCATGCCCAAAACTAAAAAAATTGATGTTTAATTTAAAGCCTTTAATTAAATTTTTAAAATGCAATAAATCTGTCTGAAAATATGTAAAATGAATGTGATCAGAACAGGTTCACACACTAACAAAAGCTTTTAAAACTTGAAAACGAAATTGAAATTTGTATTTCTCGTATAACGGTGATGGATAATGATTTATGATCAGCATAGGGAGGAAATTTAATAATGTCAACATTCGTGCAAATTTCTAGAGATTAATTTGCGGATTACGTCGCTAGCGAATTCATCCAATGAATGCAATTAGTGCGAATTAATAAGTTATACGCGTTTTCCCAATATTCTCATTAATCTAAAAATATTCCACTTCATTTGAATTTCTATTCTCACAGGTAAAACCTTATTCGTAGCCAATCAAGATTCTTGTTAACCAATAACTAGCGTAGATAACTAAATTCAGCACCGAGGAAATATTTTACATTTTTGTCTTATTAATTTATCATTTATTTATAATATTTGACGGCTGGTAACCGCACTTCACGCGTAGAAATATATCACTTACCGAAATCTGCTTCGGCAGAGTGCCACACCCAGTACTGGGTAAAAGGAGTCATGATATATTTATTTATGTATTTTATTTATTTTAATTTATGATTGCATATATCTTTCTTAATATTGTTATTTTTAGTCTAGTTATTTTAGTTAGAGAAGGATTCTAAATTCGGCTCAATGTTACAACAACTGAAGCTACTTATTAAAACTACTTTTTTTTGGGTTAAAGTTACTTTTTGTAGCTCTAAACTTATTGTTTAATAGTATATTATATAACGAGTTTATAATGACTGTAAATTAAGCTAACAGCAAAATGTGAATTATTTGAGAAGTAAGGGTAATGACATGCTAAATACATCAGTTGTTAACTTCACACCGTGACTAAAACATTCGAAGTCACAGTTTGTAAACATATGATTAAAATGTTATTTAGCGTCTTGGAAAGCAGTACCTTATAAAATAAATATATCATCACGCCTTTTACCCATCATTTGGTGTGGCACTCTGCCTAAACAGATCTCGGTAAGTGATATATTTTTTCGCGTAAAGTGCAGTTACCAGCTGTCAAATCACGGCCCCAACGATATAAGTGGAGGAGGAGGTACAGGGGTAGATTTAATTTGGTGAAAATTGTTTGTCGGCTGTGGGGATCGAACCAGGGTTCTCAAGATCAACAGTCCGACTCGATACCACTGAGCCACCTACCCCATATGTTTCATTTTAATAACGGGAGGAGAAAAACTACTTTTTGAAGAAGTAGCGTAATAGTTATTTATGTTATAAGTCCGGTAAATGAGTGTTTATGGTACAAGTTAGATGTTTCTGTACGAGGCGATGAGGCATTTAATTATTAAACATTATTTTCATATTTTAACCTTAAAATTACAATCTTATAATTAGTATAATTAAATGTCATAAATTGTTTCTAACCTAGGGACTTTATGATAACACTGCTGTAATGTTTATTACAGTACTAGTACTGTAAAGTTTTACTTTCCGAACTGAAATAACTAGTGTAAACATGGAAATACAATACAGTATAGAATAATAGTAAATTGTAATACTAGTGAGGAAAGGGTTTAATTGCAAAACGGGTACGAAAGTTGGAACACGAGTGAAAGCGAGTTTTCCAATAACCCTTATCCATGTGTGTTATACACTTTTTTTATATATTACATGTTTACGTTTGCGATACAAGTAATTTAATAATTATTTTATGTAAATCAAAGGAGTTGTATTTGCAAATGCACATCACGTTTCCTTGGTCACCATGTCAAATGACATTTCCCTCACTCAATTTATTTGTGACAGTAACCGTTTCCCTCACTAGTGAGGAAAGTTATTTTTTTTTAATTTATATATCGGACCAACTACTCAGGTCAGTCAGGCCCTCAACCCGCGCGGCCAACACGCGGGGCAAAAGTTATTTACTTTCATCACTAGCGAGGGAAACGGTTACTATGACAACTAAATTGTGTGAGGAAAATGTCATTTTCACAAGTAATGTTGAAAATAATCATTATTTAGTGCAGGCTCTAGTTTTAGCTCTAATTTCACTATTTTTTACAAGGTATCACTAGCTCCAATTAAAACTTGTTTAGAAAAGTAATCAATATTATCAGACGTTAATTTTGACTAAAGTTTGATTAAAAAAAATATATAAAAACGAAAATTCGTGTCAACATAAATATTAAAAACAAAGTGATAAAAAGACAAAGAAAAAGTGTATTTCACACAGTTCACAAAGCAAACTTGATTATGTCACATCACGCAAAACAAAACATTACACAAAATAAAAACATTTCCAAATCTGTAAACTTTTTTCTGTTTATACGTTGGTACACACCTTGCTTGTAACATACGGATTAATAATTCTACTTCCGGTTGGGCTTCTATTCAAATCCTGAATAGAGGAAGACACCATCACTACTTTTCACCAATCACAACACACTACACTCTTATTAAAAGTAGAATATTTGAATAGATAAAAATGTCACATATTTGAACAGCAGTCACTGAATTCTTCCTCGGCGCGAATTAAGTCCAGAATGATTATCGCAGTTGGCGCGTGTGGGTCTGTTAGTGTGCATATTAGTGTTATGTGTGCATTTGTTTAGACATATGACTGTAGAGTTACTGTACTCCCACCTGGCTACCGCGTGACATACCGGCCCCCCCTTGCGGCTAGCGAGGGGAATACACAATGTGTGTATATCCGTACGTCGTATGTGGTTTACTGTTGGCTGTATTAAGGGAAATATCGATCGATTAAACAAATTTAGTGCAGGTTACACTAGTAGACACTAATTTGATTAAATATTAATGGGAACAGTATTAGAAACATTATGAATTTTATACGATTTAATATTATTTTTATGTTTTACAAGGAACACTACCCAACTGTCACTCACTGATTTAAATGAAATTTGGCACACTAATAGAACTCTAAAAAATATGGGGTAGATGGCTCAGTGGTATCGAGTCGGCCTGTGGATCTTGAGAACCCTGGTTCGATCCCCACAGCCGACAAACAATTAAATCTACCCCTGTGGCTCCCCCTCCACTAATATCTTTGAGGGCCGTGATTTGACGGCTGGTAACCGCATTTCACGCGACAAAATATATCACTTACCGAGATCTGCTTAGGCAGAGTGCCACACCCAGTAATGGGTAAAAGGCGTGATGATATATTTATTTTTATTTGAAAATATTGAACCCCTTTTTTTTCTTCCGGGAGTTGCTTTTTAAGGGTACAAACGACCCCTGAAAGGTGGTAAAAGCAAATGAAATTAAATATTACGCGTTCAATATTGGTTACCCAGGGGTTTTTGAGATCGCCAAAATCTATTTTCGGGGCCATTTTGATCATATGCACTTTTTTAAGGGGTTAAAACAAGGAGGGGGGGGTATGAAATTACGATATTTAAGTGAAATAGAATTTTAGGTTCAAAATTAGGTACTCGGGGGTTTCTGGGGTCGTTGAATCTATTTTCGAGGTTACCCCTCCCTGGGTAACCAATGTTGAACGCGTAATATTTAATTTCATTTATGGCGATTCTTGCTTTTACCACCTTTCAGGGATGGTTTGTACCCCTAAAAAGCAACTTCCGGAAGAAAAAAATAGGGGTTCAATATTTTTTAGAGTTCTATTAGTGTGCCAAGTTTCATTTAAATCGGTGGGTGACAGTTGGGTAGTGTTACTTGTCAGTACTGTGGAGTCAGATTTGAGGACATGAGTTCGATTCCCAAAATTTTCCGCTAACATCTTTTGGGGCCATGATTTGACGGCTGGTAACCGCACTTCACGACAGTTTGCCATACTTACTAATGGGTAAAAGGCGTAAAGACATATTTATTTTTTTAAATATAATATTATGAAATCGTACATTAATGAGCTATTATAAAATATATTTTTTATTACTCACTTAGTTATTTTCCGAGGCGTTAGTGCTACATGCATAATAAAAAATCCTTCTTTATAGCCTTGCTATAAAAATAACTATTATTTATTAACACTGAAATACAGGGTGTTACACGAAATCTGTGTCAATAATTGTTGTTAATTATTGAAATCGGGTATGTGCGTAAACGTATTCTACGCATAATTGTATGTACTCATAGTACACATAGATTTAATTCGCAGAAAAGTTCAACAGAATGCTATGAAATTATTTAAAGAGTAATTAAGACTGAAAACTCCTGATAACTATCGTTAAGTACAATTTATGAACATCATTAGAACTCTTAATTCTGCTGTTAACATTGTAATTTCCTACATTCGAATTTATTAAAATTACAAGAAGATTACATTTATTATATGAACTAGCACACTGCGGCTCGGTGAGTGCGGACCCTGTACTGTAATTGGGATTAAATTCCTGTTGTACAGCGTAACATAAATAAATAACTCTTCATTTTCTTCCAATGCGAATATTACGAATATATCTTGCATTTATTACACAATAAAATATGTACTTTTTTAACGATTTAACGATGAAAAGTTGAAAATTACGCTCTTATTTGTCATCGTACAGTGTTGACGTTTTCTGTGGAACAACCGGAAAATAACTTTGTCGTGGTTGTGTTGCTATTGGAAAAGCGCGAAAATAGCTATTTATGAAACTAGTAAGGAAATGAAGGTTATTACCTTACGCATGTGAAATTTGCAGAACGAGGAGTAGCCAAGTTATGTAAACACATAAGTAACGTAATAACCTATTTCCTTACTAGTTTCATACAATATTTTTTCTACTTCCGTTCTAATAAATACGAAAGAGCGTTTTTGAAATTATGAAATTTTAACATATTAATGACATTTATAAATTCAAAAAATAAAAGAATAACACATCAGAATTCGTCTACCAAGATATCTGTTGCTATGTTACCTCATTATTTCACTAGTTAAATAATGCAGTTCATTACCTAACTCAAATAAGTGAAATAAAACGTCTATTTCCTAACTGAAGTAGAAAAAAATTCTTTCAAATTGTCATAAAATTGTAAAATATTTATCATAGTGAAATGACATTTATTTAACGTATGGCTGCATTACCAAATACAGTTTACCAATAGTATCTATTATTAAACTGTTTTCTGTATAATAATGAATCGATTGTAAATGCGAAGTATAAAAAATTATTATTATATAGTTACGCGTGCATTTTACAACCTAAAACAAATAGATCGCAGACAATGATATCATCATTGCAACAAGCTTCAGTAATGCGAATTTCCAGATGCAACATAACACGAGTAGAGTACAAATCAATGTTTATTTTCTGATTTGCAAAGCTAGTTTACGAACTTGTTTCATCATGGTAGAAAAACTATAGGAGAATGGATGCTACATCAAACATATTTTCTTTATTTCAAGGCTAAGACGATATATGTTTGTACCTATTTGTTTATACGTAGTTGGAAATCAGTAGCGTCTCATACTACACTGCTCAAAATTGTACAGGGATATTTTAAAAATATAAATGTAAAATTAAAACTATAAATTATATCGAGTCAGCCTGTGGATTTGAGAATCCTGGTTCGATTCCTACAGGCAACAAACAATTTAAATCTACCCCTGTGGCTCTCCCTACATTAACATCTTTAGGGGCCGTGATTTGACGGCTTGTAACCGCATATGACCGAGATCTGCTTACAGCAGAGTGCCATACCCAGTAATGGGTAAAAGACGTGATGATATAGTTATTTTATTTATTTAAATTATATTCAAATACTTGTAAGAATACTTAAGATATTATTTTTGTTAGAAATATTTGAATATATTTTATAGTTTCAATTTTATAATTATGTATTTAAGAAGCCTAGTATACAGGGTGTTTCAGGACTAGTGTAACAAACTTTAACAGCTTATTCCTGAGGTCATTTTGAGCTAAAAATGTCATATGAACATAGGTCCTAATCTTTCTAGTTACCAAAATGCAAGAGGTTGAAATTCTATAAACAACACGAAATTTTCAAATTTTTGTAATAAACATACTTTTGGAAAACAAGAGTTTTATTGAAAAGTAATACCTTATTTGTCTTAATTAATTTTATTTCTTAATATTAACATGCATACGAGTTCAAGGCGCTCATTTTGAACACTTGCTGTATTTTTTTTTAAATTGGTTATCTTATTTCATATTGCGTTAACATATTCTATGTTTGGTTATGTTGTTCTGTGTCTATTTAATTGTCTCATTTTATGTTTTGTTCTCTAAATCGTATTCGTTAATATTAATAAATAAAATTAATTAAGACAAATAAGGTATGACTTTTCAATAAAACTCTTGTTTTCCGAAAGTATCTTGATTACAAAAATTTGAAAATTTTGTGTTATTTATAGAACTTAAACCTCTTGTATTTTGGTAACTAGAAGGAATAGGACCTATGTTCATATGACATTTTTGGCTCAAAATGACCTCAGGAATAAGCTGTTAAAGTTTGTTACACTAGTCCTGAAACACCCTGTATATTTCATATTAAGTTTAAATTGTACATTCAATTTTGAGTAGTATATTTTTAAAATTCTACATTCATAATTTAATTCCGCCTGAATACTGCCCTGTTCTTCATGGTACTTTAAGTATAATAGAGCTGCAGGTTAACAGAATTAGTCACCCGTTAAAAAAATTTTGTACACGAAATTGCAATATAATTTTTGCTGTATCTTTTTTTATTTAGTTATATAATACGCAATAGAAGTCATTTGTTATAGAATTTTTTAACATAACAAAAGAATGTTTGATTAAGAATGATGTTAAATTATTATGCTTGTAGTTTTATGTCGTAGATAATGATAATCTAATTCAAAATTACCTTGTTGTTATTGTCATTTAAATTCCTGAACAAATAAATAAATAAATCATTCAATTAATTTATGTATTAGATAACAAATAATGTAATACTGAAAATCATACGACTCTAATTAACAGCCATCTTAGAAATCATAAGTGGAATTTTTTCGTGTCAAAAATGCCTGTTTAACACTTAAAAATTGTTTTTTTCTACGATTGCTATGAAAAGTTGACAATTACGCTCTCATTTGTCATCGTAAAGTTGACGTTTTCTGTGGAACAATCGAATAATATCTTTTTTGCGCGTCTCCAATGGCAACGCACGAAAAAGATTAAATGCGCACTTATTTCAATAGTTACAAGGGATACAACAGAAACTTGTCATATTGACAGTTGACAGAACGAATTTATTTTCAGTGTTTGAAAACAGCAAATCTTCTAGGGGCTATAACTCAAAAACTAAGCGAGCTATTGATATGCGGTTTGAACGAGTGAATTCCCCGTGTCCGAATCTACTTGTATACAATTTTTTTAGCTCATTTAAAGCAAATAAACTTTTTTGAAATTTTTTCATTATTTGCCAAGGGGTATCCCTTGGGATTTTTATGATTTTTAAACAAATTGCTCTAAAACTATTTCTCGTACGAATAATGTAACGAAATTTTACATACATATGTATTTCGACGTGCTGAATCCAATGGTGTAATGTTTATGTCCATAAGTCTTATAGTTTTTGAGATAATGGTCAAAAACTGTACGAGGAACAAAATTGGCGAAAATTTTTCAAAAAAATCAAAATTGCTAAAAACTTGCTTAAAGGTCAATTGAAACACTGGGAATTCAACCTTTCAGACCGCATCTCAATATCTTGCTTAGTTTTCGAGTTATAGCCTCGGGAAAGTTGAAAATCTGATTTTGAAATTGTCGCTGTAATACTACTGTGATTGGTTCAATTCAGCAGAATACTGTCATTGATTTTAATGTAGAATTTAATGCTCTACAACATTTATTTAAAGTTTTTTTCTCTAAAATAATAAGGGAAACAAAAAACTATAAAAATATGATTTTACATATTAAGGTCTTATGTTCCGGTATCGCGATCGCCACGTTGTAATTGCAAACGCTTGATTAAAAAAAAAAGTCATATATATTTCATTTGTAGGTTAAGTTTGTGGGAATTATCTGATAAGTAATTTCTCATTTATCCCCTCAATTGAGCCCTGTTAATTTTTCTTAAATTAATCTTTTCTTTCTCAATAACTCCCCTACGTTACAATCACATTATTTGGCACCATTTGTTCGCTGAGAGTTCTCATTTATCATCGATTCTGTCTTCCGTTCTCGCGGAAATTCATCAGAGATTCTATCAAAATCGCTATATTTCTTTATCTTTAAGATGTAGTAAAAGCAAAATGTAATAGAAAACTTGAATAGGTTTTTTTTTCAAGATAGAGATTTATATTTAGTTTATCTTGATGCAAATATTTTCTTTGGGGTCAATTTCTTCGCTAGAAAGATGTGCAGTTAAGATATTTTAGCAGCTAGAGAATATTGTACAGAGAAAAACAACAACATTTATTTTATTAGCTTTTTGAAGCATATGGGGAATTATGCATGTTGAAAACAAGAACAAATAACATATGTTAATGTTAACATATTAAACAGAATGATAGTCACGTGACTTGCCAAACTGTCAAAGACAATTTATTGTAAATTCTAGGAAGAAAAGTTTGGTATATCCAAGTTCATATGGGCTTGTGCATTATGATTATTTTTATTTTAGTAACTTTCTTAAATTGAACAACATAATGTAAATTAATAACAAAACAAGTTAAAATAAATTGACAATGCCAGTTTGACAGGTCACATGACTATCAGTTGGTATTGATCACTCTGTATTTTACATATTTCTGAGTGTGACGTGTGCTACTATTTGTCAATTCACGACCCCCGAAAATATTAATGACGGTTAAAATTTTTATTCTTCTAACCAGCTATCTATTATTTAAAATTATAATAGTTTTTTCGTAACACATGCACAAGAAACACGTTCTTATTCCCTAATTTTAGAGAGAGAAACACTGCTTTTCTTTCTCCCCTAGGGAGAGAAAAATTATGTTTCCATAGGTACCATGTTTCTCTCCCTAGAGCGATGTTTCTCTCCCTAGAGTGATGTTTCTCTCCCTAGAGAGATTAGCTGTTTGCGGTGTTTCCTAGGTAACTAGTTACGCAACCCATAATTGACATTTGTCTCAATAAGACAGTAATTTTTGTGCTCTTGTTACGAAAAGTATAATATGCTTCATGGAAGGGCGCGATTTTATCCCTTGTGTGAAGTTGTCAAACCGAGACGTACGGGAGGGCCGAAGGCACACGCGGAAATAATCGCTTGTTTCCCTCCCTTGATGCATAACATACTAGTATAACAAAGGAGTAAAGTTCGTCATTATTTGCCTCAAGCGATTACATTCAACCTCTGCTCTCGACAAATAATGACACTTACATACAAACGGAAAGGGGACTTGGTATGAATAATAATAATTTGTATTTCCCTTGTGTCAAAGGCCTTGTTTCATTTTATTTCCCTAGGGAGTACTTGTCATTTTTATTTCCCTCGGTCAATAATGAAGCACATTAATTTAATACAGTCAACATTATTTACTGGATGTATATACATTTATTAATATAATAGAAGTCATAATTGTAGAGATCCTAATGTAACCGTTGTATAAGAAACAGGCTGTATAGGAAGGTAAATAATAGTTTTGAAAATATGATGGTATGTTTAATATAGGTCACATGTTTGAAAATGCAACGTTGCTTTATTTATCCCATTGACGTAATCGCCTTAGGATATTTGAATTTTATCAACCCGGTTTACATTTATTGCAACTATGTATACTATTTTTATTTGAATCTGAAAAAGCTATTTCCTGTACTACGCAGCTTAAATAGATCGCATTTCAATTTGAATTTTTTGTAACAGTTAATTCTAGATTACAAAATCAAACCTGAAAAAGTTTAAAACCTAATCTAACCTAGAGCTAATATTATTAAGTTGTGTGATTATTAAAGGTAATCATACCTGTAGTTTTTGACTAAAGTTAATTTATATTATGACAGAAAAATTCTGATGACGCCTGGATTCGAACCAGGGACCTTCCGCATACCGGGCAGAGACGTTGTGTAGCGGTTAGCATCTCTGCCCGGTATGCGGAAGGTCCCTGGTTCGAATCCAGGCGTCATCAGAATTTTTCTCTCATAATATAAATTAACTTTAGTCTAATCTAACCTATTTTATGTTATATTAAAAAAATAAAAAAATAAAACATGTCAGAGCCATGTAAATTCCACATAAATCATCTTAATTATATTAGCAACCCTCTAAAAACCAATAAACCGGCAGATATATAGTACAAGGACATCAATAAATTCATGTTAGTTTCTGGGTTACTCGAGAAAAAAAGCCACAGTAAGCGGAAATGAATATCACGTAGTAATAACACAAACTCCAGAGTTGTAAATTACTGTCGCCCCATCTCAGCCACACTCCGAGCACAGACCAGTGCTTCTCAAACTTCCGCAGGGTTACTTCTCAACTGGTATACAGGGTGACTGACAAAATAAGGACAAATGGATATTTTATTTAATGTTAATTTTATTATTATTATTATTTAATATAAAATAAATAAATATATCATTACGCCTTTTACCCATTACTGGGTGTGGCACTCTGCCTAAGCAGTGATATATTTTTTGCGTGAAGTGCGGTTACCAATCGTCAAATCACGGCCCCCAAAGATTTGAGTGGAGGAGGAGCCACAGGGGTAGATTTAAATTAGGAAAATTGTTTGCCGGTTGTGGGGATCGAACCAGGGTTCTCAAGATACAACTGAGCCACCTTCCCCACTATTATTTAATGTTAATTTAATGGGATAGGTGGCTTAGTGGTATCGAGAACCCGGGTTCGATTCCCACAACCGACAAACAATGTTCACCACGTTAAAACTACCCCTGTGCCTCCCCCCCACTAACATCTTTGGGGGCCGTGATTTGACGGCTAGTAACCACACTTCAAGCGAAAAAAAATATATCATTTACCGAGATTTGCTACGGCAGAGTGCCACACCCAGTAATAGATAAAAGGCGTTGTTAATTTATTTTGTACATTTTAGACCTTTTGATTAAATTACAAGAGTAGAGGAGATTTAAATGCCACTTTTTGAAAGTTCCTGGAGTCTACTTCCGGTTTTACCGGAAAGAATGGTATACTAACAAATGCTTCGATTAAATTCTATGTAAATCAAAAATTTCCATCTACGAAGTATTTAATAGCACAGCTCTAAACCTAGAGGATCTTGTATTGTCTTGAGATTCTAATAATTATTTACATGCATGTTTTTTTATTATGCATGTTTTAAGGCCTGCGCGTGCCTATGACCGAAAACACCAGCAAAAATATCGACATTTTTTTGTGTCAAAAATGTCAGTTTGATAATTAAAAATTAAATTAAAAAACACTAGGTTAGTTTCAAATAATGTAAAGTTTATTTTACAATACGTATTTCGGTCGATTAGACCATCATCAGGTGAACAAGATATAAATGAATTTGTACATTAGAGTAAGACTTATAATTAGTATACACAAGAATTCTGACACAAGAAGTGGGAGATACATGATTGAAAACAGATGTAAGTACAATTAGTTACCTCTTCGGTCTGTTCTTATCTTATTTTATTTTCTTCCAACTATGGTCATAAATGTATTTTTCCCAAACTAATTGTACTTATAACATCTGTTTCCAATCATGTATCTCCCACTTCTTGTGTCAGAATTCTTGTGTATACTATTTATAAGTCTTACTCTAATGTACAAATTCATTTATATCTTGTTCACCTGATGATGGTCTAGTCGACCGAAATACGTATTGTAAAATAAACTTTACATTATTTGAAACTAACCTAGTGTTTTTTAATTTAATTTTTTATAAAATGTTTCAACGAGAACCGACAGTTAAATCTATCGAATTTATTAATTAAAAATTGTTTTTATTGTCAATTTTATTTACTTGATACAAGTTACCACGGATATATTATTCTATCATAACTTGATTATTTTAAGCAAAATACTTTTTGTGTTAATGTCGTTACAATATACTACTAAATATGCCCTCGAACATAAATTCATATCCGGAAAATATTTTATCGTAATCGTGTTCCACTCGCGCAGATTAATACATTGCTGGAATGCACTAAAAAAAAAAGATTCCCGAAAGACTAAATGCTCTAGGGAGAATATAAGTGAAAAGTTTTACATGTACAGTGATATAGGACCAGCAGCCATCAGTCACGGTTCCCTTAAAAGAAGGCGCCGGGTAAAATATTGGCGCCAGAAGAATGGTTCCATTTTTGACAAGCCCATTAGTCAATAGGCTGGTAATGTTGTCGGTGTATTAACGCCATAGATTGTAGCAAATAGTCCGTTAACAGACACGCGGAAGGATATACTACGTTCCACCGTGTTCCCTGGCCCGATGAGAGTGGGGGGTAAGGGGGGTAAAATACCCAGGGCCCGGATGTGATGCTATTTTATAAATTGCTTTTAATTTTCTACTATTTCACTAATTTTTTATATTCTTTACTAAAACATGTATAACATTGTATAAAAATGACGAAATGCTTGATCAAGGGCCCCAGTTGCAAATTTTAAATAAATTTATACACTATTCAAAAGTACATTATTACATTGTTGCATTTTTGTTTCTTATATTACTACATTGTATACAACACACATAGGCAAAGGCTTTATACATTTGTGCGTAGTGCTGTTTTGGTATCCCCTGCATTTATCGAATATGCAACTAGATATTAGATAGTCATACAGTGAGTATACAATACACATCGCTGCACCAATTAACTCACAACTCAGAATTTTGTATTTAATTTTATTTATATTGTTATAACTTTATTTAGATATTAATAATTCTTATTATTGTCATACATATATTTATAAATATATTTTTTCGTAGTTTATATTTAATTAATAAATTAAGTTAAAGGGGGCCCGAATTTTTTTTACCCGGGGCCCGCTTTTCCTCTCGGCGCCCCTGCGTGTTCCTCCATGTTTCTCCTCCCTCCGCTTCTCGAGTTAGAAGGGAGGCTGAAGCGGAAATGACGCGTTTGTAGCTCGGGATTAACGAGCCTGAAAATATTGTGATTTAAGGGCGATGGAGATTCAATTATAACACGAGGATTCCTGAAATAATGCTGCCGGATTTTGTTACAACTTTTCTTAAGGGGGATGCTTGAATTATAATTTCATTGTGATACTAATTTCTTATAGTCATATTGATACTATTTTAGTTTTGATGATGACAGCGAAAATAGTTATTTATTTATTTATGTTACGCTGTACAACAGGAATTTAATCCCAATTACAGTACAGGGTCCGCACTCACCGAGCCGCAGTGTAGTAGTTTATATAATTTTTTTTAGTTTGAGTGCGATTCGAAGTCGGGATCTCCGTATTCGAATTCCGTATCGCTATCCACACCACTGTACTGACACACCGAATCATTCGTCACTTAACAAACCTTTCAATATATCTATCCATTCGCTCCTAGACACATGTTTCATTAACTATAGTTTATTGTACACCCATTTTAATCCCTCCTGGTTATCATAAACAACGTGAGATATGAATGTCATTTCTCATGGGTTAGCGAAATCGCAACAAAGTTATTATTAAAATATAAATTAAATATATCATCATGCCTTTTACCCATTACTAGGTGTGGCACTTTGCCTAAGCAGATCTCGGTAAGTGATATATTTTTTTGCGTGAAGTGCGGTTACCAGCCTTCAAATCGCGGTCCCCAAAGATGTTAGTGGAAGGGGAGCCATAGGGGTAGATTTAATTGTTTGTCGGCTGTGGGGATCGAACTAGGGTTCTCAAGATCCACAGGCCGACTCGATACCACAAAGTCACCTACCCCATAAATAAATAGGACGATTATATCGTATTCGTAGAATAATCATCATCATCTGTGGCGCTACAGCCCAAATCGGGCCTGGGCCTACCGGACACACCGAGCTGTAGTTTTTACACTGCCGTACTGCCGGTTTTCGTAGTCGAATGCTACATTATTTAAGGCGTATAAGTGACTAGCTTATAGCGTCCGAATGTGATAAATACATGTAGCTGTATTTTATATTTTACGACAAATCACACATTGTCGACAGGCGGATTCGAACTGACGAACCTTGGCTCGGGTGACGTCACAGTATGTTAAGAGATGTGCCTTAACACGCTCGGCCACCGCGTAGAATAAATATAACATAAACATTTCCATTTCTTGCTCACTTTTATACTCGTGCATAATGATGACTATTCCAAGCTTGTTGTACAATGTACTAATCTCAGTATAGGGAGCCTTTAGCTTATAAAGAAATCCAAGAAAAAAATATGTTCTAGTGTAAAAAAGGTTTTGGAATTTACTTCACCGACAAAGTGTAAAAATCTGACATATTTTGCCAAAAACAAACACATATAAACTATAAATTATATTCACCTATTTCTAAGAAAAATAATACATTAGGTTTCTTACAAATTTTTGAATATAATTTATATTTATATTTTTTTAAATATCTCTTCTGAGAGGAAAAAAGGATCTATTTTTGCCACTTTCATGCTTGGTGATATAATTATTAATTATATTTTTGTGGATGTATTAGTTAAATATTGAAACAAACGAGTGCAAATAAGAAATAAAAGTATAGAAATCATGTCGGACTGTCATTTGTCATGTAAATAAAATGATTTATTTGTGTAGGTCGTTTTCTAAAGATCAATGAATCATGTATATTGTAGATGACAGTTTAATAATGTATGAGTGATTCCATTGTTTAATTATTCATTTATTTAAATTCATTTGTAATTTAACATTAAAAACTTTTTATACACCTATTGTCAAGCAAATGATTATTTGTTTTTATAGCCAGTGGCTTATCGTTCAATAATAAATAGGGGGCAATACATTAAATTAATGTTTTATATGTATGTAACTGTAATTATTGATATTATTCTCTTATCAATTGTTTATTTTTCTAACATACGTGAGTGTAATAAAATAATAATGACTTGTTATCCGTTATAATACATGAACCATGAACCAAGGTACATTCTTCCAGAATAAACTTAAAATATCCACTGTAATACTTGCCTGCTTCTTTAACAACAGATTGGGCGGTCAAATATCGCTCACTTCCATTTATATCTGTATGAAATGCCGTATTAAATCATGACAAAGAATTACAAAAAGACATTCAATTTTGAGAAATTAGGATAAATTTGGGATTAAATCGAATATAATGGTTTGCGTGTATGGAGTATATAAACAATTTGAGTACCACTGCTTTAATATAAATTTCCTATAGTTATTGGATTGATAATGATAAGTAGTCTGGGTGTCAAATATTCAGGGTTCGTAAATATCATGATATTTATAATAAATATCAAAATATCTGATATATAGGATATATATCAGATAAATATCACTTTTTGGATATTTATTTTTTAATTTTAGTTTTTGTACACATTTAGAAAAACTGAAAAATTCGAAAAATTTCACTTCTCCGGAGGCTATATCTCAAAAACTAAACAAGATATGGAAATGCGCTCAACGGCGTTGAATTCCCCGTGTCCGAATTGACTTATAAGCAAATTTTCATACAATTTTAAGCAATTTAATATTTTTAATTATTTCCTAAGGGGTACCCCTTTGGTTTTTTCAGATTTTAATTCAATTTTACCAAAAATCCTTAATCGTAGGATTATTAAAACGAAAATTTACATACATATGTATTTTGACCCACTGAATCCAGTGGTGCAATCTTCAAATGCATATGATTTCTGGTTTTCGAGAAAATGTTAAAAAACCGCTTTTTGCGATTTTTTTGGCGGAAAATTGAAAAAAAATAAAAATCGCTGAAACTATGTTTATAAGTTAACTGAAGCACGAGAAAATTAATGCCGTTGACCGCGTTTTCATATCACATTTAGTTTTCGAGATATAGCCTAGGAAAAGTAGAAAATCTGAAAAATACGATAAATTTCACTTTTCCGGAGGCTATATCTCAAAAACTATTTGATATTTTTATATAATGAATATATATCATTGCAAAAATATGACGATATATATCAAAATAAATATCATGATATATATCGATCGATATATATCTTCGAACCCTGCAAATATTTAATTCATTTTTTCAACGTTTCGTTTCAATGTTCTCAGGAGCTATAAAGATATAAAAAGGTTTATTTTAAAACACCCTGTATTCATATCTATTGTAGAATTATTTAGAATATGGGGTAGATGGCTCAGTGGTATAGAGTCGTCCTGTGGATCTTGAGAACCCTGGTTCAATTCCCACAGCCGACAAACAATCTTCACCAATTTAAAAATCTTCCCCTGTGGCTCCCCCTCCACTAATATCTTTGGGGGGCGTGATTTGGCGGCTGGTAACCGCATTTCACACGAAAAAAATATATCACTTACCGAGATCTGCTTAGGCAAAGTGCCACACTCAGGTAAAAAATGTGATGATATATTTATTTATTAATATTTAATTTATATTTTAATAATAACTTTGATACAAAGTGCCACACCCAGTAATGGGTAATTTTTTTTTAATTAATTAGAATGTACTAATAATTTGGCGATTTTAAAATTATTCCTTGAATCCAAATACTACGATTTGTTCTAAGTGGATCAAATTCCACTAAAATTAAGTTCCTGTTGTGCTGACTAACAAATAAATAAATATTTATATAAATAATAAATATCCTGAATAAAATGAAGAAGGCGCCATCTCTGAAGTTGTTCATGAACACAAGTCCAAGCCAATGGAATGTTTAGCTTTTCATCGCAGACAGACTGAATTTATAATTACGTAACAAATAATGGCACTCTGAAGAAAATAGGTATTTGCCTCTACAATTAACAGACGCAAACACTGTTATTAAAAGCTGGTAATCAAAAGCAAATTCGCTGTAAGACACAAATTTATCATTCTACTTTTCTTTTGCTTTGTTTCACTACATTTCTTAATTGTTGTGTTGCAGACTATGAAATATTAGTGTGAGATATGAAACATTCATTGTTTTCTTTGCCTCTGGTGATTTGCTAATCGTTTCAAATAAACATAGACAAATGACAGAATATTGTGCATGACATATTGTTATTTTAATGTTGTACTATCTTAAATGAATTGTTAACATCAGGCCTTGGATCGCGCCATTTAGAATTCTGCGACATTAGAATCGCAGTCATCTGTCAAATAATACTACTTTATATATCAAGGGAATAATTGCATTTGCATCCCTCGTGCTACGCCATCAAGATTCAATCTTCGCTCGCGGTAAATAATGACACTTTACTCACGATATTTTATATACAAACGATAAATTCTTTTTATAACACATGCACGTTCTTATTCCCTAATTTTAGAGAGAGAAACACTGCTTTTCTCCCCTAGGGAGAGAAACATTATGTTTATCTCCCTAGGTAGCATGTTTCTCTCCCTAGGGACTAAGATTATTAGCTATTTGCGGCGTTTTCTAGGTAACTAGTTACGAAACCCATATTTGACATTTGTCCCGATAAGACAGTAATTTTTGTGCACTTGTTACGAAAAGTATAATATGCTTCACGAGAGGGCGCAATTATCCCTTGTGTCCCTCCCTTGATGCATAACATACTATTATTTAACAAAAGAGACAAGGCACTGTCAATGGCCTTGATTCGCTTTATTTCCCTAGGGAATACTTGTCATTTTTATTTCCCTTGGTAAATAATGAAGCATATTAAGTAATGTCAACATTATTTATTGGTTGTTTATAAAAATTATTATTTTACATAATAACACATAAGAAAACCGGTTATATCCATACCAAATAGTGAGCCGAGGCAGACTATATTCTGAGCACAGTCAAAATGCACACAAAATTGTTCAGTTAACTGCATTATATTAATTTAAAAACATCGAAATTTGTTACAAATTTAATTTCGAAATGATGGTTATTATAAATATGAAGATGTAACCAAGGAAAAATTTTCAGCAAAAATATAACAATTTGTTTGTTAATCGGTAGTATTTTGTCATCGTGTTTTTGATTGGTTTAGAAGTTCACAACCCGTTAGTGAATTTCTGTTTACAAAAAAAGTAGAATTTCGCGGGCTAAATTGTGCGCGTCAACTTTTACAAGAATAATTAAATTTTGGAAATGTGTGTCTATTTGCTGCATTGCAGAGCTATTTTTTTATGATAAAAACGTCAAAAGATAAAAGTTATTTTTGCGTTTCATGGTAAGGAATGGCCAATAAATAACATACCAAAGAAAAAACGTTGAACTACATATATTTTATTTGATATTCGCACATTCCATAGCTTCGTATATCACAATTTTCCTACGAATAAATCACGACTAAAATAAAATATCTTCTCTTCGATTTTTACTTTACATGTATATAAGTTTAAAATTTAAATTCTCGCAAAATAATAAATAATTTATTTGATTATTCAGCATAAAGTGATGATAGCTCAACAAAAAAATTTAAAATTCTCTTTATTGTACTAATGGCATTTTCAGACTGTCTAATGCAAATACAATGTAAAAAAACTTCTTTCGAACGATTTTTAAATTGAAAAGAATACGAATTTTATTGGAAATAACAACTCCCTTCTTGCAAATTAACGGAAAAATTTTATTCAAATTTTCGTAGCCTACTTTTTAAACTCAAACAATAATTTATGTATTGGACGTTATAAAAATACTATAAATTGTAGGTTCTCTCTTCCTGTTGTGTAAAGTAGCATTCATAGCTATCGAATTAGTAATTACAATTATCAATAAGAATTAATAATTTCAACATTCACCTCTCATAGTTTCAAACAAAACTAAAATATGAACCCATAAATAAATAAAATAAATATATCATCACACCTTTTACCTATTACTGGGTGTGGCACTCTGCCTAAGTAGATCTCGGTAAATGATATATTTTTTCACGTGAAGTGCGGTTACCAGCCGTCAAACCACGGCTCCCAAAGATATTAGTGGTGGGAGAGCCACAGGGGTAGATTTAAATTGGTGAAAATTGTTTGTCGGGTGTGGAGATCGAACCAGGGTTCTCAAGATCCACAACCATTAAACCTTTAATTATGTTTTTCCATTTAGTCCATATTCTTTGATTTGCTAAACAGTCGTTTAATAGCTATTTATGAAACTAGTAAGGTAATAACCTATTTCCTTACTAGTTTCATACAATATTTTTTCTACTTCCGTTCTTATAAATACGAAAGAGCGTTTTTGAAATTATGAAATTTTGACATATTAATGACAGTTATAAATTCAAAAAATAAAAGAATAACACATCAGAATTCGTCTACCAAGATATCTGTTGCTATGTTACCTCATTATTTCACTAGTTACATAATGCAGTTCATTACCTAACTCAAATAAGTGAAATAAAACGTCTATCAGGTCGGCCTGTGGATCTTGAGAACCCTAGTTCGATCCCCACACCGACAAACAATTTTCACCAATTTAAATCTACTCCTGTGGCTCCCCTTCACTAATATCTTTGGGGACCGTGATTTGACGGCCGGTAACCGCACTTCACGCGAAACAACTATATCACTTAGCGAGATCTGTTTAGACAGAGTGCTACACCCAGTGATGGGTAAATGGTGTGATGATATATTTATTTTACCTTATACAATAACAACTGTGCTATGTTTGATATTTTTTCTTAATGTTATGTATATTTGTTTTTATTGTTTCATGCTCTTTAACTTTGTTACATTTACTTGTGTAGGGTTCAAACCTGTTAAGTAATAAAGAGATTATTTTTATTTTATTTATTTCCTAACGGAAGTAGAAAATAACTATTTAAAATCTTAAATTGCGTGCTAGTTTTTGGGCGAACGCAAAAACAATTTAAAAGTATAAATGAGCAAGTGTGCGTAGCACTGACATTGTTACAAATTTCGTAAGTCTCCTCCCAGCGGACAGAGTGAGTGAAACCACGCAGAAGGAATGCAGTGGAGACAACTCGAACGTCCGACAAGGGTTGCAGTGTTATCTTCAACTAATCGAGTTCGTTCCAGGCTTCTGGAAGTTTCACAGTTCCCAACCAACGAATCACAACCGCCACTACCGCCAGTCAACTTAACAAAGTATCCAAGATAATATAAAGCAAAGGAATCAAGAAATACTAAACTAGGTCAAATACCACGTTCATTTTTAAACTAAAATCGCTAAGTTTTGCTTTATTTATGTCTAGTACATATGTAGATGACAAGAATCACAATTAAAAATGCAATTGAACATGCAAAAAATATTACCAAAGCGCTTCACTTTTCGCCAGGGTTTGTAAATATCATGATATTTATAATAAATATCAAAATATCTGATATATAGGATATATATCAGATAAATATCACTTTTTGGATATTTATTTTTTAATTTTAGTTTTTGTACACATTTAGAAAAACTGAAAAATTCGAAAAATTTCACTTCTCCGGAGACTATATCTCAAAAACTAAACAAGATATGGAAATGCGCTCAACGGCGTTGAATTCCCCGTGTCCGAATTGACTTATAAGCAAATTTTCATACAATTTTATGCAATTTAATATTTTTAATTATTTCTTAAGGGGTACCCCTTTGGTTTTTTCAGATTTTAATTCAATTTTACCAAAAATCCTTAATCGTAGGATTATTAAAACGAAAATTTACATACATATGTATTTTGACCCACTGAATCCAGTGGTGCAATCTTCAAATGCATATGATTTCTGGTTTTCGAGAAAATGTTAAAAAACCGCTTTTTGCGATTTTTTTGGCGGAAAATTGAAAAAAAATAAAAATCGCTGAAACTATGTTTATAAGTTAACTGAAGCACGAGAAAATTAATGCCGTTGACCGCGTTTTCATATCACATTTAGTTTTCGAGATATAGCCTCGGAATAGTAGAAAAACTGAAAAATTCGAAAAATTTCACTTTTCCGGAGGCTATATCTCAAAAACTAAACAAGATATGGAAATGCGCTCAACGGCGTTGAATTCCCCGTGTTCGAATTGACTTATAAGCAAATTTTCATACAATTTTAAGCAATTTAATATTTTTAATTATTTCCTAAGGGGTACCCCTTTGGTTTTTTCAGATTTTAATTCAATTTTACCAAAAATCCTTAATCGTAGGATTATTAAAACGAAAATTTACATACATATGTATTTTGACCCACTGAATCCAGTGGTGCAATCTTCAAATGCATATGATTTCTGGTTTTCGAGAAAATGTTAAAAAACCGCTTTTTGCGATTTTTTTGGCGGAAAATTGAAAAAAAATAAAAATCGCTGAAACTATGTTTATAAGTTAACTAAAGCACGAGAAAATTAATGCCGTTGACCGCGTTTTCATATCACATTTAGTTTTCGAGATATAGCCTCGTAAAAGTAGAAAAACTGAAAAATTCGAAAAATTTCACTTTTCCGGAGGCTATATCACAAAATAAATATCATGATATATATCGATCGATATATATCTTCGAACCCTGCTTTTCGCTCAAGAGGTTGTTCATTTTTTTTTCTACTTCCGTTAGGAAATAGACGTTTTATTTCACTTATTTGAATTAGGTAATAAACTGCATTATTTAACTAGTGAAATACTGAGGTAAATAGCCAGCATTTCTAAATAATTTGAGGGAAAAATACTTCAAATAAAACAAGTAAAAACTGAGGTTTTTACAATACTGTTTATGAGTAAACAATAAAAATATCTGCACAGTGTTAAAACAAAAGAGAGATTCGTAGACGTCTGTACAAAACCTCAACTGTGAATATTTCTGATTCGAACCAAGTTCTGGTTTGTGGCTAACATTGTGTATGTTATGTTTGTCTGTGCGTACGAGACATAAATGCCGACGTTACTGTCCTTGAGTTTCGAGCTCAGAGCTTGGCCGACATACTAAACATCCCTGAAGTCGAAGTCGAAGTCGAGGTCTGTCTCTTGCTTCGTGTTCTGGACTGTGTCACCGCTAAAACCCTCTTAAGAGAATACCTAACTGGCCACTTGAAAATTGTGGACAGATTTATGTAACAACTCAAATGTCTAATATAACGCACGAAAAAACCCTCAAGTTTTGTGTTTATTGTTTAGTTTATCATTATGTTTGTTTGAGAGTTGAAAAAAAAACGTAATTATGTTATGTGGAGAATTGATTACAAACCTTCTATTAAACTAGGTTCAATAAGAGATTACAGTGAGGTTGCATAGGATTCATTTTATTCTGATTGGCTGACCAAAATATCAAAATGAAGACATATTTTTCTATAAAAAACAACAAAGACAAAATTAATTGTCTTTAAATGCACACTTGGTGAAACTAGGTTTAATAATAAAATAACAAACTAAACACTTGTCTAAGTCTCACAAAATTCAGCCTCCAAGTCACCTTATGAGGACATTTTGTGAGACTTAGACAAGTGTTTAGTTTGTTATTTTATTATTAAACCTAGTTTCACCAAGTGTGCATTTAAAGACAATTAATTTTGTCTTTGTTGTTTTTTATTTAAATTGCTATTTCGTAGCTTTTGCTGTTTTCGGTAGATGGCATTACTGGTTCGATAGAACTTCTCATGTCATCTTACCGTTTTTTAGAGATCTTATTCTCTGCTGGCACAGTCCTTCGTCACCAGCTTCTTCACGTGAACTTTGTTCTAGGTGAAGAAGTAGGTTATACCATACTGATGAGCTCTAATAAGAGCGAAACGCGTCTATGGTTACCAACTGTGCTGGCCAGCCTCTGACGATGCCCTCATAAGGTGACTTGGAGGCTGAATTTTGTGAGACTTAGACAAGTGTTTAGTTTGTTATTTTATTACATATTTTTATACTTCTGTTAGGAAATAGACATTTTATTTCACTTATTAGAGTTAGGTAATGAACTGCATTATTTAACTAGTGAAATAATGAGGTTACATATCAACAGATATCTTGATAATTAATATGTCAAAATTTCATAATTTCAAAAACGCTCTTTCGTATTTATTAGAACGGATGTAGAAAAAATATTGTATGAAACTAGTAAGGAAATGAAGGTTATTACCTTACTTATGTGTTTATATAACTCGGCTACGCCTCGTTCTGAAAATTTCACATGCGTAAGGTAATAACCTTCATTTCCTTACTAGTTTCATAAATAGCTATTACCTAACTAGTGAGAAAAGGGTTTAATTGCAAAACCAGTCCGAAAATATGAATAAATTACATTTTAAAATTACGTTTTTCGATTTAAATCTTATTTAGATCGTGAAAAAATTAATATATACATCTCGAAAAAAAAATGCTATTTCTCCCTAGATGAATACTGTAATAATTAAATTCTCTTTAAAGCGTTTTTAAATGGTCGTATAAAAATATTGTGTGCACCTCAAGCAGAAAGTCTTTTTACTGCTCTTGCATGGTTGTTCCTTATGCGAACGGTAATAGACTACTTTCTGCTCTAGGTACTCAAATAACTATTCTGATTCAGATAAATATAAATAAAATAAATATAAATATATCATCACTCCTTTTTACCTATTACTGGGTGTGGCACTCTGCCTAAGTAGATCTCGGTAAGTGATATATTTTTTTGCGGTTACCAGCCGTCAATTCACGGCCCTCAAAGATATTAGTGGAGGTAGAGCCACAGGGATAGATTTAATTTAGTGAAAATTGTTTAGATAAATTTCTACAATTATTATTTGGTACATTTTTCTATGGTCTACTTTAAGTGTTAGGCCCAATACGATTTATTTATTAAAAATGCAAGTATTTATTATCTGAAAATTGCTGAAATTTATGTTTATTATACTTGATATAATAGTTTAAGTCAGTGTGATTATAAACTGCAAATCACATGTTATGCAGTGTCGCTCAAATAACAAAATTTTACATAATTATGCTTTTAACTCAAAACAACAAATGACTCACGAATGATAACGAAAATATTTCTATAACCTAAAAAATATTACAAACCAAACAAATTTTTTTTTAAATACAGGTCAAAAGCACAAAAGCTGACATTGCAGAAACTGGCGCAAAAAATATAAACGCAAACCTTTTAACACAAATAAAAACAGACCACAAGGCTCCGGTTACGCCGCGCGTCGGCTGATGACTCACATAAATCTAAAGTTTCCACCGCACTCTATAACCAGTCAATTTTAAACATTCCAATTTATTATAACCAGAAAAAGGATGTATAATTTGGATATTTTTAACAATCGCTTTTCTATTGAATCGAACTTGAAAACCATTATCGGGATTGGAAATCAATTTTCTGACTTTTAAATAAAATAAAAATATCATCACGCCTTTTACCCATTACTGGGTGTGGCACTCTGTCTAAGCAGATCTCGGTAAGTGATATATTTCATTGCGTGAAGTGCGGATACCAGCTGTCAAATCACGGCCCCAAAAGATATTAGTGGAGGGAGAGCCACAGAGGTGAAAATTGTTTGTCGGCTGTGGGAATCGAACCAGGGTTCTTAAGATCCACAGGCCGACTCGATACCACTAAGCCACCTACCCCATTAAAAAAATATATATCTGTGGCTCCCGTTCCACTAACATCTTTGGGGGCCATGATTTGACGTATGGTAACCGCACTTCACACAAAGAAATATATCACTTATCGAGATCTGCTTAGGCAGAGTGCCACACCCAGTAATGGGTGAAAGGCGTGATGATATATTTATTATATTTATAATTATTTCGACATTACTTATGAAAATGATGTTTTTCTACTTCCGTTAGGATGATGATATATTTATTTATTTAAAAAAAACAACAAAGACAAAATTAATTGTCTTTAAATGCTCACTTCGTGAAACTAGGTTTAATAATAAAATATCAAAATAAACACTTGTCTAAGTCTCACAAAATTCAGCCTCCAAGTCACCTTATGAGGGCATCGTCAGAGGCTGGCCAGCACAGTTGGTAACCATAGACGCGTTTCGCTCTTATTAGAGCTCATCAGTATGGTATAACCTACTTCTTCACCTAGAACAAAGTTCACGTGAAGAAGCTGGTGACGAAGGACTGTGCCAGCAGAGAATAAGATCTCTAAAGAACGGGCTAAGATGCCATCTACCGAAAAAAGCAAAAGCTACGAAATAGCAATTTAAATAAAAGACAACAAAGACAAAATTAATTGTCTTTAAATGCTCACTTGGTGAAACTAGGTTTAATAATAAAATATCAAAATAAACACTTGTCTAAGTCTCAGACATAGACAAGCTCTAATAAGAGCGAAACGCGTCTATGGTTACCAACTGTGCTGGCCAGCCTCTGACGATGCCCTCATAAGATGACTTGCAGGCTGAATTTTGTGAGACTTAGACAAGTGTTTATTTTGATATTTTATTATTTATTTATTTATTTGTAATATTTTTCCAAAAAGAACTAAACGCCTCAATCAATCTTACACGAATAATTAAAAAGAATACAAATAGTTATTTTCCCACGTTTCACTATTCTGTCTAAAATTCAGACCATAAAATATTTCACCGCCAAAGGCAGCCGTCAAATCTTCAGGTCGTCACACCCATCTCATTCCTCCATATGTTCTTCGTTGCATTCTCTGTTCGGCTAACAACAAAAATCAACTTTGAGTAATATTGTTGATAGTCTGCGCCTTCCCCAGCTTTCTATTTCGTGTCAGGAGATCTACTCCGAGGTCCGAACACATTTAGCAGGCAGCTAGGCAAGCTATGCCAGGAATCTTTAATTTACAACATTCCCGCAGTGGCGCTGCTATGTAGCTACTGTTGTGGTTTTTCACTTCTGTTATTGTGTTTGACCACAATGTTGGATACTCTCTTGTTATTGCTACTTTACTTGGTTTATTTTTCAAGAGATTGGCATTATCGTGGAAAAATAAAATTGCAGTTTTGTGGATGTATTATGTACTTGTTCATTTTTAATGCCAGTTGATATTTTTAAGCAATAGCACTGTAATTTTATTTTTTTGCGACCAGCCAGAAAATTTATATTTTTTGATTACTTTTTAGATCAGAAATACGTCCAAAGGGATTGGTAAAATTTTACGGATCCTGAATTTGCAAAAGTTCGATTCAGGTAAATGGGGGTAATTTTGAACAGTTATTGAATTAAAATTCCTATTCGAACTAAATAAAATTGTCTTTTTTGGTAGTTGTGATTTGACAACTGGTTACTGTACTTAACGGCTTAAAATGTGTAGTTTATTAGGATCTGCTATTGCAGAACTGCCATGGCCAAGAATGTCCAGAATTTTGACATATAAACATGCAGATGTGAATTTCTGGTTGAACCAGTTCAAAAAGTCAAAATTTTTATTATATGGTTCTATATAGTTCAGAGCACGAGAAATGTACTCGTTCAAACCGCATTTCAATATCTGTTTTAGTTTTTGAGTTACAGCGATTTTTGGTCTTTTTTTAAGCTCAACTTTGAAAGCCCATAACTCAAAAACTAAAAGAGATATTGAAATGCGGTTTGAACGAGTGTATTTCTCGTGCGCTAATTAACTTGTACCGGTATTTTGAAAATTTTGAAAATTTTTCAATTTTTTTCGAAATTTTCTTTTGTCGATATTTCAAAAAGTTGAAGAGATAATGTAAATATGAAAACACCAGTGAATTCCTCGCGTAAAAATACTTAGGTATGCAAATTTTCAGAAGAAAATTCGAACGGATACATTTTTTATTACAAAAAATCGAAAATGGCCGTTTTTTGAAAATTTCTTAAGGGGTACCCCTTGGTGTTTTTACGGATTTTGGCCATTTTTTGTTTTTTTGTAATAAAAAATGTATCCGTACGAATTTTATTGTGAAAATTTGCATACTTATGTATTTTTATGCCAGAAATTCACTGGTGTTTTCAGATTTTCATTATCTTTTCAAGTTTTTGAAATATTGAGGAAGAAACATTTTGAAAAAAATTTAAATTTTTTAAAATTTTCAAAATACCTGTACAAGTTAAGTAGCGCACGAGAAATACACTCGTTCAAACCGCATTTCAATATCTCTTTTAATTTTTGAGTTATGGGCTTTCAAAGTTGAGCTTAAAAAAAAGTCAAAAATCGCTGTAACTCAAAAACTAAAAAAGATATGAAGATGCGCCTTGCGCCATTCGATTTCTCGTGGTCTGAATTATATAGAACCACATTTTAATAATTTTCGATTTTTGAACTGGTTCAACCCAAAATTCTCATTATTTGTATGTACGAGCTCTTAAACGAAGAATTTGCGAACAAACCTCTACATAAAAGAACTTTTGGATTGTTTTGCGGTTCTAAATTTATACCTAACGTTTAGTTAATGTAATTTAAAGTAATTCAAATTCATTTAATTTGTTTAAACTTAAAATGTTTCTTTTAGACTATAGACTACTACACTTCAGTGCATTGCTGAAAATATTATTTTCCCTATGTTTACTTTTAAAATAAACGCTCTAATGTATCGCTGTCAAACTTTTTAATTTTTTAACTGTAACTATGATAATGATATATATATATATATATATATATATATATATATATATATATATATATATATTTAAACAAGTTCCATTTAGTATAAACCATCCTCATTTGAACAAATGTGTTTGTAGTATTTGAATCTGTTGTTAAAAATGTATTTTAGCTTTCCTCTTTTGTTATTGTTGATAAAATATCCTCATGTATATTCACCCGTTTCATTTGAATGGTAAAATAGTGAATGGAATCAAAGCATGCATCATTGCACTACATTCGACTGAATTTCTGACTAACACAGATATTATTTTTACTTCGTAAATCAATAATGCTTCACAAATGACAAACATTCCTAATTTAATAACAGCGTTAACTTTAATCTCATACAAGAATTACTAGAATGAAACAACCAAAAAACCAGATTAGTATTTGGCAACAAAAATCACTTTAATAAATTAATCAATTTGTTTGAAAAACTATTAATTTTTAAGTTAATCTTATTTTCTGTTGTATGTTCAACTCGACTTGTCTTTCTGTTTGCAAAATGCGTTATTATATGTACGTTAACCTAATGCACAAATTACAGAAAATAATAGAATTATTTTATTTGAATGGACGATAGTACCATAATTTATCTTCTCAGCAATTCATGCTCCATTTCAAGAAAATTATTGTGCGATTATATTTTTAAGTAGCAATTATCATCATACAGGATGTTCCAGATTGCGCGCAAAGCGTTCGGATCTCAAAAACTTGAAAAGCTTATATCATCGCACTTCAAAACTTAATTTAATTTGTTTTCCGAAGTATAGAAACACCCTGTATAAATTATATAGATTAGTATATTTTTAAATGAGGTAGTGGCTCAGTGGTATCGAGTCGGCCTGTGGATCTTGAGAACCCTGGTTCAATCCCCACAGCCGACAAACAATTTTCACCAATTTAAATCTACCCCTGTGGCTCCCCCTCCACTAACATCTTTCACGGCTGGTAACCGCACTTCACGCGAAAAATATATCACTTACCGAGATCTGCTTAGGCAGAGTGCCACACCCAGTAATGGGTAAAAGGCGTGATGATATATTTATTTAATTATATAAATGGCAACGAAATTTATTTCTCGTCAAATATTGATGTGATTTTGATAATTATTTATCGATTTGTCCGTCAGTACGGTGGTGTGGATAGCAATACGGAATTCGAATCTGGAGATCCCGAGTTCGAATCTCACTCAAGCTAAAACTTATTTAAAACTAGTGCACTGCGGCTCGGTGAGTGCGGACCCTGTACTGTAATTGGGATTTAGTTCCTGTTGTACAGCATAACATAAATAAATAAATAAATAAATATTGATGTGATTTTGATAATTATTTATCGATTTACGAATCTATAAACTATAGATTTATCGTAGAATTCCTCCATTAATTTAAATAATTGTAATTTGTGGCAATAAATCTTTAAAGAAAAGAACTGAAACTTGAACAAACCCGATGAATTTTATGAAGTATACGAAATTGTATCCTATATTTTGAAAATTGATGAAGAAACTAAACCTGACACCAAACGAAATAAATCAAAAACTTTGCCAATAAAAGCAAAAACAAATCTACCTGAAGGCGCAGCTTAACACTTCTTCGAACATTTAGAGATTTAGAAAAGAAATATAGTTTCACAACTTTATTACAAACGGGAATCACTTTTGTGGGCTTTGCCGAAACTCATAAAAATTCTGCGTCGACGCATTCGCGAACCCACTTACAGAAATAATCATCAAAACTTCTACTTCGGAAGTTTGCGATTTTTTCCAAATCGTTGCTAAACAGAATGAGATTGAATCATCCCTTACACATGATATGTCATTCCACAGTGTAGTGTAGTGATGACAGAGGAGTTGACAGTGTTTTGTTTGCCGTGTTTCCTTTGTTACTTTTGTCACGGAGATAGGAACTCGGACAGTTTACGTTTATGAAAAGATGGCCGAGGGGTGAGGGGAACTTTCAATGTGGTGTATTATTAAATTGTTGGAATGGAATTTGATATGTGACGTTAAATAACTTTCAATTTTGAGGATGCTTTTAGAATTTTACAAAATATAATGTAATCTTTATTCATAAATAGAAAATATGTATATCTGCAAACAAAACAATTTAATGTACCATTTTCCGCTGAATGTTGGGCGGAGGGGCGGATCGGGGAGGGGAGGTCATGACCCCCCTAAGCATGCACTTTTTTTTTAAATGTTGGCCCTAATACATAATAATGATGTCATTATTTATGATAATTCAATTTGTTAAACAAATTAAATATAAAATATTATCTAAGAACTTAAAATTCTAAGATAATTAAGAACTATTGTTTGATTCATTATTCTAATAAATAGCCAAAAACCAATATTTTGTGGGGGTAAACCCCCCCCCCCCACCCCAATTCGAAGTCTGGATCCGCCCCTGGTTGCGCGAGGACTGATTTTGATGAATGGAATGGATGTTCTGAGAATGTTTCTATGGATGCTACCCCATTGAATGGGATATAGCGCGATGTTATGTATGTGTTTAATTTGATTTCATCAATTGTTAAATATGTATTTAAACCTTGTGGAATTTAATACCCGGGTTTGATTCCCGCAGCTGACAAACAATTTTCACCACGTTAAAACTATCCTTGTGGTTCCTCCTCCACTAACATCTTTGGGGGCCGTGATTTAACGGATAAATATATCGCTTTCCGAGATCTGCTACAGCAGAGTGTCACACTCAGTAATAGATAAAAGACGTGATTTATTTTAAGATAGTAATTAAAAATTGTTTCCTACCTGGAATTTTCTAATGCTGTCCAACTGCTCCTTGGTGGGTTCCTTGTTGGCCGCTGCCGCTGCCGCCGCCACCGTCGTCGTGGAGGCGGGCAACACATTGTTATTGTTCACGATCCGTGCAGGGACTTGTGGGGCTGGTGCTCGGTTTACAAGTCGCCCGTCTTTCTCGATACGGAGATGGTCTCGGGGAGGCGGCACAGGCTTCGCACTAGGGCTGGTTGACAGGGGCGGCGCTACTGGGGTTGAGGGGCTTATTGCGGTGCCATTCACAGTTGTACTTGCCTGTTAAACAAATACAGAGATCTTTATTAGAACTTAAATAATGATTCGTTTTGACATAAATCTATGGATGTAGTTTATCAAAAAGATGATTACAAAATGACGATAAATAAACATAGTTTCCTTGGTTACACATTCATATTTATAATATACATCATTTCAAAATTAAATTTTCGTAACACATGCACAAGAAACACGTTCTTATTCCCTAATTTTAGAGAGAGAAACACTGATTTTCTAGGCAGGATGTTTCTCTCCCTAGGTAGGATGTTTCTCTCCCTAGAGAGATGTTTCTCTCCCTAGAGACTACGATTATTAGCTGTTTGCGGTGTTTCCTAGGTAACTAATTACGCAACCCATATTTGACATTTGTCCCGATTAGACAGTAATTTTTGTGCACTTGTTACGAAAAGTATAATATGTTTCACGAGAGGGCGCGATTATCCCTTGTTTCCCTCCCTTGATGCATAACATACTATTGTAATACATTTTAAAGTTGTTTAATGTACAGTTGAATAAAAACATTTGTGTGAGTCGAAGAAAAAAAATTAAGCAGTCGAGGCAGACTATTTTCTGAGCGCTCCAAATTATTAGATACATAAATGACTATTTCTTGCTTTACTGCTAAACCGGTTCATTTATGAACATGAGTTTATTAATAAAAAGTAATTGTTTTGATGTCATCTGCAAGTACTAAAAGTTTGTCGGTATATTTTTGAAACACCCTGTAAATATACAATCGTAGTTCTGTGGATATAAAAGATAAAAGTATTCATAGTGTTAATTGACGTTTAACAACAATTTACGAGTCATGAATTGACGGCTGGTAATCGTACTTCACGCGCATAAATATATCACTTATCAAAATCTGCCACAGCAGAGTGCCTCACCTAATAATGGGTACAAGTCTTAATGATATATTTATTTAACTTTTAAGCGAAGCTTTATGATAAAATATTATTTGGAAATTTTTCAAAACATGAAAACAGAAGTAAACTCCAACAATTGCTTAACACGTTGAATGCCACGGCAATTTTCAGAATTCCGGTCTAAAAAGCCAATTTCTGTTCATGTAGCCAGCATTGATTTTTTGTTCTCTTCCCAGAAGCCATCTATCCATAGTAGCACTGATATGTTACGAGTTTAATCGTAGCTGCGCGAAAATGGTAAGTAAACACAGTACGAAATAACTCGTAGTCGGCGTCCTAGCAAAGAACGCAATCTACGAGTTATCTCGTAATTGGCAGTCAACGTGTTAATATATTGTTGATTAATTTAGAAATGAATGAATGAATGAATGATGTAATTGGTTGATCGAAGCTTGGAACATTTGAAATTTGAAAGAGCATATTTCAGTACTCATCTGAAGTATTATCATCATTCTTATCACGAACGTGTCGGTGTCGCGTCGTCTTTACACATCTTCTTCAGCTCTTATCCGCGCCTCTTGCAGATCAAGAGCTGCTGTCTTTATTCTCGTCCCAATTATACTAATCCGTTTACTCTCACCATTCTATTCCTTCTCCCGTCTTCCGTTCCGCTACCATACGCATTCTTTGCTCTTTGTCGTGCGATCGCAGCGCCGCAACGCCGGTTCCGACAGCGGCCAAGTCTTTAATTACTGCGAGAAGTGCCTACTCTGATTCTGTTTGGGGCTAGGGCACTAGGGTTGCTGTTATTTGACAACAATGCCTTCATTTCATTAAAGAAGAAGCGAGGCGCCCTAAATTGCAGGATGTTTTTTTTTAGCTTTTACGCAAATGATTCGTTATTAATCTTGTTTTTTTTTCAAAGCTATTGTTGTGATCTAATAAATTTAATTTTGACATTTGAAATTCATAAAATTATAAATTTAAATAAACTTTATTATTATCTACCCCTGTGGCTCCTCCACCACTAATATCTTTGGAGGCCGTGATTTGACGGCTGGTAACCGCACTTCACGCGAAAAAATATATCACTTACCGAGATCTGCTTAGGCAGAGTGCCACACCCAGTGATGGGTAAAAGGCGTGATGATATATTTATTTATTTTATTTATTATTTTGACAGATGTCATCTGGATGTTACTAATGTCAAATTATATCGTTGTTTTCCGGTTACTATGGATATAGCTTTACTTTTTTTCCCTAGGGAGGAAATAGTATGTTATGCATCAAGGGAGGGAAACAAGCGATTATTCCCGCGTGTGCAGTTGGCAAACCGAGACGTAAGTGAGGGCTGAAGGTTCGAGCTGAAGTCGAGGTTTGCCAACTTCACACAAGGGATAATCGCGCCCTCCCGTGAAGCATATTATACTTTTTGTAACAAGTGCACAAAAATTACTGTCTTATCGAGACAAATGTCAAATATGGGTTGCGTAACTAGTTACCTAGGAAACGCCGCAAATAGCTAATAATCGTAGTCTCTAGGGAGAGAAACATATCTCTAGGGAGAGAAACATGCTACCTAGGGAGAGAAACATCCTACATAGGGAGAGAAACATCCTACCTAGGAAAGAAAAGCAGTGTTTCACTCTCTAAAATTAGGGAATAAGAACGTGTTTCTTGTGCATGTGTTACGAAAAGTATAATATGCTTCACGGGAGGGCGCGAAGTTGTCAAACTTCGACTTCAGCCCTCGCTTATGTCTCGGTTTGTCAACTTCACACACGGGAATAATCGCTTGTTTCCTTCCTTTGATGCATAACATACTATTTTTATATTACTTTCTTCTTTTATTTGAGGGATGAAAATTTTATTTTTCTGACAGTGAAAAAAAACTTTAGACAACACAGATTTAATCCCAATTGCAATAGCTTATAGTTGAATCCCAAGACTCAAATACAATCTCGGTTTTATTCATTAGGCTACGATTCCATGTATAATTATTTTAAATAATTGTTTTTTTTAAATTTATTTTAAATTAAAATACCCACATATCTGCAGTATGAGTTTTTCGATAATATTTAAATTAATCGAGTAAAAAAATACAGACCGATGGACCACCCGGTATATATTATATTATAATATGAAAATTAAAATGAAAATTAAGGAGATATTGGGTAGAGACATAGAAGAGAACATAAAATCTAGAATAAAAGACTGCATGCAGTTAAAAAGTAAATGTCATTATTTTACTATTTTTAAAATATCTTTGAATGTTAGATGTGTTAAATCATGCCGGAAAGTCTGTTGAGAACGTTTTACAAAATAAATAAAAATCTAGCTTAAATATAAACACATAGACTATGACCTGTACACATAAAACACTTGTTCATTTGCATAATACATTTAAATTGTTATTCATCTTATCAGAATAATAAAATAGGTATATTTTATTACTTCAATATTAAATTCCTTTACTGTTACGGTGTTATGTGTTACCAAATATAGCGAACTATAATAAATACAAATAGCATATTACATTTAAACTAAGTGTTATTTCATAGAAAACTATCGCAAGGGGACTCACCGGAAAAAAGTCACCCCAAAAAACAATAAAGGAATAAAATAATGTTTATTTTATAAAATCGTTTGCAAATTTATTTCAAGCATTTAGTCGGTGAAAGGCTTGTGACTACTTGTGATTATGTTCATTTTTTTATTTGATTCAATGTTTATTTCTTGTGATATTAGACCGTTTTTTACATTTTCAGAATCATGTTTAAACTTATTTTGCGATTAGAGCGCCATCTATTCTGAATTTGATATAAGATTAACTTTTGTTTTTTCGCAGAAAACGAATCTGCTATAAAAAATGAGGGTTCTCATTTATGTTTCAAAGTTGCCCCCCTCCTCACCCCCTGTGCGTGGGAGTTGGGGTTTTCGTTTGGTGTGCTTAGATAGGTTTTTTCAAAATATGAAACACGTGTTTTTTTGTTTCTTGATTCGATGTGTATTTCTCGAGATTTTTCACCGTCCCGGAACTTTTTTATCACCCTGTATAAAATAATTAAACACTGAAAAAAAAAACTGTTATGCAACTTAAGTTAAATAAAATAATTTTAATGTTTAATGTCCAGTGGCACAAACATGTTTTGCATCAAGTTATGTGCAATTATTTTTGCGAATTTTGGAAAAATTATTTTTCTGTTATAATCAATGCATCAAATAATATATACCCTTTCTTTTTTTTGCAATAATTTTAAAACAACCTGTAAATATTGCACTGATATTTGTGAAAAATATTGTGTAAGTATCGATAAACAAATAACAAATTGCTCATGAAAGTCAAAAGCTTTGTAAGTCTATTTTTTTTGGAAAGTTTTGTAGATAGCGTTGTGAGACAAGTGTAATATGATTTTGACAGTTCTGTGTCAAACTAATTCTAGTGACAAAGAAAAGAAACTTATAAATCATAGATCAATCAAAAGCGTCAGTTGGAACTCATAAATCTGTATGACGTGTGTGATACGAGTCGCTGTTGTCAACTATTGATTGGAAAATTTTCAATTTGATTTTAATTGTCTTGAAAAGTTTTTCTTTTACGACTTTTATAAGCGAAATAATAGACAAAATCGTACGACACTAATTAACAGCTAAAAAAAACATTAAAAATTTAAAAATTGTTTATTATTGTCAATTTTATTTACTTGATACAAGTTGCCATGGATATTGTTATTCTATCATAATTTAATTATTTTAAGCAAAATATAAAACCTAAATTATTTTCACTTTTTCTGTTGGTGTTATTACCATTTTCTTACCGAATCTGCCCTCGAGCATTAATTCCTATCAAGGAATTTATTTATCATACATTTCAACAATGTAATCTGCACTCATAAACCACTCGTTCTGATTAATACGTTATTGAAGTGCACTCGAAAAAAATTCCGGAATCAACGCTCACGGAAGATTATAAATGAAATTTATTTGTATTATGGTTTCATGTCGAATATTGTCAAGTTCTTTTGAACATACGTTAGATGTGTACTGTTTAAATTGATCCATTAATTCAAAAGCAATTAGCAGTAAAATATCAACTTTACCAATAGATTTAATGTGTCGAATAAAACGTTCCCTCACCATGACATTCAATCCAACCCTCACCAATGCCTTAAATGGCAAAACTTCAAATACCTTTCCGGCATCATTGAGCACCTGCATGGCAATCTCATCGGGTACATCCACCGCACGTTCCCTCACCCCTCGAGGAATCCCATACCGTACCTGGGGGATGGGAGCGACAGCGTTGGTGACGGCAGGTTTAGGTGGGGGATACCGCGGTGGCGTCTTGTTCCTGGCGACAAACGTGTCAGGCACGTCTACCGCCATCTCGCGGTGCGGGCCCCCTTCGCCCCCCGCTAGCATCATCACCATGTTGTAAGCGAGCGGGTCGTCCAGGATCTCCTCTGGGGGTCGCTTGATGGGGTCGTTGTCGTCGAGGACCACGATGCTGCTACCGCTGCGACGGCGAGGCCTGCCAACACAAATAGAAATATTTAAAAACACATACATACATAACATCACACTAAGACAAAATTAATTGTCATCCAACACTTGATGAAACAAGGTTTAATAAAAAATATGAACACTTGGCTATGTTTCACAAAATTCGGCCTCCAAGTCACCTTATGACGGCATCGTCAGATGCTGGCCAGCACAGTTAGTAACCATAGACGCGTTTTGCTCTTATGGTATAACTCACTTCTTCACCTAGAACAAAGTTCACGTGAAGAAGCTGGTGACGAAGAACTGTGCCAGCAGAGAATAAGATCCTAACAAACAGGTAAAATGACATGAGAAGTTCTGTCGAACAAGTCATGCCCTCATAAGGTGACTTGGAGGCTGAATTTTATTAAACATAGCCAAGTGTTTATTTTATATTTTTTATTACACTATATCTTATTAAATAGGGAAGCACGAATCCCTGCAACATTCACAGAATATCCACTCATTAGATTTATCAAATACAATACAAGCTCATTCAATCACACCCTGTACACATATTTCATAAATCTTTCACTTATGTCCACTCCTCTATCAATGAATCTATAAAGAAATGAAGGAAGTATCGGCCTGCGCTTGTTTTGAAAGTAAATTCTACACAATTGCAGTTAGATACTCTATAGTAGGAACTGAAAATGTTTCAGAAATATTAGAAAGGAAAAGAGTGTCGCTCTGCTCTTGTTTTTAAAAGTTAATTTCATATAATTGTAGTTAGACACTTTATTATACGAACAGTAAACGAATCAATAGATAAGAAAGGCAGGAAATGTCGCCCAGCACTGATTTTGAAAGTGGATTTTACACAATTGTAGATAAACACTCGAAAAATGTAACCAATAAATCTAAACTCAAGATCAATTTTGTGAGACTTAGCCAAGTGTTTAGTTTATATTTGATTAAACCTAGTTTCACCAAGTGTACGGATGACAATTAATTTTGTCTTTGTTGTTATTTAAATTGCTATTGCGTAGCTTTTCCTTTTTTCGATAGATGGCATTGCCTGTTCGATAGAACTTCTCATGTGTCATCTTATCGTTTTTTAGAGATCTTATTCTCTGCTGGCACAGTCCTTCGTCACCAGCTTCTTCACGTGAACTTTGTTCTAGGTGAAGAAGTGAGTTATACCATACTGATGAGCTCTAATAAGAGCGAAACTCGTCTATGGTTACTAACTGTGCTGGCCAGCCTCTGACGATGCCCTCATAAGGTGACTTGGAGGCTGAATTTTGTGAGACTTAGACAAGTGTTTAGGTTATATTTTATTAAACCTAGTTTCAACAAGTGTATGGATGACAATTAATTTTGTCTTTGTTGTTACTAAAATCAAGAATTGTAAAATTAGAAGTAACAGTATATTGCATTTTTTAAGTCTAATCAAAATATATATATATTTATATTTAAGTATTAAAGCTTAAGGTTCGAGTAAAAGTTTCTTGTGTTGGAATGTTTTTGTTTTTCTGCTCAATAATAAAAATCTGTCCATCAGCTATTAATCAAAAACAAACCAGTAATTTACGAAGAAATATTGCTTCCATTAATATGAAAATGAATAAATAAAACTCTTGTATTCACGGTAAATTGTAAGATTACATATTTTAAATTCAGCAGAAAAGAAAAACCATATGTTAGTAATTTAGCGATTCATGTTATATTTGGCTTAAAACATGAAATTAAAAAAAGCAAAAAGGAAATTCAATCTATCAATGTATCGACATCATGTTCGCATGTCTATAATTGGGAACTTCCTAACAATCATTATTAAATGTTTTATTCAATTTGCATTTATTTCAAACATGTGATGTGTCCTTCAAAATAGGACATCCGTTCAGAAAAATATAGAAATTCACATGAACTTTAATTATGTTTTGAAATAATGAGCTGCTACGCCATAATAATACATTAAAACAAAACAACTGACAATGTAAAGAAAATCACTGAAATGTAAACAAGTCCTGTCATTATTTCGTTGCTGATATTTTCATTCACAAAAAAAAACAACACATTATTACAATCTAACTGCTTGTCTATTTATTGTCTTATTGTCAAGATTGAAGAAACAAAATAAACGTTGATCAAATAAATGGCAGATCAGTTCTACCACCCGTAAACCTGCACTGTGGTTTCAGTTGCCCAAGGGTTGCCAACTATACGACAAAGTAAACTGGTATCACAAAATTCGACTTAGTTCTGAGTTTGTTGAATCGTACAGTGTTTGCCAAAAGTTAAATTGCTTTACTACAGATTCGAACACTAATACAGGAAAAAAGGGTTGGATGATGTTTCTTCTACTTTACACAAATGTCAAGTAAACGAATCAACTTTTGATCAAATAGAAACTCAAAAGTACCGCGAAATTAGTGTTTTTTTTAGATGCGTGTGAGAATGTTACTTTTAGTCGAGACAAAAAAGTCATTCGAATGCACCAAAAAAACAAGAATTTCGTTCATATAAACAACGTTTGTTTCTACAACTGTCAAAAAAGAATAATACAATAATTATTGAATTATTCAAGTACGTCAGTACGGTGGTGTGGATAGCGATACGGAATTCGAATCCGCAGATCCCGAGTTCGAATCGCACTCAAGCTAAAAATTATATAATCTACCACACTGCAGCTCGGTGAGTGCGGACCCTGTACTGTAATTGAGATTAAATTCCTGTTGTACAGCGTAACATAAATAAATAAAATTGAAGGAAAACAATCAAAAATTATATGAATTTGGTACTATTGGTGTGTTGTAATCGTTTTACGCACTAGTGTGCCAAACAGTGCGAAAAATACGCGTTGTTATGATAATGTAAATCATGAAAAAATTACATACTTCGCGTATTAATATTAGTGAAAAAAGTGAACATGTTTTGATAGTTATAGAAAAAATAATTAATAAAATATTTTCTATAACTTTAATAATTTAATAAAATGATAAAAAAAATATATGTAACTATAAAGCTGACAGATCCAAATTCGTTAGAATTCAAATTACTTTTTCTACGATTGCTATGAAAAGTTGACAATTACTCTCTCATTTGTCATCGTAAAGTTCACGTTTTCTGTGGAACAATGCGCAAAAAAGATATTAAATGCGCGCTAATTTCAATAGTTACCAGGGATACAAACAAAACAGAAACTTGTCATACTGACAGTTAACAGAACGAATTTATTTTCAGTACGCATACGTTTTTTTTAAATAATTTTAAGATGCAATCGTAGAAAAAATTATGTGTGTATCACGAGCGTCAAGTGTCTTTGTTCCTCTTACACTATTGCAGCTCTCGCCTTTACCGTGTTCGAGTAACAAAGAATCACTTTACGCTCTTAATACACAAATAACTAGTTAGAAAACCAATGGGAAATAGTCCAAATAAAAATGTTATTATTTTAGTTTAACTACCCCTCCAAATAAATATATTTGAAACCCCTACAGCTCTAGGTAAAATCCACCAATCACTCCATAAACAATTCCACTCCGACTACACCAACTATTCTATCAAATTCTTATACATAACAGAAAAAATTCCACAAGTAAAATTAGTAAATCCACGTGACAAATGATATTAAAATTCCAAGAAGCATGAAAATGACTTCTGAATTCTCTTAAACAATTAAGCGAAAGGTTTTTCCAAACTGAGAGAGTTAAATTCATGTTCAACTCAAATTCGTTGTCATGCAATAAGCCACACCAAATGGTGTTCCACAATCTGCTATCTGGTTCATTAAAATTTACAAAAGAAATTTCTTATTCTCGGCATGTCATGATAGAAAGTACACGCGATGTATATGATAATGAAAGAAAGAATTACTTTTAATAATGTTCTAGTTAACGCGTAAAAGTAAAAATTATTTCTTGAACTTGACATTCACGATTTTAAGATTTCTCAAGCAATCAACTACTTGAATTATTGCTACTTTTTAATCATTATATTATTAATATATCATCACGTTTTTTATCTATTCCTGAATGTGGTATTCTACAGTAGCAAATCTCAGTAAGTGATATATTTATAAGCGAGAAGTACAGGTACCAGCCGTCAAATCACGACCCTTAAAGATGATAGTGGATGGAGAACCATAGGGCTAATTTTAATCACAATATTGCTACTATATTTACCCATTACTAGGTGTGGTATTTTGCTGTAGTAGGTCTTTGTTTGAAATAAATTTATGAGCGCTACCAGCCGTCAAATCACGACTCTTAAAGATGTTAGTGGAGGGAGAACCATAGGGCTAATTTTAAATAGAATATTGCTACTATATTTACCCATAACTGGGTGTGGTATTCTGCTATAGTAGGTCTTTAAATTTATGAGCGCTACCAGCCGTCAATTCACGACCCTTAAAGATGTTAGTGGAGGGAGAACCACAGGGCTAATTTTAATCATAATATTGCTACTATATTTTTGTGTGTTTTACCCATTACTGGGTGTGGTATTCTGCTGAAGTAGGTCTTTGTTTGAAATATATTTATGAGCGCTACCAGCCGTCAAATCACGACCCTTAAAAATGTTAGTGGAGGGAGAACCACAGGGCTAATTTTAATCACAATATTGCTGCTATATTTATCCATTATTAGGTGTGGTATTGTGCTGTAGTAGGTCTTTGTTTGAAATATATTTATGAGCGCTACCAGCCGTCAAATCACGACCCTTAAAGATCTTAGCGGAGGGAGAACCACAGGGCTAATTTTACTCACAATGGGTGGTACCACAAACTTTTACCCATTACTGGGTGTGTCAGTCTGCCGAAGCAGATCTCGGTAAGTGATATATATCTTTGCGTGAAGTGCGGTTACCAGCCGTCAAATCACGGCCCTCAAAGATATTAGTGGAGAGGAGCTACAGGGGTAGATTTAATTTGGTGAAAATTGTTTGTCGGCTGTGGGGATTGAACCAGGGTTCTCAAGACCTACTGGCCCAACTCGAAACCACTGGGCCACCTACCCTAATTCCATATTTATGCTATTTATGTTTTTTTGATAACATAAAAACTCATGTATAGCTAGTAGACAATTTTAAATAAAAATAGATTAAAAAGATTTGTATAATTTGTATAATATGGGGTAAGTGGCTCAGTGGTATTGAGTCGGCCAGTAGGTCTTGAGAACCCTGGTTCAATCCCCACAGCCGACAAACAATTTTAACCAATTTAAATCTACCCCTGTGGCTTCCCTTCCACTAATACCTTGGGGGGCCGTGATTTGCCGGCTGGTATCCGCACTTCACGCGAAAAAATATATCACTTACCGAGATCTGCTTAGGTAGAGTGCCACACCTAGTAATGGGTAAAAGGCGTGATGATATATTTATTTATTTGTATAATAAGGCGTAAATTTCTTAGATAATTTTTTCTGATGCATTTTTACAGTTTTACAAATATGGTAAAGTTTAGTGAGGCTAGTAAAAGCAGCAATTCAGAAAATTTGAAATTCTCCTGTTGATGTTCACGTTGCTTTAATCTTAAGACACGCTATACCTAACATAAACGAGTCTAGAACGAGATACCATATAAGAACGAAACGAGTATTCTTTGACGATGGCAGCGTGTATGTAAAATATATGATTTTCTTATCAGTGTACCGCGCAAACAGCTGGAGAGGATTCTTGTTCACTTCGTTTCAAAGAGAAGAATAAAAAGTTAATTTTATTTAGAAAATTAAATGAGTGTTGATCATGTGACGATACAACGCTAAAATATGTAATTATTATTTATAACCAAGTATCAATGGAGACATTAATTTAAAATACTGTTTCATTTATTACTTATTTAATAATGAAAAATTAGACTTTTCGAACATCACTTAGTGACATATATTAAACAATTGCTGATCGTTGCTCTTGGTCACAAATAATGTTTTTTTTTTTTTGTATTTTCGGTATGAAAATATCATCCGTCAGTACGGTGGTGTGGATAGCAATATGGAATTCAAATCTGGAGATCTCGAGTTCGAATCTCACTCAAGTTAAAATTATATGAACTACTACACTGCGGCTCGGTGAGTGCGGATCCTGTACTGTAATTGGGATTAAATTCCTGTTGTACAGAGTAATATAAATAAATAAATAAATTTAACGTACTGGTTTCCATGGCGCTAAATAACATCTTAATCACATGTTGACAAGCTGCGAGTGTTTTAGTCACGGCTTGAAATATTAAGCACGGGATGAAGTTAGCTTCAGTCATCTGTCATTGCAACTTAACCTTACTTTTTAAATCATTCAGTGGTATCGAGTGGGCCAGTAGGTCTTGAGAACCCTGGTTCGATCCCCACAGCCGACAAACAATTTTCACTAATTTAAAAAATCTACCCCTGTGGCTCCCTCTCCACTAACATCTTTGGAGGCCATGATTTGACGGCTGGTACCCGCTTTTCACGCGAACAAATATATCACTTACCGAGATCTGCTAAGGCAGAGTGCCACACCCAGTGATGGGTAAAAGGCGTGATGATATATTTATTTATTTATTTTAAATTTTAATTGTTGTCTTAATTTGCGATCGTAAAAATGTATAGTATGTGACGCGTTTTATAAACTGTAAAAATAAAGTTGAACATAAATAAATTAATATATCATCACGCCTTTTGCCCATTACTGCATGTGGCACTCTGCCGTAGCAGATCTCGGTAATATATTTATACACGTGAAGTGCGATTACCAGTCGTCAAATCACAGTCCTCAAAGATGTTAGAGGAGGGGGAGTTACAGGAAAAATAAATAAATATATTTCTGACCGTAAAATAAATATTTTTGCAAGTAAACAAATAACTATTATAATACAAATTTGGAACTGTTTTCAATGAGAATTTAATTTTTTACTTACAACAAATATTCAAAAAATTCGTTCTTGTTCGTCTCGTCTTCTAATTTCGATACGAGACGAGACGATAATAATACGATAAAATAACTATTTAGCTAAATTTAGTAAATTTGTATGAAGTTAGAAGAATCCATTACTGGATGTGGCACTCTGCCGTAGCAGATCTAGAGAATATATTTATGAAGTGCGATTACCTGTCGTCAAATCACAGTCCACAAAGATGTTAGTGGAGGGGAGTCACAGGAAAAATAAATAAATATATTTCTGATCGCAAAGAAAATATTTTTTCAAGTTTCAATATAATTATAATTATAATACAAATTTGAAACTGTTTTCAACGAGAATTTCATTTTTCACTGACAGTAAATATTCAGAAAATTCGTTCTTTCTCGTCTCGTCTTCTAAATTCGAGACGAGACGATAACAATACGATGAAATAACTATTTAGCTCAAAACTTCATCAGTAAATTTCTATGTAGTTAGAAGAAAGAATGATAATAATGCGTTTCTTGCGTAAAGATATAATTTTCGATTGCAATTCCTGGTAGAACCATAAAGCAAAAAATTAGAAGCACAGTTTCTAATAGTTGAGAAACTTTCATTATTGATAAACAGTTATTATTAATCACGATGCGGTAATTAACTCAGAAGTAGGAAGAACTAACGAAGCTTAGTTAAACTCACAAATTGCAGCAAATGCAACGAAATTAGTTCAATGAATGTTCGTGATTTATGCAGCGAACTTCACGGAAAACCGTAAAAAGCTACCGTGAATATAATCAAATTAATGCTATTTCCGTTATTAACATTTCCCACTTCCGTTTTGATGAATGCTAGTTTCTGTTTTACTTCCTTCGCCAGTTTTTCTGTGTTTGAAGGAATGCGCAGGAACTAATGTCTGAATAACAGGAAATGATGAGCTGTCTACAAAAATATTTTTAATTTTCGTTTGTAAATAGAATACTAATTCAGCTGAATAAGTTTATACTCACGTCGAGATTTCTATTGTATTTAAATTTAAGTTTAGTTTTGCATTTGAAATTGCTAATCTGTTTTTCTAGTTAAAAGTGCTTATTTGTTTCAACAGACTCCTGCTGACTGTGGCCGAGTGGTAAATAAATTTATATTTTGTATGGATTTGAGAACCCGGGTTCGATTCTCATAGCCGACAAATAATTTTCATATTAAAATTACCCTTATTATATATACAATGATATATAAATAAATAAATATATCATCACGCCTTTACCCATCACTGGGTGTGGCACTCTGCCTAAGCAGATCTCGGTAAGTGATATATTTTTTCGCGTGAAGTGCGGTTACCAGCCGTCAAATCACGGCCTCCAAAGATATTAGTAGTGGAGGAGCCACAGGGGTAGATTTTTTAAATTGGTGAAAATTGTTTGTCGGCTGTGGGGATCGAACCAGGGTTCTCAAGATCCACAGGCCGACTCGATACCACTGAGCCACCTACCCCTACAATGATATTGAGCCTATATATAAATTTGAAAAAACAGGTTCGATTTCCACAGCCGGAAATTTTCACTATAATAAATAATCCCTGTGGCTTCCAGAAATCTGCTACGACAGAGTGCCACACTCAGTAATGGGCAAAAGACGTGATGATATATTTATATTCATTTATGGGGTAGGTGGCTCAGTGGTATCGAGTCGGTCAGTGGATCTTGAGAACCCTAGTTCGATTCCTACAGCCGACAAACAATATTCACCAATTTAAAACTACCACTGTGTCTCCCCCTCCACTACTATCTTTGGGGGTCGTAATTTGATAGCTGGTAACCGCATTTCACGCGAAAAAATATATCAGTTACCGAGATCTGCTTAGGCAAAATGCCACACCCAGTAATGGATAAAAGGCGTGATGATATATCTATTTATTTATTTAACATCTTTGGAGGTGGTGATTTGACAGCTGGCATTCTCAGTTCATGCCCATAAATATATCACTTGCTGAGATCTGCTCCGGTAAGATGTCATATTGTACCTACTGTAGCAAGGTTAAATTTAGAAATATCAAATAGTGAATACAGACATGTACTTCTGTAAATAAATATATCATCACGCCTTTTACCCATTACTGGGAGTGGTACTCTGCCGTAGCAGATTTCGGTAAGTGATATATTTCTTTGCGTGAAGTGCGGTTACCAGCCATTTAATTTTGTCATTATTTCTATTTAAATTGACTATTATCTTTTATCAGATTTGATAGATTCTATCAAAATAATGATCAGAACAAAAATACTTCACAAAAACAAAACCTAACGTAATTATATTTATTATCATGTAATTAATTTAGACATATCATTATAAATAGTATTACCAGTGAACTGTCGACTCCCCTGATTCTACCGGTCAGAATTATTCTCTGTAAAAATTATCCGCTAGATGGCAATAGTATACCATTCTTCCAGATTTATTGTACATAATTTAAACATAAATATTAATTAGCACTTTCCTTCAATCGCACACTTTGGCAAAACTAAATCTAACCATCTTGACTTATCATAATTAATATTACAAGAGTGATTGCCGATAATATTTTGACATAACATAACAACGAATTTAAATTCCTGTTAAAATGAATAAATATATCAGCACGCCTTTTACCTAATACCGGATGTGGCACTCTGATATATTTCTTCGCATGAAGTATGCTTACCAGCCGTCAAATCACGGCCACCATAGATGCTAGTGTATGAGGAGCTACAGGGGTAGTTTTAACGTGGTGAAAATTGTCAAACCAGAAGCAGTCCTCCATCTAGAATTTGCCATTTTGATATTTATTTTAATTGATGTTTATGAAAATAGCATTTATTTTTTTGGTACCCAAAGAGATTTAATTACAGTTATTAATTTCACTAATAGAAAATTAATAAAATAGTTCTATTTCATTGGTTCATTTTCAAACAAATTCGTGATTCTATTGGTTCACACATACATACACGAATTTAAATTCCTGTTAAAATAAATAAATATATCATCACGCCTTTTATCCATTACTGGGTGTGGCACTCTGCCGAAGCAAATTTCGGTAAGTGATATATTTCTTCGCGTGTAGTGCGGTTACCAACCGTCAAATCACGGCCTCCAAAGATATTAGTGGAGGGGAGCCACAGGGGTAGATTTAATTTGGTGAAAATTGTTTGTCGACTGTGAGGGATCGTACCAGGGTTCTCAAGATCCACAGGCCGACTCGATACCACTGAGCCACCTACCCCATATGTACTACTGTACTGTCTGTCTGATAATTAAACAATTATAGATTTAGAGAATTATTTATTTATTTATGTTACTCTGTACAATAGGAACTTAATTCCAATTTCAGTACAAGGTCTGCACTCACCAAGGCGCAGTATGGTAGTACATATATTTGTTCTAAAATGGGATTCGAACTAGGGTTTTTTTTATTCAAATTCCGTAACACTAACTATATCATCATTAATTTTCGTATAAATTCAGGGTAAAACAAAAATATCTTCCCTATACACCCATACCTCGCTTTACGGCCTAGATACGTTCCACGAAACGCAAAGCGAAAAGCCGTATAAGGAATCAATCAATTCTAATACAAATTCATACAAATTCAATGGGGGAAAAAAGTTTTTTTTTCCGTTATAGCGAAACATTTTAGGCCGTAAACCGAAAACGTGCCTTAATTGAAATGGGTCGTTATAGCGAAATGCCGTATAAATAGCGGCTGTATAACGAGGATGAAAATAAATAAAACTTTTTTTGTAAAATTCTTAATATAGTACAATAAATAGTAATAATTCTTCAAGGTTACAACATTCTGGACAAATACTCCAACTTGTTTTCATTCATGTTTCAGGAGAATTCCCACACTAGCTGTGCACCAGGTGCAACAGGAAGACCCTCGACCAGCGAACAGGTACCCGTGGCTGAATTCTTCCTCGAATAGTCAATCTCCGTTTCAACGTCTCCTGATCCCAAGACGTCTGTCTGTAGTGTTTCGGTTCTGGCTCCATGTAGGCGGAAAGCACGACCAGGTAAGTCTCAAACAATGGTTAGTCACGAGGGGTGGGTGCGGTGTGTATACCTCGACATGTCACGAAATTTAACAGTGGCTCTCAACAGCGGAAAAATCATACAATTTTTTGTTTTGGTTATAGAGCACTATTTTTATTTAAATTATATTAGAACATTTTCCGGAATTATGTTATATGTAAGCATAGAAATCAGCGGTTCTTAGCTGGTAGGTTTATGCATCAAACAGTGGCTCTCCAACGGCGGAAAAATCATACAATTTTTTGTTTTGGTTATTGAGCAATATTTTTATTTAAATTATATTCGAGCATTTCCCGGAATTATGTTATATGTAAGCATACAAATCAGCGGTTCTTAGTTGGTAGGTTTATGCATCAAACAGTGGCTCTCCAACGGCGGAAAAATCATACAATTTTTTGTTTTGGTTATTGAGCACTGTTTTTATTTAAATTATATTCGAGCATTTTCCGAAATAATGTTATATGTAAGCATAGAAATCAGTGGTTCTTAGCTGTTAGGTTTATGCATCAAACAGTGGCTCTCCAACGGCGGAAAAATCATACAATTTTTTGTTTTGGTTATTAAGCACTGTTTTTATTTTAATTATATTCGATCATTTTCCGAAATAATGTTATATGTAAGCATAGAAATCAGCGGTTCTTAGCTGATAGGTTTATGCATCAAACAGTGGCTCTCCAACGGCGGAAAAATCATACAATTTTTTGTTTTGGTTATTGAGCACTGTTTTTATTTAAATTATATTAGAGCATTTTCCGGAATTATGTTATATGTAAGCATAGAAATCAGCGGTTCTTAGCTGGTAGGTTTATGTATCAAACAGTGGTGCTACAACGGTGGAGACAAAAAAAAAGTACCGAATTTTTTGAATAGCCAACAAAATGTGTATCTATGGGTTTCAAATTAAATTATAGAACATAGAAATCAGCGGTTCTTATTTGATGTATCATGTATCAAACAGTGGCTCTCCAACGGTGGAGATGTAATAATTAATACACTTTTTTTTAATAAGCAACAACATTTTGATTTGAGAGTATTTAACATTTTACAAATTAAATTATATTCAAGCAAAAAATCAGCGGTTCTTATTTGGTTTATTAATTAATTAAGCCCTTTATTAATGATACAATAGAATAACATTTATTTTTTTTCTTCTGGCTTCCTGGCGGACCAACTACTAAGGTCATATGCCGCCATTACGCCCTGATCCTGCGTTTTAGATCTTAAGAGTCAACAGCAACGCGGGTTTCTCGGGACGGTCACAAATAACATTTATAAACAATAATATAATAGATAACTACATAGCTGATAAATAGATATTGAACATTTAAAGATTAATTACATGCATTAATATTTCCCTTATTGCGTGTATTATGTATCAAATAGTGGTTTTCCAATGGCACTAAGAAAAACAAATTACGAATATTTTCTTTTTAAATGTACAAAATACTTTTGTAGATATTTATTTAGACCGTTTTGATTGCTATTAAAATTGTTGATCTAGGGATACACATCTAGAACAAATTTCAAATAGCTGCATTTTATTGTAAAATGAGGTTATACAACTTTTCATTTTCATAAATTATTCTTACTGCTGCGCCAGAAAGGAGAGAGATTTTCATATATAATATAACAAGTAGTATGAAAATTGCTGAAAATATTTTGACATAAATTATGAGTTGTTATTTTTCCTATTTCCATAATTATCTGTCAATTTTCATACTACGAGTTGTATTCGGCTTGAGAATTTACCAAACAAGAGTTAATTAACAAGAATAGTTAGGTATTTATTTGCACATTATTAATTAGGTATTACAGTGATGAAAATTCTACATTTTTTCAGTGTACATTTAATATTCAAAATTGACGTTTATGAAAATATTGAAAATATCATTTATTTTATTCGTAACCAAGGATATTAATAACAGTGGTATTTCCGACGAAATTTCACTAGTGATGAATTTCCGACGAAATGTACATTTCATTGGTTCATTTTCAAACAAATTCGTGATCCTATTGGTTGACAGTGACGTGTGGTGAATTCTCAATAAAATATTTAAAAAACATAAAAATAGGAATACATTAAACTTGAGACAGGATAATCATGATAATTATTAATCATAATAAGACTTAAAATTTCCGGAAATTTTACTATTTTGTTTGACGTATATTTACGTGATATTATTGAATTTACCATTACTCACTTATGGCTGATTTCACCAACAAAATTTAAATATTAAACTGTGTTTAAATAAATAAAAGCAAATCGAATGTATGCTTTTATTTATTTAAACCAATTTTAAAATTGAAATTTTACTGGTATAACCAGTGAAAACAATTATATTACGAAATATTCAACAAGATATTTATTTATTTATGTTACTCTGTACAACAGCAAATTAATCCCAATTACAGTACAGAGTCCGCACTCACCGAGCCGCAGTGTGGTAGTTTATATAATTTTTAACTTGAGTGAGATTCGAATCAGTAAAGAAAATAAATATTAACACAAAAACTATACACATATTTATTGATAACAACAAAGACAAAATTAATTGTTATCCAACACTTGGTGAAACAAGGTTTAATAAAAAATATAAAGTAAACACTTGGCTATGTTTCACAAAATTCAGCCTCCAAGTCACCTTATGAGGGCATCGTCAGAGGCTGGCCAGCACAGGTAGTAACCATATTTATTGTTTAATTATAACTTTTGGCATTTTTGCCTTTGCGTGAAAAATCAAAACTATTTAGAGTAGTCAGGTGTAGAGGTACGGTTCTACAACCCCGTTATCTTGTCTTCGGACCCTTTTCTTCTATCTCCCTTTAACTTGATCTCAACACTAAAGGTAGTGTAAGGTGGGAGCCATTTAAAAATTCCTGGGTAATACTTTGCCTCGCCCGAGAAGCAAGAATGTCGGTCATTACCTCGGAGGAGAAGTATCACGCGATTTTTATTTCATCGTCTTTTTGTGAAGTTGCTGAGCATCTGACATAGATATTTATAGCTATGTTACTGGTATTTAATTATTTATACTTGACTTGTTTTAAACTCATAAAAATACAGCCAAAACGAAATAAATATTAATAATTTCATTTTTAATTTAATTTCACTTAAGGAATAACAATAATAATAATTATGGGGTAGTTGGCTCAGTGGTATCTGGTTCGATCCCCACAGCCGACAAACAATTTTCATCAAATTAAATATACTCCTGTGGCTCCATCTCCACTAATATCTTTGAGGGCAGTAATTTTACGGCTGGTAATCACACTTCACGCGAAAAAATATATCACTTATCAAGATCAGCTTAGGCAAAGTGCCACACCCAGTAATGAGTAAAAGGCGTGGTGATATATTTATTTTATATTTTTTTATTAAACCTTGTTTCACCAAGTGTTGGATGACAATTAATTTTGTCTTTGTTGTTATTTAAATTGCTATTGCGTAGCTTCCCCTTTTTTTCGGTAGATGGCATGACCAGTTCCACAAAACTTCTCATGTCATCTTACTAGTTTGTTAGAGATCTTATTCTCTGCTAGCACAGTCCTTCGTCACCAGCTTCTTCACGTGAACTTTGTTCTAGGTGAAGAAGTGAGTTATACCATACTGATGAGCTCTAATAAGAGCGAAACGCGTCTATGGTTACTAACTGTGCTGGCCAGCCTCTAACGATGCCCTCATAAGGTGACTTGGAGGCTGAATTTTGTGAAACATAGCCAAGTGTTTATTTTATATTTTTTATATATTTATTTATTTTATTTAAGGAGTAACTCAATGCATATTTGAAGTTGTTGGTTATAACGAATTAACGTAACCAATGTCATTTTACTAATTTTTCATCACTAAACATTGCTCGAAAAATCGCAAGGGCTTCGTCGAGTATTCAAAATTATTTCAATATATCTATGATTTGAATTTAATGTGAATAACTTCATTCTAACAATATTTAATGGTTGAGATTTTGATTGTTTTCTTTATCGTAGTTGTTTCGTCGTATCAAATCAAAGCAACATGTCCATGTTACTAAATGATAATTCAGTTAAACAAAACAATATTTCACATAGATAATATATTAGTCATATTAGCCAACATAATATTTACGAGTACAGTGAAATGTAGTTTTAAATGAAGGAAAATTTACCAAAAATAAATGTAATGGCTCGAATGTTTGGAGCGTGAATTTCACGAGTTTTGGGTTTGTTTATTTATAAAAGAGTGAAACGAGTCTTGCCATTTTTAATATTTAAATAAATAAGTAAATATATCATCACGACTTTTGCTCATTACTGGGTGTGGCACTCTGCCATAGTAGATATCGGTAAGTGATATATTTCATCGCGTGTAGTGCGGTTACCAGCCGGCACATCACGGCCCCCAAAGATATTAGTGGAGAAGGAGCCACAGGGGTAGATTTAATTTGATATCATCATGTCTTTTGCCCATTACTGGGTGTGGCACTCTGCCAAAGCAGGTCTCGATAAGTGATATATTTCATCGCGTGTAGTGCGGTTACTAGCCGTCAAATCACGGCCCTCAAAAATATTAGTGAAGGAGGAGCCACAGGGATAGATTTAATTTGATATCATCATGTCTTTTGCCCATTACTGAGTGTGGTACTTTGTCGGAGCAGATTTCTGTAAGTGATATATTTATACGCGTGATGTGCGATTACCAGCCGGCAAATTAAACCCTTCAAAAATGTTGGTAAGCAGGGCGCCACAGGGATTATTTTAATATAGTGAAAATTGTGTTCTCAAATTCATATATAGTCTCAATATTATTGTATATATAATATGCACAAATTTTTATTCTAAAAATAATTGGTAAATAATACAATTTTGTATTTGTAATTTTTTATATTGACAATATTATGACGCCTTTTATCCATAACTGGGTATGACACTCTTCAGTATCAGATCTCAGTAATTGATATATTTGTGTGCTTAAAATGCGGTTATCAGCCGTCAAATCACGGCTTCCAAAGATATTAGTACTTGTTTGAAAAATCAGTTTAGCTTAATTTGTCTAATTTAAAATCAAAATAAATAAATAAATATATCATCACGCCTTTTACCTGTTACTAGGTGTGGCACTCTACCATAACAGATCTTGATAAGTAATATATTTATGCGTATGAAGTACGGTTACCAGCTGTTTAATCACGGTCCCCAAAAACATTAGTGGTGAAAATTAAAATAACCAGAGTTCTCAAATCCACAAGCTGACTCGATACCACTGAGGATTAAGATTCAGGATTAACTCAAATTTAAAACTCTTTTGAGAATTGGGGTAGCACTAAACTTAATCTAGGGGACCTATAGCCTATAGTACAATTCGAACCAATCAGACACAATCGTACATTTTGGATATAAGTAAGATTTGATTACTAAACTTAAGTTTAACTTTGGTTTTATTTATTGGACTACAAATATTCGTACTATGAAAAGGTTATTTGGTTGCACTGTCAAATAAGCTACCTGTTTGCCACTTTTTGTGGTAGCAAAAGTACAACTAAAGCTGCATTAAGTTAAGAATATATAATAAATGATTGTATGGAAATGCTTACCAATAGTTCTTTAAAAGCCTCATAGTGAAATCTCAAATTATAAATAAAACCCAACAATGTTTAAATATGTAATCAGTCCACTTTGCACCCAAAACTAAACGAACACATTATACACTTTGTCCTCAACTCTGAATGCAACACCAAGTCCTCAAGACGGTTGAGTTGAACACAGCACTAGCACAAGCACAAGCACCAGCACAAACACAAGTTACAGACACAACACACAGCACAGAACAACCGTCGCTGGTTGAAGATTTCCGAAGACTGAGCAGTGAGCAAGAAGGAAAGATCGTGGTCGAAGCTTGTCCACTGGATACCAGCTCACGGCTCTTGCTGAACTCTAACAAGTGAAGTGGGTGTCGTAGCGTCAGGTACACAAGGAAGGTGACTTTGATATGAATGAGTGGTCGTTGAGTGCAGGTGAACTGTACGTGACTCGATACTTGTTTCCCGTTGCACGGTTACTCACACGAAACATTCCTCGGGTGTGGAATACTGTTGAGGACTGTTTGTTTGAGCGACTGAAAGAATTGTTGAAGCGTATCTCACTCTGTGAGTCCGTGGGGCTCTTACGCACGGTTCTGACGCTCTGAGGTTCTTGAGGACCAGTGTGATACCAACAGTTGCTCATACATAACACTTTTCACAATTTTTCATCTTTTTATTTTTTCAATTACTTTATTTAGAAATGCATCCGACAAAATTTTCACCATATTAGCATTTTTGAAAGCCTTGATTTAACGACATTTCACGCGCATAAATATATCATTTAACAAGATCTGCTACAGCGGAATGTCACACTCAGTAATGGGTAAAAGCATCTAAATCCCAATTACCCCAACTTATGCAATTAATTAGAGAGTCTCTACCAACATCTTTGGGTCCGTTATTTGACGGCTGGTAACCACACTTCGCGCGAAGAAATATATCACTGATCTGCTACGGCAGAGTGCCACACCTAGTAATGGGTAAAAGACGTGATGATATATTTATTTTTTATTTATTTATTAAAAGACTTTCTTAGTAAGAGTCGCTTCGCTCGTACCAAATAAATCCTGAATCTATATAAATATTGAACGTGTTCTTGGTAAGGCTCGCTTCTCGAAACACACTTCATACACGTAAACGATTGTATTTGTTTTTGGCAAAATTTACATGATTTAATATTGCACTTTACACTGTCTATACCTCCTAATTTCTAATATTTATTAGAATGTTTATTACTATGTAGTACTTGTTACCAAAAATTAAGGAAAATCTCCTATAAAGTATAATTTTGGTTATAACCTATTTTTTCCACGACTTACTTTTATGAATTATATAAAAAAATTAAGTAAATGAATAATTAAAATTTACTTAATTTTTTCTTCCTTTAGCAACGAGATTAAAATTCACTTTTTCTCCCGGCGCGGCGTTTTTAGCACCAACAGAAAAAAAACTTATTTTTGTCCCGTCTTATTTAGCACAATAGGTAAAAATATATTATTTTGCTCACGATTTTAATAGAAACATATTTTTATACTGGGTCTTGGAAAAAACAATAAATATAAATAGGTTTAAAATCTATATAGGTAACTATTATTATTTCAAACATAATTTGTACAGAAACGGCTACGTAAAAACTAATGCAACACCCTGTATATATTTTAGCTGGAAAAATACGTTAACCAGCCGTCGAATTGCAACTCGAATATTAACTCAAATATATAAAATAACAATTACTAAAAAAGGAAAAAGTCCTGGTCTGAGTCAATTTTCTTCTTGTATGGAAAATATAACGATATACAAATGTGATATTTACTTGTATAAAAGCTTTAATAAAAGTTTGAGAAGCACTATCCATCAACTAAGATAATCCGTAGTTCGTAAACGTACGCGCAGTCGTATAACTCGTGGAACAGAACACCATTTACTTGCAGCAGATAAGGATTAAGAAATTGTAGATTCCAGACCTCCACTTAATAGTTATAAAGGAATTTGATGGTTCTTAAATAACCTGTTGTGATCGATTGATGTGTTTTTCATTGCGAATTTTACATGTTTCCTACATTATACATAATGTATTCTATAATTTATATTTTATATTTTATGTTAAAACTACCCCTCTGAACCACCCTCTACTAGCCGTGCTTCACGCGAAGAAATATGTTATACATTAATATTAAAAATAAAAAATTATTTAAATTTCAATTTAATTTTTACTTCCTTGTACGAAGTAAAGGAAGTATTGTAATCGCGAAAATTTTCGGTTCTCAGATTTCAACGGAAATAGGTATTTTGGCCCTCCCTGAATCTATTTTGACTAATTTCGTCATGCCGTCTGTACGTACGTATGTATCTCGCATAACTCAAAAACGGTAAGCCGTAGAAAATTGAAACTTTATATTTAGGACTGTTATAACATCTAGTTGTGCACCTCCCTTTTTGGTCATTATACAACTACCGGAAGTGGTACTTTACTTGAAGCCTATAATAGATTTTCATGAAAAACTATATTCAAATATAATTTAAAACTTTCCAAATTTGGAATATAAGACTACTATATCAATGGAAATAACATAATAGATTTTGGTTAAAATAGATTAACCGGAAGTGGCACATTACATGAAGCTGCTAACAGTTTTCCTTGAAAAAAATGGTATTATTTTAATTTTAGAAATGAATGCTGCAAATAAAAGTTTTAGAGAATTAAATTCTGCGTCTAGCGCATTAAGAATTTTTAAATTAGCCTTTTGCATAAGCGAGATATCTAAATTTAAATATTATATATTTTTAGTTTTTTTTTTAAATTAAGTTTGCTATGGATTAGAACAAAAAATAAAAAATAAAAGATTTTATGTCAAATATATGTGCAATTAAAAAATATCTATAGTTTAATACACGTACAAGGAAGTCATGTGGTGTCCACATCAGATTTTTCTCAATATTTTTAATATGTAATGATATAGAATGGTCACATGGTTGAATTCAGAAAAAAATACTCTATCGAATAGGTCTATAAAATATGTATAATCTCATTAGAAAAAATATAACTTTGTGTTGCAACTTGAGAATCACTGGTTTAACAAATTATTTTATTCTTTAAGCAGATGTCCCCCTTGGTCTTCTACAAATTTGCTTTATAATATTTTTTTGTGACTATAATAATAATGGAAATATAGGCGGTGGTTGGTTTCACTGTTACACCCTGTATACTGATATCTGTTACGGCTGATACATTTATTTATTTTATTTATAAATAAATTTAATAGTTTAATGGATTTTAGTAGAACGGGCACATATAACATATGTTAGAAATTTCTTTAGTTTAACCGTTTTATTTTCAACTGATTTGTTTAGCTTTTCAATTCATCTTAATTTATGTATATATGTTTAATTAAATGCTTATTAAAGTCGGTCTAATGACCGAATAATTTTATGAAACATTATTTGATTCAACTTCAATATCAAGTCTTCATAAAATAAAATAAATATATCATCACGCCTTTTATGCATTACTGGGTGTGGCACTCTGTCTAAGCAGATCTCAGTAAGTGATATATTTTTTCGCGTGAAGTGAGGTTACCAGACGTTAAATTACGGCCCTCAAAGATATTAGTGGTGGGGGAGCCACAGGGGTAGATTTAAATTGGTGAAAATTGTTTGTCGGCTGTGGGGATCGAACCAGAGTTTTCAAAATCCACAGGCCGACTCGATACCACTGAGCCACCTACCCCATGTCAAGTTCAAGTTGTTATATATCTATTTATCTACATATATAATATATTTCATGTTACCAGTCGTCAAATTAACTCCCCCAAAGCTGTGTTCTTCTTCACAACCTTTTTTATTAGTTTTATTTATTTCTGAATTTTTTTTTTGACAAATATATGTCTTAGTCAAACTAGGTTATATACTATTTGTTACTATTAATATATTTTAGAAGTTTTGAAAAATATTTGTTCATTTTAATCTCCATTAAATTTTGTTTGGCGCCATTATACATAAAATATATGATATAACGTGTTTTGAATTGGCTTTGGGTACAGTTATATTTTGTCACAAATGCTAGAAGGAAGCCTTACTAAGTATTTAGGTGGTTTAAACATTTGGCGACTTCAAGGGTAAGTCTAGACATCCCAGCAGGTTTCAAATAACAAAGTCTGGACACTTAAGAAGCTTAAGAAATGCTGAAATACTCTTTTACCCAATGCTATTTTGTCCCAAGTCACATTTTATTATCAATATCTTAAATAGTTGTGAAATTTACTCGAACTGCCAAATACCCCGCTATAATTTAAATTATTTATTATTATTAAATTAATGGGGTAGGTGGTTCAGTGGTATCGAGTCGACGTGTGGATCTTGAGAACCCTGGTTGGATTCCCACAGCCGACAAACAATTTTCACCAATTTAAATTAACTCCTCTATTAACGTTTTTGAGGGCCGTGATTTGACTGCACTTCACGCGAAGAAATATATCACTTACCGAAATTAGATACGGCAGAGTGCCACACCCAGTAATGGGTACAAGGCGTAATGATATATTTATTTATTTCATTTATCTATTTACTTCATTTGGTAACGGGTGATTAAAAAAATCGAAAAAAGCAATTATTCAATTTAAAAAGGCTTTTTAAAATGAAATAAATGTAATTGATTCAAACATAATTATTTTTGTGGTCAGTGAAAGTCATACAATACTTTAAATGTTACAATGATAAATACGATTAAAAATCATAAATTTGAAATTAATTATCTGTCATAATTGACAACGAAAAATGTCAGTGATTGTGATAAGCTCAGACCTATCCATTATATCTAAAGCCCGGATTTTTAGGCAATTGCCTAGATTCAAATTTTAATATACTTCAGGTAATTTAGTTTTTCTATACATAGGTAATATGTTTACGTGTAATGGAAGGTTTTTTTTTCGTGCCTTAAAACCTATTTTTTCTATATTTTGGTTATTGTGCCTATTTTACCTTATACAGCCTATTTTGCCTATTTTTGTTGCCTATTCTAACTTTTATTGAGCAGACAAGGTTTATCATCTACTTCGTTGACTAATTCAGCACTCGACAAAGTGTTTCAACCTAACTTATAATATTTAAAGTACTTACTTTAATCAAGTTTTTGTGTGTGAATTCGGAAGAAAAAACGTTTTTAGTCGAAATTTTACGTGGCAATTCAATTGTGTCTTTGCCATTAATCAATGGAGCTGAGGTAACTTTAGACGATATGGCTAAATATAAGAACGCCCCGGTCACATTTTGTGATGTCGGACGAAGTTTTCAGCTTACAAGCAAGTTCTGACAGACCGAAGACAGTCCCTTTTCGAAAATTTCATAGAGCAATTGCTCGTAATATTTTGTGAATTAAAGTATACTACATAATTTGAATTTACATAATAGTTAATAAAATGAGAACCCTACATTATTATTTTTCAGATTGCGTTAATTTTTGTTTAAAATGATTATTTTTTTCTAACGAAGAGTAGATACGAGTACCAATATTAGAAAAAGGAATCGTTTATTTTGTTTAAAACAAATTATTTACATTTAGGCTGCCTAAAATCCCGCCTATTTTAGAGTAATTACCGGCCTATATGCCTGCTTATTTGGGTGTTTTTAAGAGCCTAAATATCCGGGCTTTAATTATATCTATGCTTGTATTTTATGACACGATTTAATGCCAAGTTTTTTGAATCAGCCTATATGACACTTTACTTTGCTACTATTTATTTAAACTTTAAATTATTTACAAAAACTACGACATTTCCTTCCTTTCTTATCTTTTGATTCGTTTTTTGTTTTCTTTCTATAGAATGTCTAACTGCAATTATATACAATTTTAAAAACAAGCGCAGAAGGACGCTTCCCTCCTTTCTTATCCTTTTAAATTCATTGTTAGAGGAATGGGCGTAAATGAAAGATTAATTAATTAATTGAAGGTTTGTTGTGTGATGAAAAATGAAGAAGAGGACTAAATGAGCTTGTATGGAGGGAAGGTGATGTTGCAACTATTCTATAAAATGTTTCAGGGGTTCGTGCTACCCCATTTAAGGAAATATAGCGTGATGTTATGTATGTAATAATATTTTTTCGGTAGATGGCATTACTGGTTCGATAGAACTTCTCATGTCATTTTACTGTTTGTTAGAGCTCTTATTCTCTGCTGGCACAGTTCTTCGTCACCAGCTTCTTCACGTGAACTTTGTTCTAGGTGAAGGAGGGTGTTATACCATACTGATGAGCTGTAATAAGAGCGAAATGCGTCTATGGTTATTAACTGTTCTGGCTAGCCTCTGACGATGCCCTCATAAAGTGACTTGGAGGCTGAATTTTGTGAGACTTAGCCAAAGTGTTTAGTTTGATATTTTATTAATAATATTTTTATTTGTGTTATGAATATTTCATAAAATTATGAACTGTTTTTTAGTATCCGTTATTCCTGTAAACCACAAAAAAAACAATAATAAATATTTATTTATTCATTATTATTTTTTTAGTAAATTAAACATGTAGATCAGAATAATTTAATGAAAATTAATACGAAAATACTGTTATCTTTTCCATTAGAATCTGGAAATTTGTATCTAACCTTTCTATTTTGATTATGAGTCCATGACCGCGATGTCTAATGGTGGAATTCTGTATATGTATATACAGGGTGTTTCACAACTTAGAGCAAAAAATTAAAGGGTATATTCTGTACGACGTGCTGATCATGAAACAAAAACAATTTTTTTTTAATCACAAAACTATTTTCCATGTTTCCCAGTCCAAAATATTTCGTTGCCACTGCCACTAGGTGGATGATTATGCTAAAGTTATTAATTAAATAAAATTCTATTATAAATAACTGCTAATAATTGAATTGTGTAATTATTATTTCGTAGTTGATACCTACTTCATTGTTTGTGTTTAATAGGAAAGCGAATCCAGTGCAGTACTACAAAAAATGTTTTAGGTTAACAACCCTTAATTTTTCGAATTAAAAAAAAATCTTTTTGTTTCATGATCAGCACGTCCTACAGAATATACCCTTTAATTTTTTGCTCTAAGTTGTGAAACACGCTGTATAAATTTTATAGATTCGTAAATCTATAAATTATGATCAAAATCGCAATGAAACGAACGACTTTATGATATTTTTTCTATTTATCAACAAATATTGATGCGATGTTGTTCATTATTTACATATTTATGAATGCATAAAGGGACAGATTCAAACATTTGCAAACTTTTCATTTATAATTAATATCTCAATTTTGCCGATGCGACTACTGCCATTATTAGACGTGTGATAAACAGTGACTTCCATTACTTGTAATTAGAAACTAGGTACTGTAAACGAAGCTTTATACTTGCGTAATTATGAATTGATGATGTGTTTAAGGTTACGGAAACAATACAGGTTGCTAAATTATCTTAATTTCACATGAGACGAATTAATATATTATTAATAGGTATATTAATTACAGTTTAATAGCTTTCAGATCTAATCTTAGACAAAATATCGAGGAAAGTGGAATTCCGTCCCAGGTGTTACGCCAAGTTAAATTAACTTTCCTCGGGGGATATCCTTGAAATTGGGGTGGCAAATTTAATATAAAAATATTTCCTAACGCACCTGTTGCCCGGATATTCCGTGCACGACACACTTTCATCCAAACGATGAAAAACACACTGCCAAGTGTGGTTTTATAAATAAACACGGTTACACTGAACTAGTATTAATTACTTGCTAGTAATTAGGAGTAATTATAGTTGTTCATCCAATTAATGTACGTAAAAATGCCCCTTGTTAATTAGAGATAAAGTGATGTTTGAAATTCCTTTCGAATGTAGCGTTTTAAGAGAAAATTAAAAAATATCTTCAAATTTTATAAAGATGAATAATTATTTTAAAATGTTATGCATAAACTTATTAACACAATTTTATTATATTTTTAATTTATTAGGTTACGGTAAAGTTAGAAACTTTAAAAATTAAAAGTTTGATAGTTCCCTGCGGCATTAAACGGTTTTAATTTTGACCTCGTTATAAACTAAAGTAAAACGGAGAGATTAGTTTTTCAAGATTTATTACTTTTTTAAATATTACAAATATTCTTCACAACAATAATAACTTTCATAATTTTATACAGCATGCAATGATAATGATTCTTTTGGTAAAAGCAATTACTGAATTGAAACGTTGGAAAATGAAATAAAGTCGTAATTAATTACTATTATACTTTTAAAATGTAATAAATTTCATAATTAAAATTCCAATACAATTGATAATAATCTTATTGTTAATTTAATGAACTAATAAAAAAAACTATTCTCAGATATTCAATGAACCTGAAAACAAACAATTCAAGGTTATTTTAAACACGGAAACAAAATCAAAAACAAAACATAACAAATTATAGTTAATGAAGTCACGTAGAATTACATAAACAATATATATATATATAAAAAAAAATGAATCATAATTTTGTTTCTTTTCCATTCGTTACAGTCTCTCGCCTTATCATCTGCAACCATATTCACGCAGAAAATCTGCGGGAAAACACTATTAAATCATTTGCATTTTTCCGTCATTTCTGTTCAAATTTTTTTTAATAATAATTATAAAATAATTAGCTTTACTAAGAATAAAAGTAATGATGAAACTAATTGTTGTCGTCATAATGGAATAAGGTGACAGTGAAATTCTGTTTCACTTTATTTATTTGATTAAAAAGCGAGCTCACTTATAAAAACCATAGAGACGTATAATACTCCAATTATTTATATAGTAATGTAATTTTGAAAGTGGAACGGTTATAGTATATTCACAGAGTGTGTAGAAATTCTTGTTATTTAAGAAATTACTTAGAAAACAATTTATAGAACATATTTATTTATTTATGCTACTTTGTACAACAAGAACTTAATCTCAATTACGGCTGGTAACCGCACTTCACGCAAAAAAATATATCACTTACCGAGATCTGCTTAGGCAGAGTGCCACACCCAGTAATGGGTAAAAGGCGTGATGATATATTTATTTTATATTTATTTACAGTACAGGATTCGGATGTACCGTAGCAGATCTGCGTACGTGATATATTTATGCGACTGAATTGCGGTTATTGCTCCCAAAGATGTGGTGGAAAAGCCACAGGAGTAATGTGGTGAAATTTGTTTGTCTACTGTCGGTATTATAATTTATTAATATACAATTTTTTGTCTACGACTATTAAGTAATATGTGCATTTCTTGATACATAATATAGTTTATTACTCATGGTTATGAGTAATCAGTTTCAGCTATTCATGTTGCTGTTGCTTTAAGAACGTAGAGATGACCGTGAGTAATAATTTATTATTAACAAATACAGCAATACAACAAAAACTATTCACTTATATACCCTCTTTTAATTATAATTTTTGTCAAATTTATTTCGACCCAAAAGTGTAATTTTCAGTTGAATAATTATAGAAAAACTTGCTTGTAATAGCTATTACTCATCCGTTTATTTACAGCTCAAACCGCAAAACTTAATTTTCATGAGAAATAGCTATTATTACATGCGCGTAGAATATAATTATTATATTATCCCCCCAAACTATTTTCAAGAAATTAAATTTATTTTGAAATCATATTTTTACTAACATCTTTAGAGGGCGTGATTTGACGCCTAGTGTTTACAAAATATATCACTTACTGAGATCTGATACGACAAAATACCACACCCAGTAATGGGTAAAAGGCATGAAGATCTATGTCTATATATTGTTCACTACTATTTTCACATAATATAATATCGAATTGGATTGTTGGTTTGAGATTCCCACGGACGACAAACAATTTTTACCAAATTAAAACTACCCTTGGGGCTATATATTCAGTAACATCTTTGGAGGCCGGGATTTGACGGTTAGTCATCGCAACTTCATGCGCAAAATATAACACTTATCTGCTACGGCAAATGACATACCCAGTAGTGACTGAAAGGCGTGATGATATATTTTTTCACATAAATTTAATGGTTTTAAATTTATTACAATACTTTCAAATCGTGTTCGTGTGTCAGGATTACAATGTTGACGTGGACTGATTTTTTTTATGAATCTGTGAGTGGATGTAGGTGGCTCAGTGGTATCGATCTTGAGAACCCTGGTTCGATCCCCACAGCCGACAAACAATTTTCTGCTATTATAGAACTGCCATGGCCAAGAATGACCATAATTTTGACATATAAACATGCAGATGAGAATTTCTGGTTGAATCAGTTCAAACAATCAAAATTTTTATTATATGGTTCTATATAGTTCAGAGCACGAGAAATACAGTCGTTCAAACCGCATTTCAATATCTCTTTTAGTTTTTGAGTTATGGGCTTTCAAAGTTGAGCTTAAAAAAAAAGTCAAAAATCGCTGTAACTCAAAAACTAAAAATGATATGAAGATGCGTCTTGCGCCATTCGATTTCTCGTGGTCTGAATTATATAGAACCACATTTTAATAATTTTCGATTTTTGAACTGGTTCAACCCAAAATTCTCATTATTTGTATGTACGAGCTCTTATACGAAGAATTTGAGAACAAATCTCTACACAAAATAACTTTTGGATTGTTTTGAGGTTCTAAATTTATACCTAACGTTTAGTTAATGTAATTTAAAGTAATTCAAATTCATTTAATTTGTTTAAACTTAAAATGTTTCTTTTAGACTATAGACTATTACACTTCAATGCATTGCTGAAAATAGCATTTTCCCTATGTTTACTTTTAAAATAAACGCTCTAATGTATTGCTGTCAAACTTTTTAACTGTAACTATGGTAATGATATATCGCTATGTTTACTGATAAAAAAAACTACCGGTATATACATATATATATATATATATATATATATATATATATATATATATATATATATATATATATATATATATATATATATATATGTATGTACATTTAAATTTTAACTTTAAAAATATATAAAATACTTAATTATGTTTCATTTCTAATGCGCATGCTTCTTAGATGTAAATATTTCAATAATATTTTTAACAGCTAACAAATAATTGTACCTAACTCGACAAGTCCGTTCGTTCAATTATCGCTGCAGAGGTACCCAAGCGATCTCAACCATTTTAAACACGTTTCAGAATTAAACAGCGTTTTATCTGTACGCTTATAGATCATTGAATACATTTTGCAGTTTCAGTGAGAATGTATAACTGCTTTCATCTTATATTTTAGTTATGTAGTGCAGTAAAAATAACTTTAAAAGTATATCAAATGTTAAACGAAGGTTGTGTTTATGTGTGAGTGAATTTTGTGTACTATTTTGGTGTCAATGTGATTGTGAAGTGCCTAAAATGGGGAAGATCAGAAAAAAATGTATGCAGAGGTGTCCAGGGAGCCGATTCCAGTTGTAGATTGAAAAATGATGTTCTTAAGGTAAGATAAATACATTATAATATTTTTACCCATTACTGGGTGTGGCAGTCTGTCGTAACAATCTTTAGTAAGTAACATAATTATGCGCGTGAAATCCGTCAAATCACGGTCCCCAAAGATGTTAGTAAAAGGCTCCACAGGAGTTATTGCGGGAATTGAACCCGGGTTCACAAATCTATAGTCCGATTCGATACCATTGACCCACCTACCTAATTAAATTTATATAATTATGTAATATCAATTAAATTGTCTTATTTTTATAATATTTACAAAGAAATTATTATTTATAAAAAAATATACAACATTCATACAAATGACTTTTTTTAATAATCCACATTATTTGTTAAATTTGGACAAGTTTGGACACATTTATGAAATGTTAATTCTTAATACAAAAAATTCAAGAAATTGACTATTAAAAACATTTCACTGAGCAGATGGACAATTAATTTTGTGTTGATTTAAATTGACTATTATTCTTTTATTAGATTTGATAGATTCTATCAAAATAATATTATAATGATCAGAACAAAAATACATCACAAAAACCAAAGCCAACGTAATTATATTTCTTATCATGTAATTAATTTAGGCACATCATTATAAATAGTATTCCCAATTAATTGTCGACACCCGTGAATCTACCGGTCAGAATTATTATCTGTAAAAATTATCCGCTAGATGGCAATAGTATACCATTCTTCCCGATTTATTGTACATAATTTAAACATAAATATTAATTAGCACTTTCCTTCAATCGCACACTTTGGCAAAACTAAATCTAGCCATTTTGATTTATCATAATTAATATTGCAAGAGTGATTGCCGATAATATTTTGGCATAACATAACAACGAATTTAAATTCCTGTTAAAATAAATAAATATATCAGCACGCCTTTTACCTAATACCGGATGTGGCACTTTGCCGTAACAAATTTCGTAAAGTGATATTTTTTTTCGCGTGTAGTACGCTTACCAGCCGTCAAATTATGGCCAGCATAGATGCTAGTGAAGGGGGGGCCACAGGGGTAGTTTTAACGTGGTGAAAATTGTCAAACCAGAAGCAGTCCTCCATCGAGAATTTGCCATTTTTATTTTTTTTTAATTGACGTTTATGAAAATAGCATTTATTTTATTGGTACTCAAAGAGATTTAATTACAATCATTAATTTCACTAACAGAAAATTAATAAAATAGTTTCATTTCATTGGTTCATTTTTAAACAAATTCGTGATTCTATTGGTTCACACTTATATATACGTGCTACATTTTCTGTCTAGTAACCATGGTTTTAAGTAATTCTGATAGTCTTACGACATAAAATAATAATAAGTAACCTAGGCAACGTTGGAAAATGTTGACACATTTTGTTTCTATAAACTGCTTGAATTTGAGTTTAGCAAACACGTCTTATATTTATTAATTTATTTATTTATGTTACGCTGTACAACAGGAATTTAATCCCAATTACAGTACAGGATCCGCACTCACCGAGCCGCAATGTAGTAGTTCATATCAATTTTAGCTTGAGTGAGATTTGAACTCGGCATCTCCGGATTCGAATTCCATATTGCTATCCACACCACCGTACTGACTGATTGATTCTAAATTAATTATAAACTATATTTCTTAATATTAGATATATATTTTAGAGATTATATAAAATGTGTACATTTTGCAAATAAAAGCAATCTCCGTTCGATTAAAGCGCTCGAGGATTTCCTTCCTGCTTGTTTCACTGTTGCATAATATCGTATAATCGTGTACTTACATTTCAAAATATAAATAAATAAATAAAATATACCGGCAATTTATAAAATTTCCGCTAATCCGCCTGGTCGTAATTTATCGAAAACCCAATGAAACCCTCGCAAAAAAAACAATAGAATAAATTTTTCAAAATCCCACCCTTTCTTAATTAAAACACACATGGCGCTTGGAGCAGAACCGTGGTTTGAAATAAATTGTAAAGGTTGATAACAAATGGTTGAGCTTATATCTCATCCAAGTCACACGAGGGAATCTACGTATGTTTAGCTTTTGTTTTACGTGTTGTAGGAACAATTGAACAAGCAACAAGTACTTGATACATTGCTGCTATTTGCAGACCGTACTAATGATATACTACAGACGAAATAACAAATATTGTTTGCGAGCCAACTGTTTTTATACTGACAGAAAATCGCATTTGTTATATTATTTTGTTGTTTTCTAGAAGAGGAACTTAATCCCAATTATAGTAGTTTATAGTGGAATTTGGGGCACGAACCAATACATTTTGGGGTTTTTTTATGTTACAGTTTTAAAATAGTTATTTTTGATTCTAGATTGCGAAATGTTACTTTAGCATTCGAGAATGCAAAAGCATTTCGCAATCGAGTATCAAACCACGTTTTTTCTAAAACTATGTCTTAAAATTAGTAATAATGTAATGAGAAAATTTTGACGTTTAGGATTAATTAATGTGACATCTAATGTCTCTATGACAACAATGTATGTAATATAATTGCTATCAAATCTGGTATTCTCTGACCAGCAATTGACAGCTGGTTGGCAATAGAAACCAAACAAATTTTTTTTCTGCGATTTTTGGGATTCGCATTGCATTTCTCAAGAAACTATTCCAGTGCACCAGTTAGCTTCCTTAAGCGGGATAAATATGAATAATTGCTCAATTGGAACATTAAATATAAATTTTGTTAAAGAATAGAAGTATTGTTTCTAAGCAAAAAAATAAAGTAACAAATTTTAATAAATTGTGAGCCGCCTTTTTTCTATTAAAAAATTGCAGGATGCAAAAAACTTTTGCATCCTGCATGCAAAAGTCTTTTGCGTTCTGTAGACAAAAATCACTCATTTCGCGTGTTGATAATTGTCATGTAAATTTTAACTTTATATGACAGTTTTCGATAAAAATATTATATAAGTTTCGGTTCATCATGTCTTGACAAAAACCTAATATATTTATATATTTATCTCGGTTTCTCATCCACTGGATCACGAATGTCACTTGATTATATTTTCTGAATATTGGGATGTTTCAAAGTGGAAAGTGAAGGATAAGAATCTTTCTTAAGAATAGACATTAACTTCCGGGTATTTAGTCGTCAAAAAATCGTAAATGAAAATCTCACGATCTAATTTTGTTTCACTTTTTGCTTCATTTCCGAAAACATTGTGATAAAATAATTACTACCTGTTTCCTTAAATTAATTGTCAATTGTTGCGTGCTCGACAGAATTAAATAGCTCCTCAACTAATATTTTCTTCAAGAACAAATAATCAGTATAATTCCTATCGATCTTCACATTTTAATCAAGATTCTTCAATCAAAATATGAAAAAATAGTTATTTGTGTATTAAGAGCGTAAAGTGATTCTTTGTTACTCGAACATGGTAATTGCAGCGCGAGCCGAAGACTAGAGCTGCAATAGTGTAAGAGGAACAAAGACACTTTACGCTCGTGATACACACATAATTATGATTAAAATACGTATACGTACTGAAAATAAATTCGTTCTGTCAACTCTCAATATGATAAGTTTCTGTTTTGTTTGTATCCCTGGTAATTATTGAAATAAGCGCTCATTTAATATCTTGCCATTGGAGACGCGCAAAAAAGATATTTTTCAATTGTTCCACAGAAAACGTTAACTTTACGATGACAAATGAGAGCGTAATTGTCAACTTTTCATAATAATCGTAGAAAATAGTTATTTGTGTATTAAGAGCATAAAGTGATTCTTTGTTACTCGAGCACGGTAATTGCAGCGCGAGCCGAAGGCGAGAGCTGCAATAGTGCAAGAGGAACAAAGACACTTTACGCTCGTGATACACACATAATTTTTTCTACGATTGCATCTTAAAGTTATTAAAAAACGTAGGTATACATCTAAAACTAAATTCGTTTTGTTAACTGTCAATATGACAAGTTTCTGTTTTGTTTGTATCCCTGGTAACTATTTAAATAATCTTTTTCGCGCGTTGCCATTGGAGACGCGCAAAAAAGATATTTTTCGATTGTTCCACAGAAAACGTCAACTTTACGATGACAAATGAGAGCGTAATTGTCATCTTTTCATAGCAATCGTAGAAAATAGTTATTTGTGTATTAAGAGCGTAAAGTGATTATTTTTTACTCGAGCACGGTAATTGCAGCGCGAGCCAAAGGCGATACACACATCATTTTTCCTACGATTGCATCTTAAAATTATTCAAAAACGTATACGTACTGAAAATAAATTCGTTCTGCCATTGGAAACGCGCGCATTTAACGTCTTTTTCGCGCGTTGCCATAGGAGACGCGCAAAAAAGATATTTTTCAATTGTTCCACAGAAAACGTTAACTTTACGTTGACAAATGAGAGCGTAATTGTCAACTTTTCATAGTAATCGTAGAAAACTGAACTTTTCTAAGATTTTAAAATTATTTGCTTACCTATTTTCTGTGTCGACTGCCAACTTGTTATTATTATTATTCTCGACAACTGCAGTCGTCTTGAACTTATTCTCTTCAGTACCAATAAGTACTTCAGTCCTTCCGTTTTGAAAAGGACTAGAAGCCCTTCGATCCCCACTAGGTCTAACCTCCAAGACCTTAGTGACCGGAAGTTCCTGCGATGTTGAATCCTCGCCTTCAGACGGAATCCTCTGCGTCAGGATAAGATCAGAGGCAACGTCATTGCCGTTGGCGGCAGCGACGGGCACGGGCGCCACTGGGCCAGGGGCGACAGTGACTGCGGCAGGAAGTAGGATAGGGGTAGCTGTAGCTACAGCTATAGGGGTTGTAAGTGCAGGGGTTGCGAGGACTACAGCAGGGTTTACTACCGCCGGGGTGGGTTTGAGGGTTGAGGACGCGGAGGTGACGGGGACGACGGAGGGGACAGAGGTAGGAGGGTTGTTGTTGAATGCTTCGGTTGATGTGAGGGATGTGACGTAGATGGGGGAGTTGTCGATAATGCCGTTGATTTCTTGGCTTGTGGATGATGTGGATTGTTGATTCAGCTAAAGAAAACAAAATTAAACAACATACAAATCTTATTGTTTTTTATTAATTATATTTCGTAGTTATTTGCATCAGCGATCTATAGGTAAATATTTATTATTCATTGTCATGATAATTCTCACTCTACATAACAGAAATAATATTTATATGATTGTAATTTAAAAATGAAAGTTACACGTGACCAAAGTTTAAATCGTTGCCATGTGCATGATGCGCATACTGTGGTTAGTATTTGTAGTATAAGAATTTAGTTGCTTGTTCTACATATTGTTTTTTGTTTAAGTTAGTTACTGAAAAATAAGAATAAGTTTTTTGTGTGATTATTGAAAAAGTCATTTAATAAACATATGTGTTCAAAGTAATTGAATTATTTAACTTAATTTATTATAAACATAACAGTATTAATCCATGACTTTCGCGCAAATTAAGGATTCATTTTCGACAATTTTCAAATTGTGAAAGTGATAATTATATTAATTTTCTCCTAAAACTAATTTTGCGCATTTATTTTCTATTTAGCCTCGGGAAAGTACAAAATACAACTGTCCTAGAGCCTATATTCTTAAAAACTAAACAAGATATATATAAATGCGCTCAACGGCATTGAATTCCTCGTGTCCAAATTGACTTTTAAAAATTTCTCATTTTTAAGCCAATTTCAAACTGTTTACTTTATAATTCTTTTTCATAAGAATATTGTAACAAAAATTCATATATTTCATGTATTTTGATCTGTTGAATCTAAAGGTAAAAATCTTCAAGTACACATGTCTTCCAGTTTTTGAGATATTCTTGGAAAACTGTTTTGTGACAAATATTTTCGCGAAAATTTTTAAATATAAAAATTTAATTAAAACACGAGAAATTCAATGCTGTTAATCGCATCTTCATATTTCGATTAATTTTTGAGATATGGCCTTAGGAAAGTACAAAATTTGATTATGTTATATTTGAGAAAAATTCGACTGTTCCGGAGTTTATATCTTAAAAACCCGCGACATTTTTAGCAAAGTTTTAGTGATGAAATATTTTGAAAAAGTAATTATTTGTACATCAAGGGAAGAAAGTGCTGCTTCATATAAAGCACCTAAGAGAAAGAATGATGCTTTCTTCTGAAAGTATACATATAATCCATATAATTAAAATTTTTCAGAAATAAATTAGAAATTTAGATAAGATTTATTATTGTTTTGGCAGATGTCACCTGGAAGTTTTTAATATCAAATCATTTCATTGTTTTTTTTTCTATTGGGATGAATATGGCATTACTTTTTTCTTTAGGAAACTATGCTGCAATTAAGCATATATTTAAATGAATTTTGTTTTAACATTACTTGTGAAAATGATACTCAATTTAGTTGTGCAGTAACCATTTCCTTCACTAGTGATGAAAGTAAATAACTTTCCTAACTCACTAGTGAGGGAAACGGTTACTATGACAACTAAATTGAGTGAGGGAAATGTCATTTGACATGGTGAAGAGAAGGAAACGTGATGTGCATTTACAAATACAACTTCTATGATTTAATTTATTGTATAGCAAACGTAAAAATGTAATTTTCACGTTTAATGTTGTGTTATAAGTATTGGAGCATTCGCTGTCGCTTGAGCTTTAACTTTCGTACTTGTTTTGTAATGAAACCCTTTTCTCACTAGTCTTACAATACACCATTAATAAATGACATGAACACAACTGTTGTCATAAAATTGTTTACTTCTATCAGTTTGAGAATTTGCAGACAAAACAAAATAAAATATTTTATGTCATCGAAAATTAGATAAAAATAGTATAGAGCGATTAAGCGTTTTTATATATCATGATAACTTACATACTATTAATCTAAAATTACACACTTCATAAATATGTAACGACCCTAATTCACAGCACCAAACAAAAGAAAAACCAATCCAATACGTCATCACTACACAACTTCTCTCCAGACATCTTCTGTTTCAAAGTCTGGCCGCGATAACGCAAACACACACACATACACACTGAGAACGTTGGTTGTTTCTCATTTGAATAACTTGGAAACTAGCCGAGGATCGGAGCAACCGATGTTGAGAACAATTGCTAGTCAGGCCCGCAACATGCAAAAACACTTTGCGGCGAACATTCGACCATCAACTGTTTGGAATCGATGGGCGGACGAACTGACATACGTTCATTAACAATCATAATTATTGTAAAATGATACGCGATAAGGAGACATTTATAAATATCATTCTAACAAACATTGAATGTATGTATTTATGCACTTACGTGATTCACGTAAATGGCATTTGGAGTTTTTTACAACAAATGCAATTTAATCAATTTTTACACCAATTTAAATTCCTTTTCTAATTATAACCTATATTTTCAAAACTTGCTTTCTTCAAAACTTAATGAAATGAGTTATATATTGTTTCGAAAAATGTCCTTGCCGATACCATTCATTTTATCAAAACTTGCATTAATTTGCAGATCGCACTAAATTACTCAGTTTTTACCCATTTACTACATACATACATACATAACATCACGCTATATCCCATTAAATGGGGCAGCACGAACCCCTGAAACATTCATAGAGCATCAGTGCACATCAACATTCTCATCCTGACACACGATACTCATTTCGACCACATTAACACTTCCTCCATACGAACTCTTTCCTTCCTCACAACCAAAATCCATCATCACGCAACAAACATTCATCCATTCGCTCCTGTACACCTGTTTCATAAATCTTCACTTACGCCCACTTTTCTAACAACGAATCTATAAGATTGTAAAATAATTATTTAATTCAAATATTATTTTAGTGGCCGAAAAGTATTCATTAATACTTTTGTACAAATAGTCTAACAAAAAAAACTTATTTTTGACTAATCGAATAAAAACATATTTTCACACATGCATAACATCACGCTATATCCCATTAAATGGGGCAGCACGAACCCCTGAAACATTCATAGAACATTCTCATCCTGATACACGATACTCGTTTCGACCACATTAACACTTCCTTCATACGAACTAAATTAGTAAATTATATAACTATTAGGAAAAGTAATATATTCCCGTATGGTTGTTATTACTTATCCGATTGAATTATTATTACTTAATTCTTCATTTTAGTTTGACATTTAAAAATTGATTTTATTGTCAATTTTATTTACTTATCACGAATATATTTTTCCATCAAAATTTGATTATTCCAAGAAAAATATAAAACTTAAATTATTTGTACTTTTTGTGTTGGTTACGATTTTCTTACCGAATCTGCCCTCGAGCATTAATTCATATCCGGAATATTTTTATTATACATTCCAACAACATAAGTGTCGGCATGTGGATCTTGAGAACCCTGGTTCGATCCCCACAGCCGACAAACAATTTTCACCAATTTAAATTTACCCCTGTGACTCCCTCACCACTAATATCTTTGAGGACCGTGATTTGACGACTGATAACCGCATTTCACGCGAAGCAATATATCACTTACCGAGATCTGCTTAGGCAGAGTGCCACACCCAGTAATGGGTAAAAGGCGTGATGATATATTTATTTATTTTATTTAACAACATAACTGCACTTGTGTACCACTTGTGCAAATTAATACTTTGTTAAAATACTTGGAAAAAAATTCCGGAAAGAATCAATGCTTTAGGGAGATTATAAATTGAATATTTTGATTTAATACATATTCGCTGCGAGCCATTTCTGCCGATAGTTAATTTTAATTTTGAGTATAGTTTAATTATCTCGTTGCATAATAAATTTATTTAATTCGATGCATGCAAACCACGTAATTATTATCAGTATTTAGACTACAAATTCAGTACAATGTTCATGTTTATATTCATTAAATTTCATTAAATTACAATGAAATAATAATGCATCGATATAGTGCATTCCTATTATTAAGTGTTGTCAGTGTAATAAAATCCGTTCATTAAATACGAGTGAGTGATCTGAAGTAAAATAACTCACATCTTTTTAAATCGAACTCCTCTATTCAGTAAACATTTGTCGAAATTAATGTAGTATTTCTACTTTCGTTAGGAAATAGACGTTTTATTTCACTTATTTGAGTTAGGTAATAAACTGCATTATTTAACAAGTGAAATAATGAGGTAACATAGCAACAGATATCTTGGTAAACGAATTCTGATTTGTTATTCTTTTATTTTTTGAATTTATAAGTGTCATTAATATGTCAAAATTTCATAATTTCAAAAACGCTCTTTCGTATTTATTAGAACGGAAGTAGAAAAAATATTGTATGAAACTAGTAAAAAAAAGGTTATAACCTTACTTATGTGTAAGGTAATAACCTTCATTTCCTTACTAGTTTCATAAATAGCTATTTTCTACTTCTGTTAGGATATAGACGTTTTATTTCACTTATTTGAGTTAGGTAATGAGCTGCATTATTTAACTAGTGAAATAATGAGGTAACATAGCAACAGATATCTTGGTAGACGAATTCTGATTTGTTATTCTTTTATTTTTTGAATTTATAAGTGTCATTAATATGTCAAAATTTCATAATTTCAAAAACGCTCTTTCGTATTTATTAGAGCGGAAGTAGAAAAAAAATTGTATGAAACTAGTAAGGAAATAGGTTATTACCTTACTTATGTGTTTACATAACTCGGCTACGCCTCGTTCTGCAAATTTCACATATGTAAGGTAATAACCTTAATTTCCTTACTAGTTTCATAAATAACTATTTTCTACTTCTGTTAGGATATAGACGTTTTATTTCACTTATTTGAGTTAGGTAATGAACTGCATTATTTAACTAGTGAAATAATGAGGTAACATAGCAACAGATATCTTGGTAGACGAATTCTGATGTGTTATTCCTTTATTTTTTGAATTTATAACTGTCATTAATATGTAAAAATTTCATAATTTCTAAAACGCTCTTTCGTTTTTATTAGAGCGGCAGTAGAAAAAATATTCTATGAAACTAGTAAGGAAATAGGTTATTACCTTACTTATGTGTTTACATAACTCGGCTACGCCACGTTCTGCAAATTTCACATGTGTAAGGTAATAACCTTCATTTCCTTACTAGTTTCATAAATAGCTATTTTCTACTTCTGTTAGGATATAGACGTTTTATTTCACTTATTTGAGTTAGGTAATGAACTGCATTATTTAACTAGTGAAATAATGAGGTAACATAGCAACAGATATCTTGGTAGACGAATTCTGATGTGTTATTCCTTTATTTTTTGAATTTATAACTGTCATTAATATGTAAAAATTTCATAATTTCTAAAACGCTCTTTCGTTTTTATTAGAGCGGCAGTAGAAAAAATATTCTATGAAACTAGTAAGGAAATAGGTTATTACCTTACTTATGTGTTTACATAACTCGGCTACGCCACGTTCTGCAAATTTCACATGTGTAAGGTAATAACCTTCATTTCCTTACTAGTTTCATAAATAGCTATTTTCTACTTCTGTTAGTATATAGACGTTTTATTTCACTTATTTGAGTTAGGTAATGAACTACATTATTTAAGTAATGAAATAATGAGGTAACATAGCAACAGATATCTTGGTAGACGAATTCTGATGTGTTATTCCTTTATTTTTTTGAATTTATAACTGTCATTAATATGTAAAAATTTCATAATTTCTAAAACGCTCTATCGTTTTTATTAGAGCGGAAGTAGAAAAAATATTGTATGAAACTAGTAAGGAAATAGGTTATTACCTTACTTATGTGTTTACATAACTCGGCTACGCTACGGCTAGTGAGGAAAACGATTATTGTCACAACTAAATTGAGTGAGGGAAATGTCATTTGACATGGTGACCAAGGAAACGTGATGTGTATTTGCAAATAACCTTTATTTCCTTACTAGTTTCATAAATAGCTATTAAATAACGCAAATAATTATTTCATGGTTGTATAAAAAACTTGTCTTTTCCGCTCTTGCATGGTTCTTGATCGAGCGGCAATATACTACTTTCTGGCCTAGGTAAATCGACATAACATTGATACATAAATAATAATTTGCCAATTGCATTTGCCATCGCAAATATCTTGGTGTAAATAAGCAATTTGTGCGAGCTCTCGTACTTAATTTGAGTAGTAATCGATGATGCACCATCACGAAGATATGAAAGCATATATTGCTTCCGGAGTTCGGGATCTCAAGCTTCGACAGTGAGAAGAGAATACCTAAGAAGTTGAACAACTCTCAAGTTTTGATGAAATTTCCAAGTTCTAGGCGTGGTCGTACTGGTCGTACGTCCTGGCCTGGCTAACCCATGTTGGCAGCGAGAGACCAACATGAAGTGAGGTTAAAGTTTTCAGACTTTTTAGGATTAGGAGAGTTTTATCCGAAATGTATTTTAAACTATTTAACTGTCGTATTGCGTATTTTAAATCTTTTTAAAGTCTTGAGACGCCTTGAAGCTTGAGATAAAGTAATTCGGTCAGGGCTTTATGATTCATTGATTGATCGATTCGTATTTAACAATCATGACTACCTACTTATATTTTTTGTGCTTCATTTTTCTATACATATGTATCTGTCTTGTTATTATCATGTTCAGATACATGTACTGAACTATCTATGGTTGTCATGGAAACAATACTAAACAGTCCTTCTTGACTGTCATTTTGACGTTTCATCGTTATTTATTTTATCATATTTTTCAACTATATACGTGTACAATGGACTTGCTTAGAATTACAAAAAATAAACCAAAATTGTTGAACAAAATAACTACTTTATCCATTTATGATGATCCGTTTACAGCAGATTTCTTACTTTTTTGATGATCTACACCAGCGGTTCTTAACATTTTTCAAATAATTTTCGCGGCCTCGCAGTTTCTACTGAAATTACGAGTATTATATTGATTTTTAAATAAGGACTGATATAATAAAGACCTCAAATATATAAATCTAATGATATTTAAAAGTATTTTTCTACTGCCGTTATTAAAATATCATTTAACATACATATTTCCATGGCGCTAAAAAACATCTTAATTACATGTTGACAAGCCGTGGCTTCGAACGTTTTAGTCATGACTTGGGATATTAAGCACGGTGTGAAATTAGCTTCAGATGTAACTTAATCTTACTTTTTAAATCATTCATAAAACTTTTTGCGATCACAGAAAAATATCTACTTTTAAGGAAGAAAAAGGTTCATTTTTGTCTTTGATAACAGTAAAATAAAATTCTTGCAATATTTAAAATTTCCAGCTTTGAAAACGACTATACCGGGTGGAACATCATACCTGTGTACATAGGCGATTAACATGAAAAAACAGTTTTTCTGTGCGCATTGCTCCCCAAATTATTTTAGCCAAAAATGCTTCAAATAAATGTTGTAGAGCATAAAATTATGCATCTAAATCAATAAACAGAATTACATTTACATGCGTTATAACGACAGAAATTAAATAAAAAAATATTTAAAATTACGTTGAAAATATCAAATAGCCATGGAAGTGAAACAAAAATAGATAGATGCTTGACGTTTGACAGATCTCCTGATTTAGCACCTAGCGATATTTTTTATGGGGTCATCTTAAATGTATAATGTATAAGCAACGCCACCCAAATATTAATTCTTTGAGAGAAGCTATCGTGGATAAGTGCGCCTTAATCACAAATAGGCAGCTCGCTAATGTACGACATTCTTTCTACAATAGACTTGGTTATTGCTTCGCTGAAAATGGAGGTTCATTTGAATATTTATTGTAATAATAAATTGTAGTGATTATTTTATTCAGAGAATTATTGTTTGATATTTGAATTATAATAGATAGGTTATAATTTTTACATGACCAACCCTATAAGAAATAAACGTTTCATTGAAATGTACAATTGTTTATTTATTATTAAATTGTAATCATAGGTACGGAGTTTTTTGCATGAATTTTATTGAATGATTAATTTGTCGGGGGTAAAATATCAAATAGACAGAAAAACGTCAAGCATTTATCTATTTTTGTTTCACTTCCATGGCTATTTGATATTTTGACGTAATTTTAAATATTTTTTAATTTATTTCTATCGTTACAACGCATGTTAATGTAATTCTGTTTATTGATTTAGATGCAGAATTTTATGCTCTACAAAATTTATTTGAAGCATTTTTGGCTAAATAATAATAAACTGTTTTTTCATGTTAATCGCCTATGTACACAGATATGATGTTCCACCCGGTATAATATTTATTATACAATCATTACAAATACAAATAATATTTTGCTAGCAATTGTTTATATTATTATTTACTAATAAATTGGATTCGAACGAAAAATTTAATAAAACATAAAATAAAATATATATATAAAAAAAAATAATTACAGACAAAAATACTGGTAGGTAGCAGTTAAACTTTAAAGTTTCGCGGACCCTTCGAGATCCTTTTACAGACCCGGTGTTAAGAATCATTGATTTACATTACTCGTGAAATCCAAATGAATCAAGATCAATATAAAATGATCCTCTAACATGTAAGTCTCATATTAGTGATTTACCTGGTGAGACAGTTTGGTCATGTCCACCGGCGTGATCCGCTTGAGTGCGGAGAGCCGCTCGAGGCGCTCGCGAGCCTGCTGCTCCACGGCGATGACGAACGCATCCTGCACGCTGCTTGAACACAGCTCCAAGTCCAGAGCTGAAACCAATACACAAACATCACTAACAACATAATACTCAAATTACTTGTGAACATTACATTTACTTGTGATGCTAACTGTTTCTCTCACTAGTTATGAGAGTTATCTACTTTTCTCACTAGTGAGGGAAACGGTTACTATCACAACTAAAATTGATTGAGGAAAATGTCATTTGGCATGGTGACCAAAGATTTGATTTGTATAAAATAATTATTAAATTTATTGTATCGCCAAAATAAAAATGTAATTTTCACGTTTAATGTTAAAACACCCTTCTAAAGGCTATAACTCAAAAACCAAGCAAGATATTAAAATTCGGTCTGAACGAGTGAATTCCCCGTGTCCGAAACTACTTGTATACAAATTTTTAGCTCATTTAAAGCAAATTAACTTTTTTGAAATTTTTAATTATTTGGGATTTTTATGATTTTTAAACAAATTGCTCTAAAACTATTTCTCGTACGAATAATGTAACGAAAATTTACATACATATGTATTTCGACGTGCTGAATCCAATGGTGTAATGTTTATGTCCATAAGTCTTATAGTTTTTGAGATAATGGTCAAAAACTGTACGAGGAAAAAAATTGGCGAAAATTTTTCAAAAAAATAAAAATCGCTAAAAACATGCTTAAAGGTCAAATGAAACACGGGGAATTCAACCTTTCAGACCGCATCTCAATATCTTGCTTAGTTTTCGAGTTATAGCCTCGAGAAAGTTGAAAATCTGATTTTGAAAATTGTTTGAAAACATCAAATCTTCTAGGGGTTATAACTCAAAAACTAAGCAAGATATTAAAAGTCAGTCTGAACGAGTGAATTCCCCGTGTTCTAATTGACTTGTATACAAATTTTTAGCTCATTTAAAGCAAATTAACTTTTTTGAAATTTTTTTATTATTTTTCCAAGGGGTACCCCTTGGGATTTTTATGATTTTTAAACAAATTGCTCTAAAACTATTTCTCGTACGAATAATGTAACGAAATTTTACATACATATGTATTTCGACATGCTGAATCCAATGATGTAATGTTTATGTCTAGAGGTCAAATGAAACACGGGGAATTCAACCTTTCAGACCGCATCTCAATATCTTGCTTAGTTTTCGAGTTATAGCCTCGGGAAAGTTGAAAATCTGATATTGAAAAGTGTTTGAAAACAGCAAATATTCTAGGGGCTATAACTCAAAAACTAAGCAAGCTATTGATATGCGGTTTGAACGAGTGAATTCCCCGTGTCCGAAACTACTTGTATACACATTTTTAGCTCATTTAGAGCAAATTCTCTAAAACAAAGCTTGCGGAACTAGCCATTATATATTATACATATTTCTGTAGTCGGGCGTTTGAAAGTATTGTAATAAATTTGAAAACATTAATTTCTCAAAAACAATTGATTGAAAAGAAAGAAAATAATAGTAATTATAAATATAGTGATTCTTAATTTCATCAACAAATCTATTGGTTGTAAAGAAATAAATGAATATTTTGTTTAAATAATAAAACTGAGTCGGTAATGAGTAACATTGCATATATTTGTTGTTCATTCATAATCATAATATGTAGTTATGACAAAACATAAAATGAATGTAATGTGATGATACTTCCGCCAGGGAGTCATCCTGTTTTTCACCTTGAAACGATTTGCTTTTATATTTCTATACGTCAATGATTCATTGATATTATTAATGAACATTGTGTTCATATCAAACTTGCAACCACGTCATGTGTACGGAATATATTGTTTTCCACTGCCTACATAGTTTTTTTTATAATATCATAATCTTATTTTATAGCTTTTATAAATTCTAAAATAAAAGGTTTTTACGAGAATATTTGTACAAAATTCTACGTCATACGTGATAATAGAAGAGGTATTTTAATTTTATGACTATATTTTCTTCCATATTTCGGTGAAATCATAAAACAGAAAAAAATTATGGCTTTCCTTATATTATTAAAACGGTGTTTAATTAAAATATGAACTTATTTTACGAGTTTTCATAAAAAAGAACATAATAAAAGCAATTATGGGGTAGGTGGCTGGATTTAAATCTATCCCTGTGGCTCTCCCTCTACTAACATCTTTAGGGGCTGTTATTTGTTGGTAACTACACTTCACGCGAAGTAATATATCACTTACCGAGATTTGTTACGGCAGAGTGCCACATCCAGTAATGGATAAAAGGCGTGATGATATATTTATTTATTTATTTACTTATTTATTGTGTGTATAATAATTTTCACTGTGATTTCCCCTCCACTAACATCTTTGTGGGCCAAGATTTGACGGCTGATAACAGCACTAAACGTGAAGGAATATATCACTTACCGAGATCTGCTTCGGCAGAGTGATACACTCAGTAATGGGTACAAATTTGTGGTTCCAGCCATTGTGATTAAAGTTAGCCCTGTGGTTCTCCCTTCACTAACATCTTTAAGGGTCGTCATTTGACGGCTGGTAGCGCTCATAAATTTATTTCAAACAAATAATAAAAGGCGTGATGATATATTTATTTATTTATTTAATAAAAGCAATACAAGTGTAATTATAAAAAATTCTGAAAAGGCAAATATTGAATACAAACAAAAATGTAAACTTACGTAATAGCCATCGAGATAAAATTTAATGTGATGTATTAATTTAGAAGAGCATATTGAAGAACGCTAATTAGTATGGTACGGTAACCTCTATAGAAGGCAAACAATATTACCAGAGTTTCTAAAAATTCTGAACACGCGCGCCCATTGCAAATGTAAATATTATGCATGTTTCAGTACTGAGTCACGGAGTCTATACGCTTTCTATTGTTCTCGACACCTACTAAGATTTTCAGAAACAATACGCAACTTAATTGTCTACTGCCATTCCGAACTTATATCTATACTGTTTTTCGTGTCGTCAAAATTATTATTTATGAGATATTTAATTAGCTTTATTCACGATGTTCGCTAATATCTCATATAATTTTTATTTTATTCAAAATGATTTAATTGGGATATGAAAAATAAGATTCTATTAGAAAGTAAAATTTGAAAGAATAAAGTGATATTTTTCATCCATAGGATTCGTAGAGAAGAAAGTAAATATTTCTTAAAAAATACTAACTGTGCTGGTCAGCCTCTAACGATGCTCTCATAAGGTGACTTGGAGGCTGAATTTTGTGAAACATAGCCAAGTGTTTATTTCATATTTTTTATTAAACATTGTTTCACCAAGTGTTGGATGACAATTAATTTTGTCTTTGTTGTTATTTAAATATTTCTTCCCTAAAGAAGAAAAGTAAAGCCATGAAAACAATGTATGTTTTGACATTAGTGACATATATTATCACTTATTTAAATTTACAAATTATTTTTTAAAATGTTACTTTCTAATAATTATATGTATGTATAACTTGTGAAAAAAGTATCATTTTATAACCTTTGCCTTCTATTCAAAAAATAAATATTTGTGAAGAAATGTTTCAAATATAAAAATCTAATTCTACTATTCAAGGTGATAGGTGGCTCAGTGGTTCGAATCCCACAGCCGACAATTTGTACAACATTAAAATTACCCCAGTGGCTCCCCCTTTATTAACATCTTTAAGCGCCAAAATTTAACGGCTGGTAACCAGGGGCGCCGAGAGGAAAAGCGGGCCCCGGGGAAAAAAAATTCGGGCCCCCTTTAACTTTGAATATTTATTAATTAAATATGATACAAAAAAAAATATATTTATAAATATATGTATGGTTTTGCTTGGTTTTCTTCCCTTGCAGCTTTTTCTTTTCGTTTTAAAGCACCTGATTTATGGCGGTAACTCATTTTTAATGTTTAAAATGTATTTTTCGTTATCTGCTACAAATTTATGTCTGCATAACTATGTAAGGGCTGAATCTACAAAAAGAGTTAAAAAGTATTAATACTGTTAGAAACAGATGTTTTATAAAACTTTATATTCATTTAAAAAGAATTATTAATTACCTTCATATATGTATGTTATAAATACTCCTTCGTAGTACTGAAGTCTTCAAATTTAAAATTTATTGTGCGCACTAAAATCGAGGCTAAAATATGGTAACAGTTCGGTAAGAGTTAATTGGTGCAGCGATGTGTATTGTATACTCACTGTATGACTATCTAATATCTAGTTGCAGATTCGATAAATGCAGGGGATACCAAAACAGCACTACGAACAAATGTATAGAGCCTTTGCCTATGTGTGTTGTATACTATGAATGTAGTAATATAAGAAACAAAAATGCAACAATGTAATAATGTACTTTTGAATAGTGTATAAATTTATTTAAAATTTGCAACTGGGGCCCTTGATCAAGCATATCGTCATTTTTATACAATGTAATAAATTGTTGAAAACGTGTATCAGACATTTCGTTATACATGTTTTAGTAAAGAATATAAAAAATTGGTGAAATAGTAGAAAATTAAAAGCAATTTATAAAATAGCATCACATCCGGGCCCTTTGAATTCCACGGGCCCTGGGTATTTTACCCCCCTACCCCCCCGTCTCGTCGGGCCTGCTGGTAACCACACTTCACACGCATAAATATATTATTTACGAGTGCCACACCCAATAATGGGTAAAAGGCGTGATATATTTTTTAAAATAAAAAATCAGTTGCTCCCCAAAGCTGCTCGCTGCTAATCAAAATTAAATACTATAATTTATAATTTATTGTTGTAGCAGTTCCTTTATAATTATCAAAACAATTCTACTTGAAAATTTTTTGAAAACATTTTAATAAATTCTATACGCATTTATTTGTGATATTTTTACATTCCATTATTTTACGAATAAATCATTCATTTTTATTTAATCTCCAAATTTTGTTAGTTAGAATCGTCTTTAATACTTATGTCATCCCTTCGTATTTTAATGAAGTATTTATGCAATCATTTATAATCGTTGGTATTGGATTCATTATTTTAGTTTGAGTTCATCGTTTGAAGAGATAGGTTGTGAGTGGTTGTGTTAGTGCTTGTGTTAGTGCTTGACGGAGTTTCCAGGGATATTCAGGATATTTTTAAAGGTTTGTGCCACCTTCTATATGTTAGTTGTTGGCAAATATGAGCGCTTTGCTACTGCTGAAACCAGGTGTAAAATATTTACATCTTCGAGCTTATATAATCCATGATACGAGCAGTTTAGAAATGTAGTAGATTATTGCAACGAGCAGCTTTGGGCTTATCAATGATAAAGCGAGCTGATGGAGTGGTTTAATAGTTAGGACAGTGATGTAGATAGCGTTATGGAATTAAAATCCGAAAATTTCGAATTTGGATTCCATGTAGTCTAAAATTATATCAACTAGCACACTGCGGCTCTGTGAGTCCGGGCCCTGTACTGTAATTGGGTTTAAGTTCCTGTTGTACAGCGTAACATAAATAAATTAATATTGATTGATATATGACTTGCTCAAATTGACCTATTTATTATTTTGCGGTATGACCACGCCGTCTTCCACCTAACCCTTACATAAATCCATACACTTAGACGAATTCGAAAGCGAAGTTCGTTATTTATAATTATTAATTAATAAGGCTGCGGAATCTGTTTATAATTTTTTTTTTTGACTATATATAATATGATGTAAAACAATTAATTATTTTACGTCATATTATACAGGGTGTTTATTTTATTTGCTATCTAAAGAATTATAAGACCTACGAGGTCAGTTAAATTAACAAACAATTTCTATTTAACAAGACTATTTTAATGAGCATAATTTTTATTTCAACCAGTGGCTGACACAAGCTTTGTTGGTTTGAAAAAATATATAGTTTTACTTTTTTTCACAATGTTTATGTTAAGCTTTGTTATTTTAAATGAACTATATTTTTTGTATTTGCTAATTTTAACTATAACTGTGGATCTTTATAACCCTGGTTCGATCCCCACAGCCGACAAACAATTTTCACCAATTTAAATCTACTCCTGTGGTTCCCTGTCCACTAATATCTTTGGGGGCCGTGATTTGACGGGTGGTAACTGCACTTCGCGCGAACAAATATATCACTTACCGAGATCTGCTTAGGCAGAGTGCCATACCCAGTGGCATGATACTATATTTATATTTATTTATTTAACTATAATGAAATAAATCTAAACATGCATTTTTCTTATAAAAATTGTTATCTAAGGGTAAACAAATATTAATCACTCAATTCAGAATATAATTTTCTATTGTACAAGCAAATAAAAAATTCAAAGTTGGAACCTACAGTTTATGAACCACTGGTTGAAAAAAAATTTGTATGCTCATTAAAATAGTCCTGTTAAATAGAAATTGTTTGCTAATCAAGATAGCAATAGTGGACAAAATAAAATAAATATAAATATTTATATCACGCCTTTAGACTATTACTGGGTGTGGCACTCTGCCGGAGCAGATCTCAGTAAGTGATATATTTCTTCACGTGAAGTTACCAGCCATCAAATCAGGGCCCCTCAAATATGTTAATGTAGGGAAAGCCACAGGGGTATGTTTAATTTGGTGAAAATTGTTTGTCGGCTGTGGGGATTGAACCAGGGTTCTCAAGATCCACCACTGAGCCACCTACATTATAATAAAATAAAATGTTTATAAAATACAAAATATTATAACGGTCTCTAAAGCCTTTTGAATTAATAATTATAAATAATTTATTGAATATTCGAAGTTATTTATTTAAACCAACTTTAAAATTTTACTGTTCGTTGTACAACTTGTCATAAGAAGAAGAAGGTTAATTAGAATAATTGTAGATATCGGTCTATTATTATATTCGCTTAAATTCACCCCCCACAACAATTTTAAACTGATGCCAATTGACTAAACTAACGATTCTATACGAATTGAAATTAGCTCAAATAAATTAATTGAATATTTTTTGTACTACTAAATCTAAAATAACATCTGATTCCAATCCACCCCAATCAGATAACTCCACCAGCATTCCTCCCCAGATCCTTGATAGACAAGTCCAGCTCTAGATAACCCCTCTCTCTACCCCCTTCACCCCACTGACAAGCTATTCTACTATAATAGCTCATGTGAGATATGTGAAAGTGTCCGAAACGTGCATTCGCATTCGCTGGCGCACGCCACACGCGCTCGGTCGTCGACCTACGACTTCAGACCAGCCTACTCGATCTCGGTAAGATTTGAGTTTGGTTGCTGAGGATTGAGGCTTTTGGCTTGACCGCTGGTTGTGTGTATAGGTCGAGGGCCTTAGGTCGTTGCTTAACGGTACTGAGGAAACGACGGGATTTGAGGAATTGTGCTACAAGTTGTGTTGTATCTCTAAGAATATTATACTACTTTCTAGCTTATTCTAGCTTTACTAAAATTCATACAATCAATGAATACCTTACCCTCTGTTTCAAATAAATAGAGATAATAATTTTGCGACTTGTGAGCAACATGCAGTTTAAGAATTGAAAATATTAATATGTTTTCAAGTCATTTAAATCACGAGAAATCGAATGCCTTTATATCTATTTTAGTGAGGGACTTTTAACTTTTTTTAAATCTCACCTTGCAGAGCCCATATCTCGAAAACTAAAAGAGATTTTGAAATGCGGGTTGAACCAGTGTATTTCTCGTGCTCCACTTAACTTATAACCTAATTTTGAACATTTTGTAAAGTTTGAATATGTTGCAATTGTTTTTGAATTTTCCTGTATCAATAATTCAAGAAGTTGAAAAGATAATAAAAATGTGTAAACATCAATAAATTCCTCGCATGAAAATACTTAGATATACAAAATTTCAGTCAAAAATTCGCACGGATACATTTTTTATTTCAACAAAATTAAATTTGCGATTTTTAAAGATTTTTCAAGTCATTTACATTAAGATTTTTACGGATTTAGGTCATTTAAAGATTTTTTGATCTAAAAATTCTGAAAGTTTACATACCTATGTATTTTTACACGAGGAATTCATTGGTATACATAGATTTTTTATAACAACACGCGAAAAAATATATCACTTACCGAGATCTGCTTAGGCAGAGTGCCACACCCAGTAATGGGTAAAAGGCGTGATGATATATTTATTTTATTTATTTATGTGTTTAAAATTATTAGAATATATTTATTTATGTTACGCTGTACAACAGGAACTTAATTCCAATTACAGTACAGGATCCGCATTCACCGAGCCGCAGTGTAGTAGTTTATATAATTTTTAGCTTGAGTAAGATTCGAACTAGGGATCTCCGGATTCGAATTCCGTATCGCTATCCACACCACTGTACTGACTAGCTATTCATTATTATTGATATTTAAGTCAAAACTTCTCAGAATATAATTAATATAATTAGAATCTTTGTATTGTTTTGAGGTTATAACTGTATGTTTGGTCGTTTAATATAACAAAACCTTGTATATTATTATATTTGTTTGTATTATAGAAATATTTGACTAACTTTTTTTTCTTTGTTTACAGGTAAGTCCATGCACATTTCACATTACCCCCCAATAATTTTGGTAAGTGCTTAATTTTCAAAACTAATTAGGACTTAAATACGTAACTATTTATCATGAACCTAACAATAAAATATAAGATTACCTACCGTTAATAATAAATAATATAATAAAAATAAGGAGCCTATTAAAATCGCTGCGAATCGAACAATAACCGATTGACAGAAAATTTATAGCGATAGTAAACCGAAACTAAATAGTGAGAATGATGTACAGGTTCTCACGTATGCCATGGCGAGCTGCTAGAGCTATTACAGTAATGAGGCATATTGTTGAATTCCCGCATCGCTGGCAGAAAATTACCTCGGACCAGTAATTAAAACGGATATTGAGTGAAACTCAGATATTTAATTCTACATATTTTGTTATCGCATAAGCCTTGTTCTCTATAATGCTAGGCTATCTGCATTAGTACTGTTTTTACTTTAGTGACGTAATTAGGATATTGTCAGTAACTGTATATAGAGATATACCGGGTATCTATTTGATATCTGAGTTACATAGAAAATACTTTCTGCTATATTAATTTTATAATAAAGTTGTAAATACAAAAAGTATTTAAAGTTTCAAATTGTATCATATTATTTCATTTAATTAACTAATAGTTCAATAGTAATAGAGATAGCATACAAAACTTAAAATAGTACATATTCTATTTTTGAAAATAGTTATATATCAAGAATAGAAAGTAAAACATATACCGTTTAACATAGGGAAAAACCTTTCAGAATACATATATATATATATATATATATATATATATATATATATATATATATATATATATATATATATATATATAAATAAATAAATAAATAAAAGGGGCTTCTGGTTTAATTATGTACGTATTTAAATTCAAAAACTCTACGTTTCGGTACTTTATACAAATACCTTCATCAGGACAGAAATAGTAAAAATAAAATAACACATAAATGACATAAAAATAAACAAATGACATATAAATAAACAAATACATATAAATAAAAATGACAAGTAAAAAGACAAGAATATTAAATAAAAAATTATAAATTGTGAATCAACGGAAACCAAGCCTTATTTAATTCCAAACCATCACAATTGTTGATATATATATTATTTTTTTATTATTCTGGCTTCCTGGCGGACCAACTGCTAAGGTCATATGCCGCCATTACGCCCTGATCCTGCGTTTTAGATTTTAGAGTCAACAGCAACGCGGGTTTCTCGGGACGGTCGCCCATCCAAATACTCCCCGCGCGCAACGTTGCTTAACTTGCGTTATCGCATAGATCAGTTCCAACGAGTTGAGCCATGGCCGTTGACAATTGTTGATATTATTTTCCTCCTTGCAAATTTCAATGGCTTCTCTTATAAGTCTTCCGGTGAAACTTGTAGGTTTCGCTAAAATTTTGGTTTCTTGAAAGTTAAGTTTATGTAGAAATTCTAATGCATGATGAGCAATTAATCGAGTTTTTGAATTTAAATACATACAGAATTAAACCAGAAGCCCCTTTTATTTGTATACCGTTTAATTTCCCGAGGTGTAAGCGAGGGATACATATAAAACCCCTGAAGGGAAAATGATACTTTTTTACACCGTAAGAAATTCTATACAGTTTATGCATTTATATACAACTGATAAATAATGTTAACTTTATTCTCATCAAAATTATTATTTAATATACTTCCTAGGGAAATAAAGTGCGAATGTTAGAGAGGGACAACCGAGCTTCTCTGTGAAATTATTTACTTGTTTAGCTAATTTCATGCAAATTAATAACATTAAAAAATAAATAGTTTTTCATTTGTAGGAATGTGTTTCATTTTTACTAGTTTTACATGCTGTTAATAGCCTTTTTTATTAAATAATTAATTTTTCCATTTGTATATAAAATATTATATACGAGTATAACACGTGAGTAAAGTGTCGTTATTTGCCTCAAGAGATTGCATCCCTCCAGTTACGCCCTCAGAATCAATCTTTGCTCTTGACAAATAATGGCCAACTTTACTGCCTTGTTAGATGAACTACTATTATATACATCCGGTTAATAATGTTAACTTTCATCATTAGTTAATGTTAATGAGGAAAATAAAAATTACAAGTACTCCCTAGTGAAATAAAGTGATTTAAGGCCCTTAGCAAGTCCAAGTCTCTTTTGTTAAATAACAAATAAATAGTTTTTCGTTTATAGAAATATATTTCATTTTTTGTTTGTGTATAAAATATCTTATTTACGCCCTCAGTATTTAATCCTTGTTCTCAACAAATAATGACGAACTTTTCTCCCTTATTATATTAATTACTATTTTGTTATCATGTAAATGAGTTTGTATACTTGGGGAGTGTGTTTTCGAGGGATGGACGTATTGATCGAGAGATTGAAAGAAGAGTATCTTCTGGATGTAAGATATTGGGTGCTCTGGGAACCTTTACTCGGAACGTGAATGTATCCAGAGATGCTCGATTGAGTGTTTATAATGGTGTGTTAGTGCCTACGTTGATGTATGGTAGTGAATGTTGGGTATGGATGAAGAAACATGAACGGCGTATAACTGCTGTGGAAATGAGATATTTGCGGGGTGTGTGTGGATATACTAGAAGAGATCGTGTCCGGAATACATTGGTGTATGATGAATGTGAGATTGTGAAGAATGTTGTAAGAAGAGTGGGAATAAGTCAGTTGAGATGGTTTGGTCATGTAGAAAGTATGTCGAATGACAGATTGGTGAAACAGGTGTATGTTGGTGAAATTGAGGGTGAAAGTTTGCGTGGACGGCCTAGGAACAAATGGATGAATATGATTGAAGGGTTGTTGCGTGAGCGAAAGATTCTGAGCGTGAAGAATAAACGAGCTTGTATGAAAAGAATTATGAATGTGGTTGAAGCAAAAGTGGTGTGTCAGGATAATTAATTACGGAATAAATATGATGAATGAAGACAAGCGTATGATTCTTGATTTTAGATTAATTGTTTAGATGTTTTGAGTGTTTACCTGCAATTGTGCGGAGACGATCTTCAGAAACAAGCGCAGTGTACACTAGCGAATGGATGAATGTTTGTTGTGTGTTGATGGATTTTGGTTGTGAGAAAAGAAAGAGTTTGTATGGAGGAAGTGTTAATGTGGTCGAATCGAGTATCGTGTGTCAGGATGAGAATGTTGACGGGTTCGTGCTACCCCATTTAATGGGATATAGCGTGATGTTATGTATGTATGTATGTATGTATGTATGTTATCATGTACATAATTTCATTTTAAAAGTTATTATGCATAATTCAATGCATTGTTCAAAGTTTTATAAATTATTATTACAGTTGTAATTTAATGGTTATTGCGCTTCGCAAAATAAATAACAAAGAAATAAAGTAAGACATTCCTTCTGAAAGTTGTTATTTTAATTTAGGGAAGAATGACACTTTCTTCACAAGGTATACTTATAATTTTGTTTATTATCCTATTAGAAAGTAAACTTTTCCAAAATAAATTAGAAATTTAGATAAGACTTATTATTCTTTTGACAGATAAATAACACTAATATCAAACTATACTGTTACTATCATTTTCCTGCTTGAACTAAAGGAAGAACATTTTACTTTCTGACAGGGTCGTAGAAAAAAATTATTCAAGTTGTTTACAAACAGAATCAAAGTTACAAAATAAATAAAAATTGTTAAAGTTTAAAATTTGTATTTATTCCATAAAGAGTTTCAACATAACAACAACAAGTTTACTAGTAACCATGAATTATTAATAAGGTAATTAAAATTCCTTTCAAGAAAAAATTAGCTATGTTAGACGCGTTGCCATTGCGCACGTTAATTGTATCTTATGTGCATTCTTATAAATCTGTGTTTACATTTATTACTCAAAAAACTAACTTTATATTTTTTAATTTTGCGAGCACTTCCTATACATCTCTTATGAATTCATTTGCGATACGAGTAGATTTAGTTTTCACAGTTTTCGAGATTTTTGCCTTTTAAGTTTTCTTCCTTAAAGAAAAACATAGGTTTACCGTCTTTTTTAGAGAATTTAGGTCGCGAAATTATTGTAGGTCGAAAAAAGAGTTCGGCGGCCGAGGCAGACCAATTTCTGAATGCATCTAATCATTTTGTTGGAAAGATGTATTTTTATCTTAAAACTGCATTATGTAGGTGGCTCAGTGGTATCGAGTCGGCTTGTAGATCTTGAGAACCCTGGTTTGATCCCCACAGCCAACAAACAATTTTCACCAATTTAAAATCTACCCAATCTTTTTACCAATCAGTCCATATTAATTAAATTTACAATACATAATCTAAACACCCGAGATTAAAGAAGCGGTATTAGACCTACTTATATTATTTAATGGATAGATGGCTCAGTGGTATCGAGTTGACCTATGGTTCTTGAGAACCCTGGTTCGATCCCCACAGCTGACAAATAATTTTCACCAAATTAAATTTACCCCTGTGGCTTCCCCTCCACTAATATCTTTGAGGGCCGTGATTTAACAGTTAGTAACCGCATTTCACGTGAAAAAATATATCATTTACCGAAATCTGTCACGGTAGAGTGCCATACCCAGTAATAGGTAAAAGGCGTGATGATATATTTATTTATTTTTATTTTATAAAATTTACCCCTGTGGCTCCCCCTCCACTAATATCTTTGAGGGCCGTGATTTGACTGCTGGTAATCACACTTCACGCGAAAAATATATCACCTACCGAGATCTGCTTAGGCAGAGTGCCACACCCAGTAATGGGTAAAAGGCGTGATGATATATTTATTTATTTTTATTTTATAAAATTTACCCCTGTGGCTCCCCCACCACTAATATCTTTGAGGGCCGTGATTTGACAGTTGGTAACCGCATTTCACGCGAAGAAATATATCATTTACCGAAATCTGTCGCGGTAGAGTGCCACACCCAGTAATGGGTAAAAGGCGTGATTATATGTTTATTTATTTATTGAAAAAACTTGAAAATTTATTACAAATTTAATTTTGATTGATGGTTATTATAAATATGAATCTGTAATCCTGGAATTGCTTCAGAAAAAATAACAATTTGTTAGTTTATCGTCCATATTTTGTAATCGTGTTTGTGATTGGTTTGGAACATCCAGGGTAAAGTAGCTCACAGCCCAATAATGAATTTTTGTCGGGCTGTTGAATTGTGCGCGAAAATGTCAATATAAAATAGTTATAACCTTTTAGTATCGCGAGTAAATTGAGCATTTAAATATTTTTTGCAATATTTAACAAAAATTGAATAAGACAGGTTTAAGCTACTTGAAATTCAAATGTAAACGAATGAGTAAGAAAGCCTGAAGGTTTTCTGAGTTTTTAAAATTCGCGGAACGAATTGATGATACGCTTTGATACCACAACATAATTAGTGTTTTATGTAATTTATTAGCAATTTTTTACAGTGTGATTATTAGATAATTTCCTTCTTGGTTAATCTACAATTTAATCTTTAATTTCAAATATTGCTTCAGTGAGAATTCACCACACGTCACTGTCAACCAATAGGATCACGAATTTGTTTGAAAATGAACCAATGAAATGTACATTTCGTCGGAAATTCATCACTAGTGAAATTGATATCGGAAATACCACTGTTAATAATATCCTTGGTTACGAATAAAATAAATGATATTTTCAATATTTTCATAAACGTCAATTCTACATTTGTTCAGTGTACATTTAATATTCAAAATTTTCATCACTGTAATACCTAATTAATAATGTGCAAATAAATACCTAACTATTCTTGTTAATTAACTCTTGTTTGGTAAATTCTCAAGCCGAATACAACTCGTAGTATGAAAATTGACAGATAATATACATTCGTTGTTACGGAAATAGGAAACACAACTCGTGCTTCGCACTCGTTATGTTTCCATTTCCATGACAACTCATAATTTATGTCAAAATATTTTCAGCAATTTTCATACTACTTGTTATATTATACAGGGTGTTTCAGGACTAGTGTAACAAACTTTAACAGCTTTTTCTTGAGGTCATTTTGAGCTAAAAATGTGATATGAACATAGGTCCTAATCTTTCTAGTTACCAAAATGCAAGAGGTTGAAATTCTATAAACAACACGAAATTTTCAAATTTTTGTAATAAACATACTTTTGGAAAACAAGAGTTTTATTGAAAAGTCATACCTTATTTGTCTTCATTAATTTTATTTATTAATATTATCATGCATACGAGTTCAAGGCGCTCATTTTGAACACTTGCTGTAATTTTTTTAAAATCTTATTTCATATTGTGTTAACCTATTCCATGTTTGGTTATGTTGTTCTGTGTCTATTTAATTGTGTCATTTTATGTTTTGTTCTCTAAATCGTATTCGTTAATATTAATAAATAAAATTAATTTGACATTTTTGGCTCAAAATGACCTCAGGAATAAGCTGTTAAAGTTTGTTACACTAGTCCTGAAACACCCTGTATATGAAAATATACCACAGTGAATTTTTATATTAAAAACGAGGAATTTATTTATGATAGATTTAAAAAATAAAATAACTCCTTTCTAAAAGTCTGAATTTTAATAATTACTGGTGATGAAGAATACCTCTCTAATTAAATTTTAATTAAGGACATTTTTCTGATGTTCACTTTTCACCAGCGCTCTTAAATTATGATAAATGGAGGAATAATTATAATTCCACCAAAATTGAGGTTACTAGTACCAATTTGTTATCTATTAGAAAATTTTAATCATAGTTCGTGAAGCATTTTACGTACAAAATTTCGTTCTACGAGTTATTCAACCAAACCATTCTCTACTAACAAAAAAGACAATTTTGTCGCAATTCCAAATGAGTGCATTTCACCACATGATACATGAAAATGTCAATTATAAGCTTCATTTAACAAATAATATGAAACGCATATGCCGAGGTATCCAAGTGTGCCATGTAGACGAAGTAAAACAAAAGAACGTCAAATTTATAGCAGCCAACTGGGATGTGAATGCTGAATGGCATTTGTTTCATACAGTGGTGGCGTTACTTGCAGTTTTTTTTATACGTTCATAATAACTTTTATTAAAAAAAAAACAAATAATCTATTGTTTTTATTAACGTTTGAAAAAAAATCACAATTCCTTTTCAGTTTAATGAAATAGTGAATTTATTGTTTGTGTTCATATAGTTCAACTTATTTTGTATATACAGGGTGTTTTTATACTTCGGGGAAAAAAATAATACTAATATTTAGTACGGTTGTGTGGTTAGCGTTAAGACACTACAGTACGGCTTCCAGAGTACATAAATAAATAAATGACGTATAAAACAAAATTAGAATTATAGTTCTTAAAGTGACTCAGTGGTATTGAGTCGGCCTGTGGTTCGATCCCCACAGCCGACAAACAATTTTCACCAAATTAAATCTACCTTTGTACCTCCTCCACCACTAATATCTTTGGGGGCTATTTTCCTAAAAGAATATATTGCGTGCGCCACTGGAACAAGTTACGCTCCCTGAATTTTCTTGTACAATTTATCAAATTTTCCTGCGTTTCTTTACAATTTTCTCAATGATAAATTTTATAAATCACCCACAAAAACAACGACATAAAATATGAGTGACAAATATTCAGATACAAACAAATGCCAAAAAATAACAAAATTTTGTTTCGTATAAAAGGCGGGAAGACGGCTATGTCATACCGTTGCGATATTGTTCTCTTTAAATTCGGATCTGTATATCTTGTTAGCCTTGACTCAGAGCGCAAAAGGAGAAAATGTTTGCCATCTACAGGCGTGTTCAATAATATCGTCTATTATAAAATGGAATTTGAAATTGATGGTTTTTTATTTTGAAGGTAAAGAAAAAGAACAATACAATATTTTTTAAAGAGGCGAACTTAAGTAGGGATCGGTCTTGTGTCTGTATGATTTTATTTAGAAATATTGAATCCTAAACGACGAATAGGACTCTGATTCAATAAGTTTTAATAACTTATTATTATTAATGGGGTAGGTGGCTCAGTGGTATCGATTCGGCCTGTGGATCTTGAGAACCCTGGTTAGATCTCCACAGCCGACACACAATTTTCACCAATTTAAATCTACCCTTGTGGCTTCCCCTCCACTAATATCTTTGGGAGCCGTGATTTGACTACTGGTAACCGCACTTCACGCGACAAAATATATCACTTACCGAGATTTACTTAGGCAAAGTGCCACACCCAGTAATGGGTAAAAGGCGTGATGATATATTTATTTAAGTTTTAACAACTATTGCTTCTCTGATTACAGAAATTGTTTCAAATAATTGTAGAAAATTAAATTCTGATCTAAATCAAATATACTCCTTTAACTTTAATTATTTCATTACTGTTAAAATGCATTTAAAAAAATTATATTATCTACATATGAAACTGGATCAAATGCTATCAAATGTATAATGTTTAACTGCTATAATGTTCAAAGATATTCCGTTATGGCTTTAACTTACTAAGCCTGTGTTGAACCGCACACAGTAAGAGATTCTACCTGTTGGCGCTCAGGGTAGGATTGCAAAATATTTAAATTCGGAAATCTCTAATCTCTGTGCGGATTACATACATATATATAAAAATTAAATTAAATTGGGAAATACTGAATACATACCTGTCCTTGCACCCCTATAAATCAAGCTTAAATCCCTAACTGAGAGGGCCATAACGGAATATCTTTGAACATAGTATACATATACATCAGTACGGTGGTATGAATATCAATATGGAATTTGAATCCGGAGATCCCGAGTTCGAATCTCACTCAAGCTAAAAACTACTACACTGCGGCTCGGTGAGTACGGACCCTGTACTGTAATTGGGATTAAATTCCTGTTGTACAGTGTAACATAAATAAATAAATAAATAAAAATATGGTGCAAAATTGTTTGTCGGCTGTGGAAACCGAACCCGGGCCCTCAAATTCACATTCCGACTCAATATTAGTATTGTCTCTTTTATATTATTTTTAAAAAAGTATTTTGTATTTAACGAAGAAGTAGAAGAGACGTTTAAAACTTGAAGGAAGATAGTTTAAAAAAAGTAATAAAATTGTTGAAGAAAAATAAAAATTCATAAGAAAATGAAGTTATTACCTAACGATCTGGCTTTAGAAATAAATTTCCATAGCTAGTGAATTTATTTCCTCGGAATTTCCAAATTACATTAACTAATCTCTGTTAAATTAACAAATTTACGTAGCTACAGAATTTTTCTTATTACATTTCCTTCCTGCAAAGGTAAAATGAAATTATGCCGCATCCATTCATGAAAATTATTTCCCCTAGATGGAGCTTGGCAATTTACTTCATTTCCTTCGATATAATAAACGAAATTATTGAAAATTTCATTCAATTTCAGATTGCGTTCGATAAAATATGAAAACCTATTTAATATTACATGATTGTAACAAGTTATCTCAATTTGAATGACTCGTCCATCAATTTATTAAACACTTATTCAGTTATAAAGTCTCACAATTATTAATATACGAGTTTATGCGTCACTCTCGAGAATGTTATAAATGTCTAACTATCAAATGTTTCACATTTCGTAATTGTTCTTTATTAGAAATTGTCAAATGTCAGCAGATATGCATTTTGAAATACTGACCTAAAATACTTTGGCTATATTTACAGACATTAAAATTAAATGCAAGAAATATAATTTTTCTACGATTGCTATGGAAAACTAACAATTACGTTCTCATTTGTCATCGTAAAGTTGAAGTTTTCTGTGGAACAATCGAAAAATATCTTTTTTGCGCGTCTTTAATGGCAACGCGCGATAATGATGTTAAATACGCGCTTATTTAAATAGTTACCAGAGATAGAAACAAAACAGAAACTTGTCATATTGACAGTTGACAGAACGAATTTATTTTCAGTACATATCTGGAGTTTTTCTTATCAAGTAAACATAGGGATATATCATTACCATAGTTACAATTAAAAAGTTTGACAGCAATACATTAGAGCGTTTATTTTAAAAGTAAACATAGGGAAAATAATATTTTCAGCAATGCATTGAAGTGTAATAGTCTATAGTCTAAAAGAAACATTTTAAGTTTAAACAAATTAAATGAATTTTAATTACTTTAAATTACATTAGTTTCAATAGGAATTTTAATTTAATAACTGTTCAAAATTACCCCCATTTACATGTAAAAAATAGCTTAAACGATAATAAAACGAATTTATAGCATTATTTATTTGCTCTGGAGGAATCTCATGCGATGCAACACTAATTCTACGTTTTAATTGTTCTACACTCATTCTACCCTCATTATAAAATTTATTTTTTAAGTGGCCTCAAAGAAAAAAAATCATTTGGCGCAAGATCTGGTGACCTTGCAGGCCACTCCACTTCTTCTGCACCTCGTCCTAGCCATCGTTGGGGGACTATCCGGTGCAGATAATTTCGTACATTTTGTTGGAACCACACTTCCTCAATATTACTCTCTCTTGTAACAACTAATTTTCCTCATTTAAATTTCCATTTATATAAAAACGCCCCACTATTTGATCCCCTATTAACCCGGTCTGATTTTGAAAGAGGACAGCTTTATTACTTTGACAACTATAGATGACAGCAATGTTATTTTTCCTATGGTTTACTTTAAAATAAACGCTCTAATGCAGTGGTTTCCAAACTTTTTCTCTCTCCGTAAAAAATTGTCGCGCCCCCCTCATTTTTTATAACAGCCTAACTTCAAAAATCGTAAATAATTTATTTTATAGAATACAAAAAAAGTACTATAAATAAATATTGTTATTATATAAGATATTTGTTATAACAAATCTTTTTCTTAACCTAAAATTATATTTATGACAACATAATAATAGAACAAAATAATGTAACAACATTTATAAATATAAAATTGTAATAAGATTGGAAATAATATTTAATTTAAATTAAGCATAATTAATACAATATAATCATAATTTTTGAGTGTGCTGAATGGACGCTTGTTTTTCAGTTTCTAGAACCGGGGAATCATTGAAGATATCGCCACTCGCAATTCTTTTTCAACGAATAATCGAGTTCGATATTTTGTCTTTAAAACAGCTACAGCGGAAAAGCCTGTTTCACACAAATAAGTTGTTACGAAAAGTAACACAATTTCTAAGGCTTGGTTTGTTAAACTAGCGATATTTTACTGCGAGCGCGAGTTAGAAACACGTGTGTGTTATGATATGCATTGAGAATGTGTTCGTAAGCCTCAATTATATTTTTATATAGCGCGCCCCCCTTGAAACAATCACAGTTTGGAAACCGCTGCTCTAATGTATTGCTGTCAAACTTTTTAACTGTAACTGTGGTAATGACATATCCCTATGTTTACTGATAAAAAAATCTGATGTGGACACCACATGACTTCCTTGTACGCGTATTAAACTATAGATATTTTTTAATTGCACATATTTGACATAAAATCTTTTATTTTTTATTTTTTGTTCTAATCCATAGCAAACTTAATTTAAAAAAAACACAAAATATATACTATTTAAATTTAGATATCTCGCTTATGCAAAAGGCTAATTTAAAAATTCTTAATGTGCTAGACGCAGAATTTAATTCTCTAAAACTTTTATTTGCAGCATTTATTTCTAAAATTAAAATAATACCATTTTTTCAAGGAAAACTGTTAGCAGCTTCATGTAATGTGTCACTTCCGGTTAGTGTATTTTAACCAAAATCTATTATATTATTTCCATTGATATAGTAGTCTTATATACCAAATTTGGAAAGTTTTAAATTATATTTGAATATAGTTTTTCATGAAAATCTATTATAGGCTTCAAGTAAAGTACCACTTCCGGAAGTTATATAATGACCAAAAAGGGAGGTGCACAACTAGATGTTATAACAGTCCTAAATATAAAATTTCAATTTTCTACGGCTTACCGTTTTTGAGTTATGCGAGATACATACGTACATACGTACATACGTACGTACAGACGTCACGACGAAATTAGTCAAAATGTACTCAGGGAGGGCCAAAATGCGTATTTCCACTGAAATCTGAGAACCGAAAATTTTCGCGATAACAATACTTCCTTTACTTCGTACAAGGAAGTAAAAACTCCCGGTATACGTTTTTTAATAATTTTAAGATGCAATCGTAGAAAAAATATGTGTGTATCACGAGCGTAAAGTATCTTTGTTCCTCTTGTTCCTCGTGTAATCTTAATTTTTTCCTTTTTCTACTGAGGACGAAAACTTAGTTCTCGAAATACGTATATAGATTTGATTCTTTTATTAAGGCTTAGGGATTAAATTCTTTGTTAGTTAGTTTTTAACCTTAGATTTATTTTAAATCTATTCTACATTAAATTTCACGCTTCCTTTTAATCTCAAAATCTGGGTAATATTATTCCTACAAAAAAAATAAGAAATGTTCATATTTCCGTCCAAAAAATTAAAATTTAACAAACAGTTATAATTACATCCTTTCATCTAAAACTTCTGTTCTTGTAACAAAAGGCAAAACTACTTAATTTAAATAAATTTGTGATCGCGTTTAGCGTCTGCTCATCTCAGTCGGTTCCTGTTACTTGACCGAATACGAATACTTGAACCAGGTTCAGTTTGGCTACAGCCAGTCAATGCGGTTTGACCCAGTAACCTATCGGTAACGGTAACTGTTGAAGATGTGTCTAATTGGAAAACGAATACGTAAACGGTGTACGGAGCAGGGTTCGTAAATATCATGATATTTATAATAAATATCAAAATATCTGATATATAGGATATATATCAGATAAATATCACTTTTTGGATATTTATTTTTTAATTTTAGTTTTTGTACACATTTAGAAAAACAGAAAAATTCGAAAAATTTCACTTTTCCGGAGGCTATATCTCAAAAACTAAACAAGATATGGAAATGCGCTCAACGGCGTTGAATTCCCCGTGTCCGAATTGACTTATAAGCAAATTTTCATACAATTTTAAGCAATTTAATATTTTTAATTATTTCCTAAGGGGTACCCCTTTGGTTTTTTCAGATTTTAATTCAATTTTACCAAAAATCCTTAATTGTTGAGCGCCGTTGAGCGCGTTTTCATATCACATTTAGTTTTCGAGATATAGCCTCGTAAAAGTAGAAAAACTGAAAAATTCGAAAAATTTCAATTTTCCGGAGGCTATATCTCAAAAACTAAACAAGATATGGAAATGCGCTCAACGGCGTTGAATTCCCCGTGCCCGAATTGACTTATAAGCAAATTTTCATACAATTTTAAGCAATTTAATATTTTTAATTATTTCCTAAGGGGTACCCCTTTGGTTTTTTCAGATTTTAATTAAATTTTACCAAAAATCCTTAATCGTAGGATTATTAAAACGAAAATTTACATACATATGTATTTTGACCCACTGAATCCAGTGGTGCAATCTTCAAATGCATATGACTTCTGGTTTTCGAGAAAATGTTAAAAAACCGCTTTTTGCGATTTTTTTTGACGGAAAATTGAAAAAAAATAAAAATCGCTGAAACAATGTTTATAAGTTAACTGAAGCACGAGAAAATTAATGCCGTTGACCGCGTTTTCATATCACATTTAGTTTTCGAGATATAGCCTCGGAAAAGTAGAAAAACTGAAAAATTCGAAAAATTTCACTTCTCCGGAGGCTATATCTCAAAAACTATTTGATATTTTTATATAATGGATATATATCATTGCAAAAATATGACGATATATATCAAAATAAATATCATGATATATATCGATCGATATATATCTTCGAACCCTGGTACGGAGCAAACTTGCTAATGATGTACACGCGATAACTACAAATATTTACTTGAAATTAACCATCCATCGATATGTTAATGACAACTTTTTCTATTTATTATTATCATTTATTTATTTTTCTACTTCTGTTAGGAAATAGACGTATTATTTCACTTATTTAAGTTAGGGAATGAACTACATTATTTAACTAGTGAAATAATGAAGTAACATAGCAACAGATATCTTGGTAGATGAATTCTGATGTGTTATTCTTTTATTTTTTGAATTTATAACTGTCATTAATATTAATTAATTATGGGGTAGGTGGCTCAGTGATATCGGTGTCGGCATATAGATTTTGAGAACCCTGGTTTGATCCCCACAGTCGACAAACAATTTTCACTAATTTAAATCTACCCCTGTGGTTCGCTCTTCACTAATATCTTTGAGGGCCGTGATTTAACGGCTGGTAACCGCACTTCACACGAAGAAATATATCACTTACCGAGATCTGCTTAGGCAGAGTAATGGGTAAAAGGCGTGATGATATATTTATTTTATTTTTATTTATTAATATGTCAAAATTTCATAATTTCAAAAACGCTCTTTCGTATTTATTAGAACGGACGTAGAAAAAATATTGTATGAAACTAGAAACGAAATAGGTTATTACCTTACTAGTTTCATAAATAGCTATTATGTTACGCTGTACAACAGGAACTTAATCCCAATTACAGTACAGGATCCGCACTCATCGAGCCGCAGTGTGGTAGTTCATATAATTTTTAGCTTGAGTGAGATTTGAACTCGGGATCTCCGGATTCGAATTCCGTATCGCTATCCACACCACCGTACTAACTTTATAAAAAACATGTATACAGGCTGACTTTTTTTTTATTTTGACACAACGAAATATTTTGAAAACTAGGTATGCATCGGATCAAATAAAGATGGAAATAAAATTTGTTCGACTTGAAAGGTCCTATACAATGATAGCAATTTCGATCCCCCGCCCCCACCTTCAGTGGGCGGAGCTGAGGGTAACTTTGAAATCTCAAATAGGAACCTCCATTTTTATTGCAAACTTGGATTTTCAAAATAAATTCATTTCATTTCCGCTTCAAACTCACCCCTTGCGGCGAAATGTTAGCTATAGAAAATGTGTAATTTTATTTACAAATTGTGGAAACAGTTATTTATAATTATATTATAATTTTCACCAATTTAAATCTACCCCTGTGGCTCTCCCTCTACTAATATCTTTGGTGGCCGTGATTTTACGGCTTCACACGAAAAAATATATCACTTACGGAGATCTGCTTAGGCAGAATGTCACACCCAGTAATGGGTAAAAGACATGATGATATATTTTTTTATATTTAATTTTTTATAGTTCGATAAACAAGTTTTTACTGTACGAATAAGATGTTTCACTATTGGAACAAATTACAATTATTTACAAACTATATAATAACTGAAAAGTTTTGAAATTATTACCACTACCGCTATGAATGCTACTAATTCAAGTAAATTGCTTCAGTTATGTTTAGTTTTACTTGTTTACATTCGTCAACTTAGTTCATATTAGTTTCTTAATCAACTATTTTTTGACTTCAGTACAAAATAAAATTTTATTGAGAATTCACCACACGTCACTGTCAACCAATAGGATCACGAATTTGTTTGAAAATGAACCAATGAAATGTACATTTCGTCGGAAATTCATCGCTGGTTCAATTGATAACGGAAATACTACTGTTGATAATATCCTTGGTTACGAATAAAATAAATGATATTTTCAATATTTTCATAAACGTCAATTTTGAATATTAAATGTACACTGAAAAAATTTAGAATTTTCATCACTGTAATACCTAATTAATAATGTGCAAATAAATACCTAACTATTCTTATTAATTAACTCTTGTTTGATAATTTCTCAAGCCGAATACAACTCGTAGTATGAAAATTGACAGATAATATTTTGACACTCGTTATGTTTCCATTTCCATAACAACTCATAATTTATGTCAAAATATTTTCAGCAATTTTCATACTACTTGTTATATTATATATGAAACAAATCGGTTAAATATAGTTTAAAACAATAGAAAAAAGTTGAATGTAAAATCATCAAAAATACAAACACAATTCCTGATAAAATAATTTTACAAATAAAACTAAATATAAACATGAATGCAAAACAAACTTGTTGATAGGTAGAAACTTTTATCTTTCGTTCATAATCAGCAAAATAATAGTTGTTTATAATTTTGTGTTAGTAGTTGTGACGAATCAGAAATTTATAATTACAATTTACAAACGACGTATAATCCTTGAATCTTGAATGGTAATGCAAAAAACAACGTATGAAGATGTGTACATCTCAGCACATGGAATTCTTTTTACATTTACAATAATTGACTTGTTTTGTTTCGTTTCGATGAATTTAATATTTTCATTAGCTCATGGTTTTGTGCAGAATTGGAAAGATGCAAAAAATTGCTCAATTTTTAACTTCATCAATTAGCTAGTTACAATTAGTTACTTACAATTAGGGTTGTGCATTTGACCAGTCAAATATTTTTCGGTCAATTGACCGACTATTTGACCGGTCAATTGAAACATTTAATAAAAATCACAATTAAAATTGTAAATAATTTATATAGTACTGTTTACTACATCCAATATTATTGAAAATGAAAAACCTACAACAAATAATAAACAAAACTACATCAAATTCAAAATAAAGGGGAAAATAAAGTAAAAGACGTAATGAAATGAAATAATATGTATTTATTTTATTTGTAAAGTAAAGTAAGCAAATGTTCCAGAATCCACAATACCAAACTATATATTCATGTAATAATAGTAAGTAGCTATTTCTATTGAACAACAGATGTCGTGCGGTTCCATTTAGATTATTTGACCGTATTATTTGGCTGTCAAATATTTTTGGTCAATTGACCACGGCATATCCCTACTTACAATACAAACAAAATATATTCGTTGTACAAGAACTATCAATTATTTTATTTATGTTACACTGTACAACAGGAACTTAATCCCAATTACAGTACAGGGTCCGCACTCACCGAGCCGCAGTGTAGTAGTTTTTATATAATTTTTAGCTTGAGTGAGATTCGAATTCTGTATCGTTGTCCACACCACCGTACTGACGGACAATTGAAAAGATCTTTTTAAACTTTCCTGTATCAATAATTCAAAAAGTTGTAAAGATAATAAAAATGCGTAAACATCAATGAATTCCTGGCAAGAAAATACATAGATATACAAAATTTCAGTCCAAAATTTGCACGGATACACTTTTTATTTCAAATAAACTAAATTTCCTATTATTTAATAATTTTTTTTAGGATTTAGGTAATTTAAAGATTTTTTTATGTAAACATTCTGAAAGTTTACATACCTATATATTTTTACTCGAGGAATTCATTGCTGTACACAGATTTTTAATAACAACACGAATGTTTAAAATTATTAGAATATATTTATTTATGTTACGCTGTACAACAGGAACTTAATCCCAATTACAGTACAGGGTCCGCACTCACCGAGCCGCAGTGTAGTAGTTCATATAATTTTTAGCTTGAGTGAAATTCGAATTCCGTATCGCTATCCACACCACCGTACTGACGGACAATTTTTACAAAGTAAAATAATTTGACATATTTACAATTGTATATTTCTAAAGTCAAAGTTTCTAAATTACTAATTGTTCTACATAATACTTAGAACCAGTTTTCTATTAAATAATTGCTAAACGATCAACAGTCAAAAGTGTCAAGATCTTCTGAAAATACTATATAATTATATGTTAGTAATTACCACCAATATTACAGTAATATCGACCAATTTAAATATGAAGAAGAATTATAGCTGAACTTATTAAAACATTAAAGTAAGGAATGTAAAAAGTAAATAGTAAGTGCATCGCTGCTGTAAATTGGATTACAAACATTTGAAAGAAAGTTTACTAGACAAGAATTTCAGTGGCGTGCTCAGAAATTCCGCTGGAAGGCTTAAAAACACTCATAAAAATAAATAAACTATATATTGTTGAATCATCAAAAGTTAATTTTTTAACAAACAAATAAAGACAAAGTTAAATTTAAAATTGAATATCTTCACGGTCTTGGGTGTGACAGATATCGTGATATATTTATACGCGTAAAATGTGGTTACCAGCCGTCAAATCACAGCTCTCAAAAGTGGTTATTTTAATGTAGTGAAAATTGTTTGACTCAAGATTCGCGACATTAAACGAAAATAATAAATGCTCTATGTCACGTAAAGTTCCGAAGTACGATTACCAGCCGTCAAATCACAGCTCTCAAAGATGTTAGTAGAGGGAGAGCCGCAGTGGTTATTTTAATGTAGTGAAAATTGTTTGACTCAAGATTCGTTACATTAAACGAAAATAATAAACGCACTATATCACGTAAAGTTCCTACTAGATTTACTGTTCTTCTTAATTCATTATAATATCTTTGGGTACTAGAGAGGTGCTAGAGAAAACTGTAATGTAATGAGAAGTATTTTATTGTTATTGTTGAATGAAGTTACGCCTTTTGTATGTCGCTCCAAATAATAGTTGTTCTAAACTTCTGCAGATGTTTTATAAGCAGTTTACTGTAGCTCATCAATTGTTTTAATAGTACTTCACATTGCTCTAATTTACTACCAAACATTAATTATGCGAAAATAAGTTGGCAAAAAAATAACAAATGTACTGTTGACATTTGCCGATTATTATTATCAGCTTCATAGTAACCATCCTGTTTCTATATATTTGTTGATAGGTTGCTAAGGAAAAACAAGTTATTATAATTTCATTTTCGAATTTTTCCAATTAGTTCATATTAATTAAATTTAAAATACATAATGGAAAGTATGGGGTAGGTGGCTCAGTGGTATCGAGTCGGCCTGTGGATCTTGAGAACCCTGGTTCGATCCCCACAGCCGACAAACAATTTTCACCAATTTGAAAAATCTACCCCTGTGGCTCCTCCTCCATTAATATCTTTAGAGGCCGTGATTTGACGGCTCAGGCAGAGTGCCATACCCAGTAATGAGTAAAAAGCGTGATGATATATTTATTTATTTATTTTCTGTTTCTATATATTTGTTAAGCGGTTGCTAAGGAAAAACAAGTTATTTATAATTTCATTTGTGAATTTTGCCAATCAGTCCATTTTAATAAGGGTTCGAAGGTATATATATATATCGATCGATATATATCATGATATTTATTTTGATATATATCGTCATATTTTTGCAATGATATATATCCATTATATAAAAATATGAAATAGTTTTTGAGATATAGCTTCCGGAGAAGTGAAATTTTTCGAATTTTTCAGTTTTTCTACTTTTACGAGGCTATATCTCGAAAACTAAATGTGATATGAAAACGCGCTCAACGGCATTAATTTTCTCGTGCTTCAGTTAACTTATAAACATAGTTTCAGCGATTTTTATTTTTTTTCAATTTTCCGCCAAAAAAATCGCAAAAAGCGGTTTTTTAACATTTTCTCGAAAACCAGAAGTCATATGCATTTGAAGATTGCACCACTGGATTCAGTGGGTCAAAATACATATGTATGTAAATTTTCGTTTTAATAATCCTACGATTAAGGATTTTTGGGAAAATTGAATTAAAATCTGAAAAAACCAAAGGGGTACCCCTTAGGAAATAATTAAAAATATTAAATTGCATAAAATTGTATGAAAATTTGCTTATAAGTCAATTCGGACACGGGGAATTCAACGCCGTTGAGCGCATTTCCATATCTTGTTTAGTTTTTGAGATATAGCCTCCGGAGAAGTGAAATTTTTCGAATTTTTCAGTTTTTCTGAATGTGAACAAAAACTAAAATTAAAAAATAAATATCCAAAAAGTGATATTTATCTGATATATATCCTATATATCAGATATTTTGATATTTATTATAAATATCATGATATTTACGAACCCTGATTTTAATTAAATTTACAAAACATAATGGAAAGTGATGAATCCACCCGAGTTTAAAGAAGCGGCATTAGACCTAATTATATTTATTAAACTAAATTATACGTGTTAAATTTGTTGTTTCTTTGTAGCAACATAAGAGCTGTCAATTGTCATATATAATACCATTGGTGACTATGATTTTGGCGGAAATTTTAGTCTTCATGATTACGACTGTTTGTTGCGATCTGTAGATTTTCTTAAAGCAACAAGCAGGAGTGATCTAAGCAAAAATGACCAAAGGAAAATCATAGTCACGTATGGTATTCGGCTTGACAATTCCTCGAAATATTTTATTTACTCCAAAAAAATGTTACCTGCAGTATTTTTAAAGCAATGTCTGAACTACTATTACCTTGGTGATCAATTTAGATTGTTTCATTTTTTGACATAACTAAGCAAAGTAAACAAAGTCAAATAAAATTCAACAATATTCATCTACTTAAAATAGTTAACAAACGTTATATCTAAGCAACGATTTGCGACAATTTCAACTAGTGAAATTGTCGCTGTAATACTACTGTGATTGGTTCAATTCAACAAAATACTGTCATTTGATTGGATGAAAAGTTATGAGTGTAATTGTCAATAAAATCTTTCTTTTAAAATTTAATATTACTGTCAGCGGAATAAATTCAAAAATGTTATATCGAAATTATAGCAAAAATAGTAAGTCATTATCTGATGCGATATTTATCCAGAACTTTATCCAGAAATGGAAAAACTAGCCCTTCATCTCAATCGGTTAAAATATATTGTTAAATAAATATATCATGACGCCTTTTACCCATTACTGGGTGTAGGCACTTTATTGTAGTAGTTCTTCGCGTGAAGTGTAGTTACCAGCCGTAAAATCTAGGCCCACAAAGATGTTAGTAGAGGGGGAGCCACAGGGATAGTTTTAATATTTATTTATGTTACGCTGTACAACAGGATATGAATCCCAATTACAGTACAGGATCCGCACTCACCGAGCTGTAGTGTAGTAGTTAATATAATCTTTAGCCTGAGTGCGATTCGAACTCGGGATCTCCGTATTCGAATTCCGTATCGCTATCCACACCACCGTACTGACGGTGAAACATGTTTATCTACTATGGGATTTTAACCCGAGCTCTCAAATCCACAGGCCGTCTCGATACATTTTGTTGATATTATTATAGTTTACAAAGTGTTATGTAAGTGTATTTCCAACGCTTCGGTGATAAATAAAGAGGGTTGAAGGAGTTTCAAATAATTTTTTGCATCCTCCTTTAAGGTTTCATTAAACCGCAAAATATTTATGAAGTGGAAAAATCACAGTTCATTGTTAAAATTCGTTAAAAACTTTATATCAAGTAGTAAATGCTTTATTTTCAGTGTAATTTTCAATGTCAATTGTGACAGCTAACATGAGATCATTAAAGCGTCATATGAGAGCTTGTCTCCATCAAACGACATCTGTTGTAATGTCGTGTTAATTTTGAAATAAATTTGTTTTTCTTTAACTTGTTTTGACAAATATGTTACACTACTCATCTTCAAATTTTGACTAATAATACAGTTGTCAATAAACAAATTACTTGATACCTGGTTTCTTTTGAAATAAAAGTAGCGATTTAATTGTACGAATTAAGAGACCTCCTGCACTTTAATTAAATATCTACAGAAAAGAAACAACAGCAAATTACTGCTTCTTTTGCTCTTTTCCTTAGCAGTTAATCATTAGCGGTACATTTACAAAACCCCCTGTATATTTAAAATATTTAGGTAATAAATAATAAAATAAGTTATGGGGTAGGTGGCTCAGTGGTATCTTGAGAACCCTGGTTCGATCCCCACAGCCGACAAACAATTTTCACCAAATTAAATTTACCCTTATGGCTCCCCCTTCACTAACATCTTTGGGGGCCGTGATTTAACGACTGGTAACCGCACTTCACGCGAAGAAATATATCATTTACCGAGATCTGCTCAGCAGAGTGTCATACCCAGTAATGAGTAAAAGGCGTGATGATACATTTATATATTTATTTATAATATTAGTTTTATAGTAATCAATATTCCGCCATTTTTAAGCTGTCAAAAAGCTTATTCCACACATATGTCAATCGCGAATGCAGTAACTGTATAATTCCAGTGGTTTTAAAAGTATGGTTCATGATCTACCCTTCCGAGCTCGCGAAGATATTAGATAAAGGCCAATGACCTTAGAAATTTAAAATACATACATTTAAAGATTTAAACAATTTATTGCAAGTTCCAAAACAAAATACAAATAATTGTACAGATTATTTAAAGTTCCTAAAAAATTATACTAAAGCTAAGAACTAATGTTTGAATTCTGTGATAAATCTATAAGTTTATAGATCGATAAATCTATAAATAATAAACAAAATCACATCAATATTTGTTAATAATTAGAAAATATTTCCTAAAGTTAAAGTTTCGTTGCGAAGTTGTTCACATTTACAGATTTACGGAGTTACAAAATTTTTGAATTTACAGAATTCCAACATAATTTCTGAAAATATGGATCTATTTTTGTGTTACATATGATTAAATTAGCCTCAATTTTGATGACACAAATGTAATAAGGTCGCGAGAGAATTTATTTGTGGATTATGGGAAGTCCTAGCTTCAAAATTCAAAATCTGAATTTTTATTCGATATAACATGTCCTCATTTTGCTAAATTAAATTTATACAAATGTATAAGTTTTTCATTTATTTTTAGTTATGGTATTGTATAATTACATAGGAATTTTAAATTTTTGATACAAGTTATTTTAATATACTCATAATTCTCGGAATAGCATTACTTTCTAATAGTGTCACGGTTCGAAATACTTGAGTTTTTCTTTCAAGTTTTTTTTACAAAATATACATTGAAATATAATTGAATCCTGTATTAGGTAATGTACATTTAAGCAAAAAAAGAAATTTATAACTAAATGATAATAATTTTGTACGTACCTGTCAAATGTTTATATTTTTTTAAGAAGTTTACCAATAAATTTCAACAATATTTTTATTGTAAGAATAGTACTGAAATTTGTAATTTATGATTCCAAAATTTCAAACCAAAACAAAAATATCACAATAACCTTGAAAATATCAATAAATAAAAGAATCGCTTTCTATGTACATGAAATGTGAATAGCTGAAGGGAAAATAACACAAAACAAATTATCAGACAAAAGCTAGTTAAACAATTGGAAATATTTTGATTAAATGTCATTTCATTGTTACGTGTAACATTTTCTCATGTCTATCGGCTGTTGAGAAAGTTGAAAATGAATCAAAAATATTAATTGTGTTACTTCGAAAATTACTATTATTTACAACAGCAGCAAATTTGTTTTTACTTTACCTGTAAATAAAGGAAATAAATGAATAATATGCTTTAAAAAATACGCTTTACTCCGGACGTATACATTCCTTCATGTCATTTAAATAAAAATACGAAAAGAATTACTTTCCTCTTTAGGTAGGAAAATAGTTACTTTCCTCCCTACGAAGAGAATAGCCAACTTTCGACCCTCACATGAGGGAAGCTTACTTTTGCTTCATAAAAAAATTATTAGCTACCTTTTTCGTTTCTTCTCAACTAATTTTTTAAATAATTAATTTCAAATAATTTTCCATAATTAAAGTTTTCAAATTTATAACAATACTTTCAACCTTTAATTTCAAAAATAAACACACAATGCATAATATATTTTTAATAATAATTTATTTTTCACCACAAAAAAATATGACAAATATTATAAAACTATGAGATGACCACATAATTTTATTTATTCTTATAATCAAATATATATACTTACGTTTAATTTATGTTATATTTAAATAATGAGTAATCAAAAGATAAATATTTAAACGTAGTTCAATTATCAAGATAAAAATTATTTTATATGCGTGTTTTTCACTTTATATGTAGGTAAAATTTTTAATATTAATTTTACAATTACAATGGATCTAAAAAAAAATAATTGCAAAAATTGTGTAAGCAATATATTCTTGAAATTGAATTAATTTTTTTTAGATCCATATACCTATAATTCCATTCTAATTACAATTTAAATAGATCTACCTTCAATTATAATTAATTTTACAACATAAAATGTCCCTAAATATAATAACAGATTATTGATATTTTGTTTTTTACAAATCGTAAATCATTGTTAACTATGTAAATGCATTTAATTTCATTACAATTTTATTTACTGGAATAGTATATTGTAATACTAGTAAGGAAAAGGTTTAATTATAAAACAAGTACGAAAGTTGGAGCAACAGCGATAGCGAATGTTCCAATTTTATAATGGCCTTTTTCCACATGTGTTACATATTACTTTTTCAACATTAAACGTAAAAAAAAGTTTACGTTTGCGATACAAGAAATTTAATAATTATTTGATATATATTTACAAATACACATTACGTTTCCTTGGTCACCATGTAAAATTATATTATCTCACTCAATTTACTTGTGATAATAACAGTTTCCCTCACTAGTGAGGAATGTTATTTACTTTTATCACTAGTGAGGGAAACGGTTACTATCACAACTATACTGAGTGAGGGAAATATCATTTTTACAATTAATGTTGAAAAAAATAAATAATAATTTTAGATTTAAACAAATTTCACATTTCTGAGCAGTAGTATATCTTCCTAGGGCCTCAGAAAAATTTGAATTTGGGGGCCCCATGTATAGTGTATATAGCAAAATTCCATTTCGATAATGTTTTTCTTATTTTTCCAGTAATGTGTGTACAAAAATAACATAGTCCCAATTGTTAATTTTAATATATTTTTTTTGTAAAATTATAATATAATATGAATGTGACATTTAAGCGTTCGTCAATTGTTTTGTAAATTAAAATAAAGCTTTCGGGCAGAGAAAGTGCCACAAATAATTGTCAATTATTTTTCTCAAATTTGATGATCGAATGATCTAAACTTAGTATGATGGCCACAGCAGATTTTTTCTAACTTGTTGCATTTCATAATTGGTATCTCTATGGTCTAGGTCTATGGTATCCAATTGGAATCCATATGAAACTATGATATTAAAAAAAAGTTACCTTGAATCGTGAATAAATAGCAAAAACATTATTCTAGGAATGTTTAAATTCCTTTCGCATTTTTGTATTTTTAATTTTTTGTAGTTTAAGCAATATATTAAGTAATCTTTAACTTTTCATTATAATAATAGATGAAAGATTCAATTTTTGGTAAATAAAAAAAGGCTAAAGTTAAATATTAGTCAGGTAGAATGAAATGGGTTTGTAGTGTTTGTTTTTTCTTGAAATTGTGCGCGTGTAGAATAATAATTTTGAAAATTTAAATATATGTGTCTGTATGTCACCCACTTGCAATAGCAATAGCAATAGCAAGCATACGTCATCGTTCGCCGCCACCTTCGATGACAACAATTCGAAATCATCCGTTTCCATGGAGATACGGATGCCAGGGTGATTAGTTCAAAAAGCAACAATGGATAAAAGATTCATTTCCGAGTAGATTAAAATTACGTAACTCAATTCAACATACCAGGACAAAAAGTTTAGTAAAGTGTTCCAGATTTAAACCACTAAACAAACTAACCAATCACTTCACTCCGCACATAACAATTGAAAATCACCACCAATGAACAATCACAAGACAGGGTAACAATTACCACCAGCACAACATTGTAAAACAATCGGAAACATGTTGCGACGAACAGAAATAATACAACACACGTCAACTTTGCTTTCCGCTAACTAAACCGCTCACCGCGCTCTTGATCACAGGTAAAACGAGTTACCTGCGGTATGACGTCATCGCCGACGATTGCCGATGGGGCTCGAGGACACGCGAAGACTCCACGCATTGTTGCTTTCAATTAATTTGATTCGATTTACTTGCTCATTTCTGCTGTGGTTGTAATCTTCGAGGGGTGCTGAAGCTACGTGGTGACAGACAATATTTGCTTATAATTATCACCACATTTACTCATTGGAAAACCATTAATTATGTCGCATTATTTTCATCGACTTTCCCGCCAAAATTATGAACTCTAATTTCCAATTTTCTTCGTCCATTTACTGCTTTCACTCTTTATTACTTCAAATATTTATTTTTCTTTGTTGTTAACAGCATCATCAATTTATTTGACTCACCAAATTAGGTCAAATTTGACCCATGCTAATGACTAACCTAGTTAGCTTTGGAAACGGTAAAATGTTGCTTTTAAATTAGATATACAGGGTGTTTTTATACATTATGCAAAAAATGAGAAGTATATATTATATAACATACCGATCGTAGAGTAAACATTTACAATACCACTGGTTTGATAGTTTTATCTAATATATTAATAATTAAATTATAAACAATACAAGAATCAATTTGCCTCTTTATAAGTAAATTTGATTTATATTAATTGAATTTTTACTTAGAAAACTACTAATTAAATATATGAAAATTTATTCATTATTACATCAGGGAAAAATTTAAGGCTTTATATTATTTTTTGTACTGATTTCAATTGTGTAATAGTTTGTTTAATAATCACTCATTTTTGTCAATTACTGTAACCTATCAATCCATTGGCACACAAAATGTTTGCTTCAAGTATTTTTGCGAATTTTTCAAAAAGTTTGTTTGCCTTGTACATTAAATAATGTATACCCTTCAATTTTTTAAACCCCCAAATTTTACAAATATTTTTTGTCGGCCCTCTAGTTTTTACAGGGTTCGTAAATATCATGATATTTATAATAAATATCAAAATATCTGATATATAGGATATATATCAGATAAATATCACTTTTTGGATATTTATTTTTTAATTTTAGTTTTTGTACACATTTAGAAAAACTGAAAAATTCGAAAAATTTCACTTCTCCGGAGGCTATATCTCAAAAACTAAACAAGATATGGAAATGCGCTCAACGGCGTTGAATTCCCCGTGTCCGAATTGATTTGTAAGCAAATTTTCATACAATTTTAAGCAATTTAATATTTTTAATTATTTCCTAAGGGGTACCCCTTTGGTTTTTTCAGATTTTAATTCAATTTTCCCAAAAATCCTTAATCGTAGGATTATTAAAACGAAAATTTACATACATATGTATTTTGACCCATTGAATCCAGTGGTGCAATCTTCAAATGCATATGACTTCTGGTTTTCGAGAAAATGTTAAAAAACCGCTTTTTGCGATTTTTTTGGCGGAAAATTGAAAAAAAAAATAAAAATCGCTGAAACTATGTTTATAAGTTAACTGAAGCACGAGAAAATTAATGCAGTTGAGCGCGTTTTCATATCACATTTAGTTTTTGAGATATAGCCTCGGAAAAGTAGAAATATTGAAAAATACGAAAAATTTCACTTTTCCGGAGGCTATATCACAAAAACTATTTGATATTTTTATATAATGGATATATATCATTGCAAAAATATGACGATATATATCAAAATAAATATCATGATATATATCGATCGATATATATCTTCGAACCCTGAGTTTTTACTAAAATTACGAATATAATATTGATTTTTAAATGAATGCTGATATAATAAAGAATTCAAATATATAATTTTAATGTTTAAAACAAAATTTCTACTCTCAATATTAAAATCATATAATATATTAGTTTCCATGGCGCTAAATAACAATTTAATCACATATTGACAAGTCGTGGTTTCGAACGTTTTAGTCACGGCTTAAGATATTAAGCACGCGGTGAAGTTAGCTTCAGTCATCTGCCATTGTAACTTAAACTTACTTTATAAATAATTTACAAAACTTAATATTTTTGTTGTTGTCCTAATTTGCGATCGTAGAAAAAGTATAGTATGTGACTCGTTTTATAAACTCTTTAGACACTCGTTTTTTTTTCACTCGTAACTAAAAAGACGTTTATAAAACTTATTTTCGTAACAGATGCACAAGAAATACATTATTATTCCCTAATTTTAGAAAGAGAAACACTGCTTTTCTCCCCTAGGGAGAGAAACATTATGTTTTAGTTAGGATATTTCTCTCCCTAGGTAACATGTTTTTCTCCCTAGAGAGATTAGCTGTTTGCGGCGTTTCCTAGGTAACTAGTTACGCAACCTATATTTGACATTTGTCCCGATAAGACAGTAATTTTTCTGCACTTGTTACAAAAAGTATAAGTTTCACGGGAGGGCGCGATTATCCCTTGTTTCTCTCCCTTGATGCATAACATACTATATTACGTTTTTAAAATATCTCTATTTTTAAAACAATTTAATTTTTTACTCTGATAATGGTAAAATACGATTCTTGCATTATTTGAAATTTCTAGCTTTAAAAACGACTATATAATTTTTATTATTAGCAATTGTTAAAATACAATCAGATTCAAATGAAAAATTAAATAATATATAAAAAAAATAATTACAGACAAAAACACCACAAGGTAGAGTTAAAATTTGAGATAACTTTTAAGTTTCGCGGATCCTGCGAGATCCTTTCACGGACCCCTAGAGATCCGCGGACTCCCGGTTAAGAATCACTGGTTTAATCCATGATTTAAACCAAGACGAAGACTCAAAATTATATAATAAAAAGGCAATCAAAAGTACATTTAGGCAACTTTTACTTCTGAATTTCAGTAAATTACAAATAGTTTTATCACACGTTTAAAAAAATAGCGAAAGGTTTGAAAAAACTTGTTCTATTTGCTTCCACATAACTGATTATTTAAGATGTTTAACTTTTAAAGTTTTGCCGTATAGATAATGTAACATACCGTGTGAAGTTAAAAGTAATGTGAGAACGTTTACATATTTACACAATCATCATTACAATACAAGAAAGAAATCTTACTTATCAGATTATGTGTTCATTATTTTAACTATTTTAAAATCCTTTTGTTTTGTTCATTTCACTAATTTACTCATTAATTTTTTTGTAAATTTTCTTACGGCCAATTGAATCGCTAAAAGTTAAATTTTAAACTTGGTTTAAGTAAATAAAAGCAAGTCTAATGTTTGGAAACAATCCTAATTATTCCTTTGTTTTTATTTGTTTAAACAAACTTTAAAATTGAACTACGAGCACTGCAATTGTTTGTTAATATTACTAATATTTTGATATATCTGAAAAATAACGAGATATAGAAAAATAGATAACAGTTTTCTCCCCAAGTTTCTTTAAAATTTTCGCTCATATCTCGTAACATTTTTCTAAAATACTTGCATGCTTATATTTTGAGTAATAAATTTCTTTTAAAATGACTTACTAAATGAATTTTTCGGAGAATAAAACTTAAGTAGATCGTTTCTAAAAGCCAAAAAACATTAGAATACTCGTGAAAAGTTTCATCAAAATCGTTAAAGACGATTCAAAGATTGTTGACAATTACTTACAGATAGACATGCTATGCAATTACAAAATTTGGTTTAAGTAATTTTATTACATGAAATTGATGTTCTTTTTACTTCCTTGTACGAAGTAAAGGAAGTATTGTAATCGCGAAAATTTTCGGTTCTCAGATTTCAGCGGAAATACGCATTTTGACTAATTTCGTCGTGACATCTGTACGTACGTATATATCTCGCATAACTCAAAAACGGTAAACCGTAGAAAATTGAAATTTTATATTTAGGATTGTTATAACATCTAGTTGTGCACCTCCCTTTTTGGTCATTATATATCTTCCGGAAGTGGTACTTTACTTGAAGCCTATAATAGATTTTCATGAAAAACTATATTCAAATATAATTTAAAACTTTCCAAATTTGGTATATAAGACTACTATATCAATGGAAATAACATAATAGATTTTGGTTAAAATAGACTAACCGGAAGTGACACTTTACATGAAGCTGGAAACATTTTTCCTTGAAAAAAATTGTATTATTTTAATTTTAGAAATAAATGCTGCAAATAAAAGTTTTAGAGAATTAAATTCTGCGTCTAGCACATTAAGAATTTTTAAATTAGCTTTTTACATAAACGAGATATCTAAATTTAAATATTATATATTTTTTGATTTAAAAAAAATTAAGTTTGCTATGGATTAGAACAAAAAATAAAAGATTTAATGTCAAATATGTGCAATTAAAAAAATATCTATAGTTTAATATGCGTACAAGGAAGTCATGTGGTGTCCACATCAGATTTTTTTTTAATTATGTTTGCTATGGATTAGAACAAAAAATAAAAGATTTAATGTCAAATATGTGCAATTAAAAAATATCTATAGTTTAATACGCGTATAAGGAAGTCATGTGATGTCCACATCAGATTTTTTGCTAATAGTTAAATATTATAAAAATAATAACTTGTTGCTAACATGTTTGTTCAAATTGGATCCACTGATTAACTTGATTGTTTGTATAAAAGTTTAAAATAATTGATGGATAGATAAAAGAAGACTTACCCAGTCTGGCTCCACTTCTCCGTTTGACCCGAAGACATATTGTGCGTGATCTGATACACTGCAAAATAAAATTAACATATTAACATACACGCAAGATAATTTAAGGTATTATTAAATTCTTATAAAATTACTCATAATCGATTATTAAATGAATCATTCCTCAAATATTTTTTTATTTGATTGTTTAACCGCTGAAATGTCAAACAAATATAGAAACAAATACAAACTTGTATTCAAATTTTTTGAATGTAGTAACTGAGTAACAGTTTAGAAAACGGGGTGAAAGTGTGACTATTTGGAGTTTTATTTCATTTCAACCCTCTGGATGCAAAGGTAAATAATTCAACCCTATGCATAATAGATCAGCAAACAACGAAAAGTTTGTCAAATGTGAGACAGCTCCGATTCCGCTAAACGACTCGCTAATTTCACGTACATTTTTTATATTGCTAAACAATTATTTAAAGGCAATTATAACAAATAGTTCTACTTTCATTTCTTTAAAAATGTATCTGTTATATCAAACGCAACTAGTTTAGCACTTGTGTAAAGCGGTTCAGTATAACTACAAAATTCAACTATTATTGATATAATTTTTTTCTACGATCATTCGTAAAATGTGTTATTATGTGTTCATTTTTTGCACGGCGGGCAATAAAACTATTTTTTGTAACACATGCACAAGAAACTCGTTCTTATTCTCTAATTTTAGAGAGACAAACACTGCTTTTCTACCTTAGGGAGAGAAACATTATGTTTCTCTCCCTAGAGACTACGATTATTAGCTGTTTGCGGCGTTTTTTAGGTAACTAGATACGCAAGCCATATTTGACATTTGTTCGATTCTTGTTACGAAAAGTTTAATATGCTTCACGGGAGGGCGCGATTATCCCTAGTTTCCCTCCCTTGATGCATAACATACTATTTGAACATTGCTAATATGATAATATAATAATCTTTAATATGTAAACTACAAAATAAATGTTCTGGTTCTTCATAAGTTAGTATTTAAAACTTATTGTTGGAATAAAGTAACAAATAACTTATGTCAGATAAATAAAAAATATGGTATTTCTGCAATTTATGCTGCGATTTTGATACATTTTTTTAAACTTATTTAACAAATGAGTTATTATTTGTATCCCTCATAATATCAAATATATTTAAGCGTAATTTTGATTAAATTTGGATATAAATATTATAGCGGTACCTCCACCAATATTTGTCTAATATAATTTTGTAAATACATATTTTAATAAGAGATATGTTATCATGCCTTTTATTTATTACTGAGTGTGGTACCAGCCGTCAAAAGATAGTCCACCAAGATGTTAGTGAAAGGGGTAATATTAATATGGTGAAAATCAACAGTTCAAATAAATAACGTTTTAAAACATGAAACATGAACGGCATATAACTGCTGTGGAAATGAGGTATTTGCGGGGTGTGTGTGGATATACTAGAAGAGATCGTGTCCGGAATACATTGGTGTATGATGAATGTGAGATTGGGAAGAATGTTGTAAGAAGAGTGGGAATAAGTCAGTTGAGATGGTTTGGTCATGTAGAACGTATGTCGAATGACAGATTGGTGAAACAGGTGTATGTTGGTGAAATTGAGGGTGAAAGTTTGCGTGGACAGCCTAGGAACAAGTGGATGAATATGATTGAAGGGTTGTTGCGTGAGCGAAAGATTCTGAGCGTGAAGAATAAACGAGCTTGGATGAAAAGAATTATGAATGTGGTTGAAGCAAAAGTGGTGTGTCAGGATAGGAATGTTTGGAGAAAATTAATTGCGGGATAAATATGATGAATGAAGACAAGCGTATGATTCTTGATTTTAGGTTCAGGATGAGAATGTTGACGGGTTCTTGCTACCCCATTTAATGGGATATAGCGTGATGTTATGTATGTATGTATGTTAAATAATTATAAAAATGAAAATGGAAATAGACATGTTTGTGTACATAGTAAACAAGATAAATTTATTTTTAAATTTGCTAATAAAATTAGCATGAAATGTGTAAATGAAATATTAGACTTTACCTGATGAATATGATTTATTACTTCTGTATGAGTGGCATCCTCCAAAGTTTTTCCATTAACTTCCAGGATTTCATCTCCAACTTCCAAATTATCCTTATCCGCTGGTGATCCTTCACAAAAATACAAACGGCGCATGAATATTATAATAATGATGGAAATAGAATGTTGTTGTAGATCTGTAGGGGGGTTGTTCGACATCTTACCATAGAGTTTGATTTTTTTGTCCTTGGTCTCCACTAGGATGATGACATAACCTCCTAGATCTACCATGTTCGCACTGGAGAGTGCAATCCAACGCCCGAAATGTCGTGCACTAGGAAATCACATTTGACACGCGCGCACGCGTATCCGACGAAATCACAATCATAATGTATACGTATACGTGAACCTTAACTGCTAATAATATGTTATTTGTGCGTTACAAGTTGCAGTAGAGTATTATTAGTTTAACAACGAGAAAAACAATAAACATTCGCTTCTACATTATGATACGATTTAAAGACATCCAGACACGAGCGTAATTGAAAGATGCATAAATTTGTTAATGTTCCAGTAAACATTACAATATAATCCCGAATTTGGTCTTGTATTGCCATTCAATTAATGTCTCATTCTTCCAATTGTTATATTTCCACCATTTTATTCTTTTTTTATGTCCAGCCTTCAAGTTTATATATTTTCCACCACCACCACTTGCAGTTGCCATCTTGCCAAACACCAAAACACAATTCACTATCTAGGACGACCTGAACCCTAATTTCTGCTCACGGCCAGTCCGTCACATATCTCATTCTCATTTCGTTTTCCAAAGTCACCACTGTCATTCTAATGCCTTGACAACACATGCACTTATTTATTTTGTTCGTTAGCGAGTCATTGCTATTTTCTTAGTTTAAAATCGGCGGGAAAGTCTCAAATCTTTCCCATGTTTCCCCACAAAATGGGGGAGCACATCGCACACGTCTCGTTGCCATCTGACACACTGACCGACTGAATATTTGCGCGCGATCGGAAAACTTCAACCCTCTGGAGAAGACGAAGCACATTCAAGATTAAAATTACGTTATTTGATTAATTTTTAGTCAAGTAGTATTGGACATTTCACTGTTATAAAGGATATCGCGTGAGGTAGACGGAAATGTATTTTTGTCCGCGAAGATGACAGTGACAGCACCACGAGAGAGTTCTGCAGGCCGAACCGAGCCCAACTTAGGAGATCAATAGCAGTGAGAGCAGCAGCAGTGCTCCAGCCAGCATCTCGAACACGCAGACGAACACACGCTGAACACGCGCAAGCGCTAACAGACTATGTCCTGTTTTTCCTTCTGCCTCAAGCACTGCGGCTCCCATTAACAGGGTGGATTTTACACGAAAAACCAAATTCATTTCGTACTTACGTACAAATACAGTTTAGAAGCAGTTTTTCTGTGCGCATTGCTCCCCAAATTATTTTATCCAAAAATGCTTCAAATAAATGTTGCAGAGCATAAAATTCTGCATCTAAATCAATAAACAGAATTACATTTACATGCGTTATACCGACAGAAATTAAATACAAAAATATTAAAAATTACGTTGAAAATATCAAATAGCCATAGAAGTGAAACAAAAATAGATAGATGCTTGACGTTTGACAGATCTCCTGATTTAACACCTAGCAATTTTTTTATGGGATCATCTTAAATGTAAAATTTATAAGCAACGCCACCCAAATATTAATTCTTTGAGAGAAGCTATCGTGGATGAGTGCGCCTTAATCACAAATAGGCAGCTCGCTAATGTACGACATTCCTTCTACAATAGACTTGGTTATTGCTTGGCTGAAAATGGAGGTTTATTTGAATATTTATTGTAATAATAAATTGTAGTGATTATTTTATTGAGAGAATTATTGTTTGATATTTGAATTATAATAGATAGGTTATAATTTTTACCAATTTAAAAATCTATCCCTGTGGCTCCCTCTCCACTAATATCTTTGAGGGCCGTGATTTGACGGCTGGTAACCGCACTTCACGCGACAAAATATATCACTTACCGAGATCTGCTTAGGCAGAGTGCCACACCCAGTAATGGGTAAAAGGCGTGATGATATATATAATTTTTACATGACCAACACTATAAGAAATAAACGTTTCATTGAAATGTACAATTGTTTATTTATTATTAAATTGTAATCATAGGTATGGAGTTTTTTGTATGAATTTTATTGAATGATTAATTTGTCGGGGGTAAAATATCAAATAAACAGAAAAACGTCAAGCATTTATCTATTTTTGTTTCACTTCCATGGCTATTTGATATTTTGAATGTAATTTTTAATATTTATTTATTTAATTTCTGTCGTTATAACGCATGTAAATGTAATTCTGTTTATTGATTTATATGCAGAATTTTATGCTCTACAACATTTATTTGAAGCATTTTTGGCTAAAATAATTTGGGGAGCAATGCGCACGGAAAAACTATTTTTTCATGTTAATCGCCTATGTACACAGGTATGATGTTCCACCCGGTATAATTATCTCTGTGGCTCCCCCTTCATAAATATCTTTGAGGATTTGACGGCTAGTAATCGCATTTCACGCGCAACATGTATCATTTACCAAGATCTGCTACGGTAGAGTGCCACACCCAGAAATAGGTTTGTAAGCTTTTAGCATTTTCCAAATTACAATAAATCATTTTAATCTCGACAAAATATATCGAATTTTATCAAGGATCATAACAGACAGTAAAACTTTCTCAATTAAAAGAAAAAAATTGATAATTTTCATCCCTAGGAAAACCGGGATTAAACCCCAATTTCTATGGTTTCAAATTTGACAGAAATAATACATTTTAGTCCACTATGCCGTTGCTAAGAGTGACAGGATTAAAATGAGCTTTTTCTTCCGAAAGGAAAAGTGTATTTTAGTCTCGTTTGCTAAGAATATTTTATTTCCGCTGCTAAAAAGAAAATAAAAAATAAAATACATTTCATTCATTCTTTATTATCTATGAGAATATACTATTAGATTATTTATAAATAGTAAAATAAGTACTACAGTTTTTTTTTCAATATATGTGTATATTGTTATTAACATTTAGTAAATATTTATGTAAAAAAAAGTGTGCATATCAAAAAGGATAAAAAAATGTTGTAAAAAATATGAAAATAATTGCGATTTAAATGAAATGAAAATCTTCCGGTATTGGCTGTAAAGTGTGTTGCAGTTCCAAAGTTGTTCCAGTAATCCGGTTACAGTTCGTGTCGTCCCCGTACGGGGTGGGCGGCAGCACAAGTCATGCCAGATGTCAAGCAATTTGTTTTGTTGTGATCCAAACATTGACAAGTGTCCAGCTAGGCGCTATGCGTCGATTATTTGCTTTACTTTAATTACAAAATAGCAAGTGTTGTTATAAAATATGTATATTAAAACAAACGTTGAAGATGTGTATAAAAAATGAGCGTTTCACCAAGTGTTCAAGCTATAATCTGTGAAGAGATTTTTGATGAGTCGAGCCACCCTTCAGTAGAGGGTGAGTAAGACTTCATTATTCACATACAATCATGAAGATGGTGTACATGCTACGCGAAACTCGTTATTGTAATATGAATTATTAATTATTATTTTGAGAAAATTCATTAAATTTAATTACATTTCATAGTTTCAAATAAATGAGAAAGACAAAAAGAAATACTACTTTGATTGCATCATATTGTTTTAGATAATTTAATATGAAAGCATATACTATAATTTTATATAAAAATTTCGCTTAAAAACTACATATTAGTTTTTATTTATTAACATAAAAATATTAATGCTGAAACCCGGCAATGCATATTGATTATTTTTCGATATAATAATTTAAAGTAGATGATTTAAAGCGAATATTTTTGCGAGATAAAGTAGAAATAGCGTATAAGAAATTGTTTATTGCAGAAATAAACGAATATGCTACAAAAATTGGAATTGATCCACAATCTGAGCCCCACCTGCTGCATTTGGCAAAGGAGGGGCTCATGCAAGCTTTGCCATCGGACTGGAAACCATGGTAAATGTTTAACATTCTTTTCTTGAATTCTCACTTTGACATGAAATTATTATGTGATAGTTATGACGAAAAATCGAAATCTTACTACTACTACAACAACCAGCTGGGGAGAACACAATGGGAACATCCTCTCGATGACATGTACCGCACGCTGGTCGTCAAGGTGCGATCAGGCAGCCAGGCGAGCTTCGAGGAAGACTCAAAAGGTCACGAAGATCACACATACACAAAAGAAGACCTGCAAAGCTATGAGGAGTCCCTACCGAAACCCTTAAGCTTCGCTAAGCCCCCGCTTTCACCTGTAAAAAAGCTAGAACCAATTAGTCTCGGCGCAAGAAAGAAAGAGTTGAAATTATCCCCCGTCAAAGTTAAATCCAAATCGATGCAAGACTTTGGACAAAAATCCAATGAATTTTTATTCGAAAGAACCGCATCCGGATTTGGAAAACGTAAAAATAGTAGATCGAATATTTTCTCGGATGCTCCGGAATCTGGTTTGGAAAGAAGTGTAGAAAGTAAAAATTTTCTACTTAAAAATGATAAGCATCCGAATACTATTGAGAAGGGAGAATTGACATTAAGCGGTACGCATATATGTTGTTCTTTCGCCAAATCTATCTTCTAAGCCATGGACACAATTTCTTGCATTTTGTTATTTTTTGCACATCGCACTCGCCAAGCATTCACCAACATAGCAAATATTATACATTTCATTCATCTCGCACCAATATAGATTTAGTTAACCCGTGAATTCATCAATCTCAAGTCACTGCATATATTTGTTTTTGTTACTATTTGCGGGTTAGCTTAAATTATTAGTTAAGAAAAATCATGCGATTAATTTTTTATAGGAGGAGGATCAATGTTTTTAAAATCAAACACAAAAAAATTAGTTTCGCAAAATTCCGACTCGCAATTAGATGATATTGGTTCGTCAGGAGTTAAGTCTTTAGATACTGAATATTTGCCAAAAAGTATTCTTAGGGATCGGAGTCTTCCAGAGACAAGTACTTATAAAGAATTTTCTATTAAAGAAATACATGATGACAAACGTGAACCAGAGGACGATAAGAAGAGCGTAAGATTCAACTTGGAAACTACTAATCAAGAAATTGAATTTAATTTCTCGGATAGTGAACAAAAAAGTTCTTCTGAAGAAATTGAAATATTTGCAGAAACAAAGTTCATAACGCAAGAAATTCCAATCAAACCCAGCAGGTTTACAGTGTCACCTGTTGTGTTTGATGAATATGGACCGAGCCCTAAAAAATCGGACAGTATTTTTGCTAAAATCGAAAACGCTGAAAAGTTAGAAGAGAATGCATCACCGAGAAATTCTAATTTAAAACTTATTAAACCAAATCCAACTGACTTTATAACACCTAAAATAATTGGCAAACCTCTAGATGTTGTAAAACCAATATCTTTATTGTCTGATTCCGACGATGAATCAGGATCGAAATATAAAGCTAAATTTCCAAAAGAAGATTTATTAATAACTGAAAAACTATCAAATGTACAGGATGTTATCCCTGAAGAACTTGCTGATAGAAGTGAAATGTCGGTAGACGAAAAGATACAAGTTGTTATTGAACAAGTGCCAGAAAAGGTACCTGAAGTTATTGCAGATCATGGTGATAATATTATTATTGAAACAGAAAAAATTAAAGATGAAATGAGAATTAATTTAGAAAAATGTAGAAAAGAATTGTTAGAGGAGAATGAAAAAGAAATAGAAAATTTAAGGCAGTCTTTATTAGTTCGTAAGGAAGAAGAAATAGAAAAACTTAAACAGAGTATTATAGAATCCCAAAAGACTGAGCTTGAAAAAATATTAGCAAAAGAAGAAGAAAATCAAGAAGAACGATTGAAAGCTGAAATACATAAACTAAAAGAGGAAACAGAATCAAAATATAAACAAATGTTGGATGACGAGGAACAAAGGTATCAATCAAAATTAGATGAAAGAAAAATAGAAATGGAAAGACAGTTTAACAAAACTCTAGATGAAATAGAAAAATCTTTCAGGGATAAAGAAAAAGAAATAGAAAATAATTTTCAAACGAGTTTGAAACAAACTGAAACAGATTTCCTCTTGAAATTAGAAGAACGAATAAAGGAAATAAGTGTAGCCCATAAAGCTGTTCTTGATCGTATGAAAGATGATCATGAATTAACTTTAGCGGAACTTTTAAGAGATTTTAAGTCAGAGGTACCAAAAGTAACATTACATGGTAATTAAAAATTAATGTATATTTGATAAATTAATGAATTTTTAGGAGGAAATAATACGAAAAGAACATCAACAAAATCTATCCGATTTACGTGATAAAATTACACAAGAACTTGAAAGTGAACGACTGAAAATGCGTGAACTAGGAGAAGACCGATTGTATGAAAAAGTTCGATGCGAAAAGAGATTATTGGAAGACAAATATCGCTGTTTAAAAGAAAAATATCTCCGGTTAAAAAGTGATGTTAAGGTATCTTTGGAACGAAGAAGTCGTAGAAAAGAACAAAGTTTGACGACAACTACCGGATCTGACACAGAACGTTCTACATCTCACAAAAAAGGTAGTAATTCAGAAAGGTAAGCCCCAGTGAACTTAATCGGTTGGTAATTCAAAAATTATATTTTAAATACACAGACAATAACTCATGATGCTCGACTTCATCTTCCACTAACATCATCATATAAAATACAAACTACAACTACATTAAAATAATCACCAACAGTATGTTTTGAATTACTAACCTTTTAACAATTTCAATAATAATAAATATATATATTTTTTTATTGACAGGGCTAACGTAAAACCTGTAGAATTAATAAAAAATTCTGAACGCCAAAGCACACCAAAGCACTTGCCAAAACCTACAAAAAGCGATCTAAACAGTAATCGCACGAAAGCAGACAACAAAAATGTACAGCAAATTATTATAGAAGACCTGGATACGTCAATGAGTGATAGAAGTACTAGCAAACACAACAAAAATGACAATGACAAAAAAGATCGAGAGCGAGAACGAGAACGCGAACGAGATCTGGATTCTTCTGATGGTATTTCCAATCATGGAAGAAGCAGACGCAAATTATTTACCCGATTAAAATCAAATTCTACGTCTAGATTAAATAATAACGCTTCAAAAAATAAAGAAATGAAGAGATCTTGCTCCCCGGTTGAAAATCTTCGAAGACAACTGCAGAAACTTGAAGATCTGGAAGATCAATTTCCTCAAACTGCTCCGTCTGATACTTACCATCTTCGATACCCTTTCTCTGATGCAGGTGTGCAGCATTTAATCAACTAAAATTTCTTCATTTCTTTCTTTAAATTTATAATCATACTGTTACAAATCTATTCACTTGTTACTATATTTTCTTCTGCATACTTCTAAATTATTTTGTATTTATAGCACAGCAAAAGTCAAAGAAATGTAAACAAAACTATGAATAATTTTTGTATAAATTCTGATTTGAATCAGTTAAAAAACTTGTTGACAGTGATGTATTACGAATTTAGCAACATGACTTTTATGCTGTCCTATAAATAAGTCCAACACAAATCAATATATTCATATCAATGGCGTTGTCAGTTTAACTAGTCCACTAATTATTAGTAAGACAGTGAAAGATATGTTTCATTCTATATTAAATAAGGAAATTTAAATCAAAATTATGTCAATAATCAGTGACCTTTCGATTGCGCTATTGATTAAACGTTGAACTATCATTAAAGGCTAAATTAGTGCCTATACATTTGCAATATAATTGTTATAAACATTTTTAGAATTTAGTGTTTATCACACTATTAACTGTTGTGTTCAAAGAAATCAATAAAACACATATAAAACTATTTTATTAATCCATAAATTCATTTTCCTATAAATAAATCATTCACTGTTTATTCTTAATTTAAAACAAACTTTTAAATTGAAAAGTAAATAATTTGATTAACTTTACTCTTTATTGCCATATTTAATTTCCTTTTTTTACAGTATCCGCCGATATAGCCGGAAGTTCAGAATTAGAATTCTTCCGCCATCGAATCCACTTGGAACGCGATTCCGTGCGTCGCGCCAAAGAAAGTCTTCGAACTCAAAGATCCAACTTCCAAAAGCGCCAGCGCGAATTGAAACTACGTCATGGTTCTGCAGCTAGAAGCACGCTCCAGCAGTTGTATCAAGAAGAAAGAGAGCTCTCAGATATGGAAGTATCACTTCATCGAACTCGCAGCCTATTAGGAGAGAAAGTTATCCGTCTTCGGCACCTGGAACAGTCTTTACAACGATTGTCAGCATCATCAAATAAACAAGACGATGCAACATTAAGTGATTTGTCTTCTCACAGCGCAAGCTCAGGAATTAGCTCAACTGAATTTGCAACAGCTACGGATAACAATTTAGCTGCCAACGGGAAAACAGTCCAGTTTACTGAAGAGCATCTTCAGGAATCCTCGGAGATTATGCAGAGTTTAGAAAATTTAAATAGCGAAATTAGAGATATTTGGGACGTTTTGAATAAACAACAACATGCAGCGAATGTTACTGCAGGTAAATTTCTTTTAATAATATTATTTATTCCAGCATCAAAATCATATTGATTTGATCTGCTATTATTAATCATTCGCTGTCAATACTAATATTAAAGCATCAAAATTTCAGCCCAAATCATTCATAATCAGTACCTTAAAAAACTATAATTTGGTAACTTTTTTATTAATTTGAGCACCAAATATTTAATTTTGCTGTCACAAATATTAGTTGCGAATTGGAAGCCAATATTTAAGCATTAAAATATTAAAAATTTGAGACCAGAATTAATAATATTAATACACTAAATCAAAACATTAAAATTAATGGAATTTATATTTAAATACATTTAGCACCGAAATTATATTTAACAATTCAAAGTAAATTATGAAAATAAAATAAAGTAGATAATATCATTGCATTATAAGTCCTGATTTAGGTTGAATCGGTCGTCCTCTTTATTTCTTTAACCATTTGAATATTCATGGAGATATTCATTAGTAAATATATTTTTCCTATTAAAATGAAATTAGTAATGATTATTTTGTAGTGATTCCTCCAGTCCCATTGGTTTACTCTGACCACGTCTGGCCAGTAGCCGGTAATGTAACTCTCCCAACTTTAAATGCAATTCCAACCCTAGCAGACCGTTTGCACGAGTACCATCAAAGAGCTGCTTTTGCTACGCATGGGGTACAAAGTATAGTGGTTACCCAGCCTCCAAGAGCATCTCAAGGAGCCGCGGTCACTACAACTCTAGTAGAGAGAACAAAAAACCTGAGAGATTGGTTACGACAAGCCAAAGCCGAACAGGGCGAAATTGCGAATCCAGGCCAAGCCACACTTTAAATCTCTAGTCGAATAGTACACGATAGTCTCGCACAAATATACATGGAGTTATATACTCTTTACTATGGCGTCCAAACGAAGAAATACACCAGGGATTGATTGAGCCAGGTTCTACTGTAAGTTTTATTTTGATTTTTATGTGGCAAAGTAAAGTCTGTATAAATCTGTGTATACATCTTTTCAAGTGCAATGATTTTCAGGAACTAAAGTTACAATTATAAAATCTAAAACCATAACTAATATAAATGTCTGGTCTATGTTAAAATTTCATTTGCTTAGTAGCTCATATACGACAATCTAATAGGTGATAGGCATAGCTCATTTGTACAGACTGAAACGTTTTGTTACGGAATTTATTTGTTCTGTACAATTGATATCGTGCGGTAGAATTGAAACAAACATACACAAGTACAATAAAAGTAGAAAAGCAATTAAATGCGTTCTCTTTTTACAACGTTAGATACAGTTACAAATGTAGTATCAACATACAAATTTTAACAAATTGCTATAACGAATTTTCAGGAAAATATATTAATGTTATCAATGAAAAAATATACTCCTCCTATTAACTAATTACTTCCGATATTATACTTAACATTAATTTTCTTAAAATATAATTTTCTCCTGTGGTACACTTCAAAAAAGGATGATTTTATTTGGAATGAACTACAGTTATATGTATAATATACTGCCAATACTCTGGCAATTGTCAAACTACGTTTCAGACTTTGTGATATTCTATAGAGGATCAAAGAAAGTAACAATGTGTCGTTGTATACCTCTATAATCTTTTTATATTGTGATATTTTTTGCACTGTATTTGATTTACCGTCCAAAGGTGTTTCTATATGGTTTCAAACTTAACTATAGAATTGTAATCACAATATAAATTGTGATTTATATCTGATTATTTAAATATATATATATATTATGTGTCCCAAAATAGATTTTTATGTAATTTATAGAACTAGCTGATTTGCACATATCCCTCAATCAATTATTAAATCGTTCACTATCGAAGAGTTTAGATGCAATTGAAAACTTTTTATTTGATAAATGATCATAATTTAGATAATTTATCCTTATTTACTTTTATACGTAGATAGCTGTTATTATAAAAAAGAAAATGAATAATAATCACAGCCACAAAAAAAAATCGGATCTGGGGATCAGACTATGTTTTTGGGGTTTAACGCAGCTTTTAACTTTGAATTTTATATACTTGTTATTCGTTGTTTATTAATTTTATTTAATCATCCAAACAGCCCAATTTTTTTATTGCGTTTATTTTTTAGTTTTTGGCAAAATTCTGATGTGATAGGGTTAAACGGATCTCGAATTCGAATTCAGCGACCCCAAAAACATAGTCTGAAAAATGATTTTTTTTTGTGTGGCTGTGTAATTTATCATTTCAACAGAAATAAATCAAGAGAATTCGATTTTATGGGAAATTTTTATTTTATGAAATATTTAAACATATTACAATACAAGAGTGGCGGGCGGCGCCTGTTGTTTACGTGTACGTGTTTTGACCTGGGCAGCAATGCGATCAAGATCTCTTCTGCCTTGTTGGGTCAGTCTTCTGCCACCATCTGGGTGCTTCTCGATGAGCTTCAACTGCTCGAGGGATTGCAGGGCCTTGCGACCGATGCTGCCAGCAGATCGGCAGAAGTGAGATGGTAGAGTACCGTTGCGTTTTCGGCCACCAAAGATTTTGGTCACAGAACCGACTCCAAGAGGAGAGCGAATGTAAATGTGACGTACTAAAGCAGCACAACGAACATAATACCAATCAGGATCGTAAGGAGCCAGTTCCTTGAAACGAGCAGACTTTACAAGATCGACCCATTCTGGTACACGCATTTTACCAGTTCTGGAAAGAAATTCACGAATCACTATCTTTCATTTCAAAGCACACACAACATGCATAAAATGAATAACAAACTCGATAACAATTAAAACTACGCATCTTTTAACATTACAAATAAATCATTATTATTGTTGAGAAAAGAAGCCCAATGTCGGACATTTCATGGTAAACTAACCTAAATGTATCAACTTACTTTTTTAAGAAAGCAGCAAAGGCCTTCACGAATTTGTGTTGGTCAACGTCTTTTAATGTGACGGAAGGCATTTTCTAAAACAATAATTTAATAACAAATTAGTTAAATATGAACTAACACATGCACATTGTTAACATGGCGTGAACACCATGCCATAACAATTTTATTTATCAGATATATTGCACTTAGCATTTATACACATTAACTCTGATTTATTCTATTCTATCTTACTACAATTATTAATAATATTGAAATACGTGTATTATAAATAACCAATTTAAACCGCGTGTAACTCACCTTGCTGTCAGTGCACACACAGACCGGAAAAGGAAAGAAGTTTTTTTGCTAGCTAGCAAGTAAACTTCTGTGCCGACGTTATAGGAGCGGAAAATTCAAACGTCTACTTGAAAACTTCTTATTTTTATTGAAGTAGAATGGTAATACAAAAGAAACATTTAAATATAATAATATTTATTTAAAGAAATAATTTTTAACAAGTTGCGTCTCTTTCCCCTTTTTATTTTTCAAAAGCGTTTTGTTTTTTTCAACTTTTCCTACTAATATTTTGTCTTTTTTATTAACTTTAATTTTATCTTCATTTTTCTTTAATTGTTTATCCTTGTTCATTGTCTCCACAGGTACTGGTGTTTCATCTTTATCTGTTTCTTTCTTCTCATTTATATTCTTTTTTTCTGGCTTCTTGTGTTTCTTCATTTTTTTCAATAACTTTTCTTCTTCTTCATCTGGATCTAATCCATCTAATATCCATTGTTTCTTTTTGTTTATTAATTTCTTTTCGTAGAAATCATTTTCATCTAATTGTATTACTGCTTCACTTTTTGTTACTGATACTTGCGTAAATATTTTTCCAACTTCGCTATCTGCAAATAAATAGAATTTATGTATGTTTTGAATCTTTATAATGTTTATGATTATTTACCATCTATTTTATATTCTGTTAATTTTGTGTTAATATGTTCTTCAATGCTATGTAAATTGTCAATGTCGTAAGGCGTCACAAGAGAAACTGCCATACCAACTCGCCCAGCTCTTGCAGTTCTTCCTACACGATGAACATATTCTTTCGGAACTCTCGGTAAAATATGATTAAGAACAAGTTGAACAGTCGGGATATCCAAACCTCTACTTGCAACATCAGTTGCTATTAACATTTTAACAATATTTGACTTAAACCGTGCAAGAGCAGCCAATCTTTGAGATTGAGAAATCATTGCATGTAGAGAAACATTTTCAAATCCAACATCGTTCAGCATCATTGATAATACTTGACATTTTCTAGAACAATATAATTATTACGAGTAATTAATAAATTGTAAGCATTTTAAGCGTACTTGCAAGTATCGGTAAAGATCATAATATTTCCAGATTCATTTTGAGATCTAAATGTTCTAATTGTTTCAACCAAATACGCATCACGAACATCTTTCGGACATAAAACATAATGTTGTTGTAACTGTTCAACAGTAGCAACTTGATTTGGTGCTTCATATAAAAATACTTCATTTCCTGTAACTCCTTTTAATTTTTCTAATGTATCAGTAATAGTAGCTGAAAAAAATAAAGACTGTTTCTTTTTGGGCAGAGTATCAGTAATAGTTTTTAACTGTTTATCAAAATCGCCACTTAATAATCTATCTGCTTCGTCTAAAACAAGAAATTGAATTCGATTAAGATTGAAAGTGTTGCAACTTTCAATGTGATCAGCTAGACGTCCTGGAGTAGCAACAACAATATGCGGTTTTTTGGCTAAATCTTTGCCTTGTTGAACCATATCCATACCACCAACAATGGTACATTGTCGAATGTTTACTGGTTTACCAATGACAGCAAACTGATCTGCAATCTAGATGATAATGTTAAATAATGAAATTAATTTTGTTATATTCATGCCTTACTTGAAATGCCAGTTCACGTGTAGGAGTTAAAATCAAAGCAAATATTCCGTAAGGATCTTCATACAATTGTTGTAAAATTGGAAGAGCAAATGCTAAAGTTTTTCCGCTGCCAGTCTTGGCAGCTCCAATACAATCTTTACCAGCTAGAATTTGAGGTATACAATTTGCTTGAATTGGCGTAGGATTTTTGACACCAATTGTTGCACATTGCTTTATTAACCAGGAATTCAATTTTAATTCGGAGAAGGTTGTTGCTTTTTCAGAAGTCATTTTGCGTAACAAAATAAGAACGACAACTTGACAACAAATGAATCGATCTACCACGTGTACTTTTCAGGTTAGTAACAAATGACATCTGTCAAATAAACGTCAGTGATAATATTTTAGCGGCTTATTTAAAATTGAGTAGGATAATAAATAATTTGTTCAAAAGGTTTGTAAAATATATTAAACAAAACTGTTCAACGGTATTTAATGGCATGTTCAGACATCAGTACTTTGCATCATTTTTGGAAATCGTAAATTAAGAGAGTGTATCTTTTAAATTAGGTGTAGTAGTATATGAGTTGAAAGTAAAACAGACTATGGCCATGGCATACCTTTAGTGTTGTACAAATAATCCATTTAATTAAATTTCATGCGATACATTAACAAAATTGCCTATTCTATCGACTAATACAATAGTTAAAATATATTTATTTTTTATTTCAATTAGTAGTTATCCCTAAAATAGCATTAAAAAAATTAAAAATCGATATTTTACAAAAAATCTAATTCACATAGGTCATATGGACGTAGTATAAAAAGGGCTATTTGAAAAAAAATCAACTTTTGTGTGACGTCACAATCTATAAGCGCGACAATTCATAAATTCGGAATTTTGGGTTCACGAAATAATTATCTGCATAAAATATTGATTTTTATATTTGCCGATTAATAGCAACTCTACTAAAGTATCGATCATTTTTATTTATTTGTAATGAAAAAAGTTATTAAAACTTTAAAATCAGTATTTTTCCCATATGAGACGATTATGTGTAGAACTTGGAAGATTTCCGGCAATCATATTCGTGAATCGAAGTTGAAATTTCTAGAGAAATATCTTTTATTTGTAATTTGAAGTGTTTTATAATTGTAAATAAGTACAAAACTATTTACAATATGCTATTTTCATTTTAGTATCAAATTTTGGTAGTATAGAAAGTGAAGAATACCGATATTACGCGCTGGCATTCATTGTTTATGTTCTCTGATATTGTTGTTTTAACTTTTAATGCTTTTGCGATTTGTGTTTTACAATTATTATTTAGTTTGAAAGAATTAAAAATATAATTATTCTATTAGTAATTACACCTGCTTACATTCATAACAGGCCCAATCCAATTGGGCAGTACGAACTTTTAAAACTGAATATATTAGCTATATCTTGCGATAAATTTCTGCCTAATTTTCACAGTGAAATCTTCCCAGCAGCCGGGTAGGTTGGTTGGCGGTGAACCGAGAGGTCGTGGGCACGGAATATGTTCAACGTTTTTGCTAACTTGACAAGCACGCCTCGGTTGCTTTGTCGTAGATTCAATTCAAAGCTAGTGTTTAGACAAACTTAGGTAAGATAGGGTAGGTGTAGGAAGAACAAAGAAACCATCATTGAAAACTACTCGAAGAACAAGAAGTGTATGAATGAGTGTCTGTTTCAGATTCATTAATCATCAAAATCCAACTATTTTATGTTACTAATATATTTATGTTGATAGGGACATCACGGGACATGCAGGCATCTCCTGCGGCCTCTGCATCATCTTGGAACAATTGATATTCATACCCGTGTCATCACCATTCTGGACAACGTCACCGGAGCTTTGGAACATCATCTTGGAGCAGCATCATTGAAGCTGTTATCATCTTCTCTTGAAACTACGTCAGTCGAGATCGACAATTAGTTATTAATGTAAGAAAATTGTAAGAAAAGAAGATAATTTACAACAATTCTATTTAAATCGTATTTATTCTTTAAGAATAAGAAATAGGGTACCCATTGTAATAAGTTATTCATACATCTTATTACAATATTCCTTATTCTTAAAGAAGAAATATGTTTTAAATAGAGTAATTGCAAATTGATTAATTTAGACATAGTTTTTATTGTTTAAACTTAATAAATAAATAAATAAATAAAATTATTGTAACTTATATATATATAAAACTACTGTAATTGAAATGATGTTCCTGTAACAAATAAATGACCACTTTTTATATGTATTCTCTGAGCTCTTGCAGTTTACGCAACTTTGCTGAAATCGGCATTCAGTCGCGGGAGTCGAGCTGGCTGTTTGATCCCATGCTGTCAACCGCTTCACTTGTAGAATCACACCGTTCAGGAAAAAAATGTAAGTGATAATATCATTTATTTATATTTTAATTAGTCTAAAAAGTCTGTAGTCCATAAAATAAATCAGTATATTAAAATGAGAAAAGAAATTATGAATAATTTGTTTACAATTGAGATATACTTTCCGTACACCTGGTGTCTTACGCAAAAGCCTTTTAATTTAGTTATCTATAACTGGCCTGAATTATTGTGCTGGACTATAAGATATTCTTTCATGTTGAATATTGTTTGATGTGCTACATACTTGTTTAACGTATAGAGATATAGAGACATAGAGACATAGAGATATA